>CAJVRN010000075.1:1370000-1830000 GCA_911728415.1 Lagocephalus sceleratus | reverse complement strand
AAACCGGCAACATCTGGCTGTATCTGAAATAGTGAAAGAGTGAGACAGACCGACCCTCCTGCTTCTGGGTGTGGCCCCCTGACGAGGAGAGGATCCTCTGAGGCGCAGAGGGACTTCAGGACTGTGGAACACCAACAGGACATCCACAATGATAAGACTGTTGACACCAGAAAGGCCACACGGAGGTAAAACCAAGCGTGGTCTCATGTCAAGGGGCTGAAGCACCAGTGTTTGGATGTTCTTCATGTAGAATTCAAAACTCAACCTTGAGATGTGAAGTGAATAAAAGAGGTCAGGAACACCCTTCTGGATCTGACAAGAGCCCCTTTTTAGCAACAAGCGCTGACTTTAATGGTCTTAACGTGCTGATCTGCAGACTAGATGTGTGTGCCTGTTGTTCCTGATCTCCTGGGTCTACCTTCATCCCCGTTTACCTGTGAGGGTAAAAGGAATCTCCCTGGACCTTGTGAACCTACCAACTTGTTAGAACCAGGATGTATACGGGCCAAAATGCCAGCAAGGTGAAGACGCGCCCGTGGATGGAGTCCTCTCCACCGACTCAGCCCACAGCTCCACCTGACTCTGATGACACTGGAGCTCTCAGGAGGACACCCTCAACCTTCAGGCGTCCAACTCCAGGAGGAGGAGGAGGGCTGCATCCTCACCTGGCTACACCTCCAGCACCAGCTGGTAGCAAAACTTCAAGATTATTACTAACTAAACTAATAAAAGAAACTCCAACCGTGACTGTGTGAGATGAAGCAGTTCGTATTAAAGCTGATCTTCATTCTCATGGACCTCCATCAGTCCTTCATCCTCCTGAGTCCTCGTGGTGCATTCAGGACCTGTTTTATGACAGGATGAGCCCAGTATGTGTCCATGGCAACCACATGGTCTGGAGGAGAGAGGAGGGCAGAGGAGGAGAAGGAGAGGAGAAGAGAGGAGGGGAGGAGGAGACAAGAGAGGAGGAGAGGAGAAGAGGGGAGGAGAAGAGAGGAGGAGGAGAGGAGAGAAGGAGAGAGGAGGAGGAGAGGGGAGGAGAGAAGGAGAGAGGAGAAGATGAGAGGAGAGTGGAGAGGAGGAGAGAGGAGAGGAGGAGAAGAGATGAGAGAAGGAGAGGATAGGAGAGGAGGAGAGGAGACAAGGGAGGAGAGGAGAAAAGGAGAGGAAATGAGAAGGGAAGAAGAGAGGAGAGAGAAGGGGGGATGGGAGAGAAGATGAGGAGGGAGGAGGAGAGAGAAGAGGAGATATGGGAGGAGAGAATAGAGTAGAGGAGAGGGGGGGATTAGGGGGGGTGTCCAGGTCAGGACATTCCTTGATGAAACAATCAGACATTGATGTCTTTGATGTCTTTGGTGTCATTGAACTTCTGGGTCTCTGCTGAGCTGGTCAGGCTTAGGGTTAGACCAGCAGCACCAGGTGGAGCTGAGACTGGGAGACGGGTTCCTGAGCAGGTGTGACTGGGAGGAGAACGGAAAATTCCATTCAGCAGGCAGTGATTTATGCCTGAGTAGATCACCTCCCCCGTTTACACCTTCTGTTTATTCAGTTTTGAAGAGAAGTATTTGTCCAATCAAGGATCAGTAGAAGACCAGAGAACATCAGCCCTGACCACCAGAGCGCTGCTCAGCTGATAGCGGAGAGGAGGAGAAAAACAACAGGTGAGAAAAACAACAGGTGAGAAAAACAACAGGTGAATAAACAGGCATAAAAGTCACCCAAGCTCCAGTAGAGATCCCCCAGAAGGACCCTGGTCCCTTCTTCTGGGAGGGACCGGGGTCATCAGGGGTCAGGTCTGATGTCCACCGAAGCTCTTCAGTCAGAGGATCTTCTGCCGATCACAGCCTCCCCAACCAGGAGCAGACAGTGGGAGAAGGACCGCATCCTGAACCTGAACGACTCCACCTCCGAGGAAAGACACGGCCAACTGACTAAGTCTTTTCTTTTGAACCCTTTTTCACAAATACATAAAAAATATACATCAAAAAGTCTCCTGGCTAATGTGAGACTGATAGTATAGTATAGTAGTATAGTATTAGTATAGTATAGTATTAGTATATTAGTATAGTATGAGACTTATACTATACTAATATACTAATACTATACTTATAGTACTAGTACTATACTATAATTATAGTATTAGTATTAGGTATATTAGTATAGTATTAGTATAGTATAAGTATAGTATAGTATTAGTATATTAGTATAGTATTAGTATATTAGTATTGTATAAATATAGTATAGCATTAGTACAGTATAGTATAGTAGTATAGTATATTAGTATAGTATAAGTATAGTATATTATATAAGTATAGTATAGTTTAGTATAGTATTAGTTTAGTATTAATATAGTATAGTATTAGTATATTAGTATAGTATGAGACTTATACTATACTAATACTATACTTATCGTATAGTATTAGTATAAGTGTGTAAAGGTTCTAAGTTAAAGATCAACAACTGCACCAACATCAGTGACGACTGACGGGGTCTTTACACCCTCCTTTGTCACCTTCATTCACCAATGGGGGGGGGTTCGTTCCAGAGCTTCAGAGGCCTTCAGAGGTTCCTGGGCTCACAGTCACAAGCACTTCTCCTGGTCCTGGAGCAACAACACAAAAACAAGTGCAACTACTAACATGTGGGACTTCCAGTCTGGTCACATTTTCTTTTGCTCAATCAAGTCTTTCTCTTGCTCTTGAACACTGTCCACTTCATCCCTTTTTCCACCAGCTGGACTTCCGCCACTCTTTGGCTGCATGTCAACGTTTCCGTGATGCGGAGTGCTTCTACAACCAGGGGTCCTGCGTCAGGGACCCTCCTCCCTCCTCCCTGAGGGCTTTTTCTTTTACACCACACATCAGTCTTGGCTGTGTTCCTTCTTCTTCTGTGTCCTACAGGTAGAGTGCTGCACCTCGCCCCAGGACCTGAGAGGAGTCACACAACTTCTCCCAAAATACTTTTGTCACATTTCCTCCTCCTGTGAGTGATTCTGATGACGAGTGATGACTGCAGCCTCTCCACCAGGATACCTTCTGGTTTTGAGAGTTGGTCAGTTTGACCTGGAGAACTGCCTCCAGATCGGCGTGAGGCTCGTTTTTAACTGATCTTAACTTGAGACTGGGACCTCTGTTGGCAGGACGTGGAATCATCAGCATCTGGTTGAACCTCGTGGCTCCTCGTCAGTTTGTCTTCTTGTGATTATGACCACAAATACTCTTAATTCTCTCTGGTCTCTACTCAGGCTTTGTTGTTGCCAGCACCAGGCTTTGATCCCTGTCCGGTCCACCAGCTTGTGTGTCGTGTCCTGGCTGATCTCTTCATTTGACCCCTGTGGTCGTCTGCTGGTGGATCGTCCTTGAACACCGATTTTCTTTATGCTGAAAGTGACTCCCCAAGGTCGACTCAGGCTGTACTGGCAGGAGGAAGTGTGAGTGTGAGTGTGAGTGTGAGTGTGTGTGCAAGATTGATGTCAAGCAGGAACCAACAGGAAGTTCTTAGAAAACTAAAGTGACCCTGTGATCACCCCAAACCAGGCATTCACTCACGAATGGGACATGAGAAACAGGTGGGCCTGGCTACCGCCCTGCTGCCTTTGAGGACAGGTATGTGAATACACGTGTGTTTAGACCCATATTTTGGTCAGGTATGGGTCTTTTTGTGAGTGTCTAAACCAGCAGGTCTGAAACAGTCGGCCGTCTCCTGTCTCCGTTGGTGAAAGGCCTGGCGTCTGTCCCGTCCTCACTAATGATGCTATACCAGACCCCTCCAACAGGCGCAGTTCTAGGAAACCCTCCGCGTTACACTCACTTATTTAAATGATCAACACACAAATACAGTTCAAATACAATAAAAATTGTCAACATTTGTTTAGTGACACATTTTTAATTTATATTATTTTTTAACCAAACCGCTTTTCTTTGTCTTGACTCCATATATGGAGTTCCTTGGAATGCTGCAGAGGATCTGAAATGGTTTTGGGTGGAGGCTAACACTGGACTCAACACCAGCATCTTCATGTTGAAGGAGCTTATTTCACCACTTTGATTCAATGCAACAATATTAGAAAATAATACTGAACAAAACCGGCAATCATGTCTTGTACCGCGGTAAAACCAAATTAAAGTGTTGCCATGGTGATTCTAAACCTGCGGAGGGTGTTTCTGTCACATGATTTAAAAGTGTCGCTCAGCTTCGTCCCAGCTGAGGTGGCGTGGACCTGCAGCTGGATGACATCACTAATGGAGCATTCACAGCATAAAGGCTTCTCAATATGAGAAAGCAAACTAATCCACCACTAACTCGTCATTCAAAGCTTTTACGAACATCCTGCGGAGCTGCGCGAGCGTGCTTTCCTGGTTGGAACATGAAGAAGAAGCCCACACACATCCTGAAGACATCAGACGTTGGAGGGAGGACGCGGAGGCTTCTCCTCAACGGGACTGCTGCTCACAGGTTGGTGTGCTGAAGCGCCGCAGCAGAAGCAAGGCCACCGGGGTAACGGGGGGCACCGCCGTCACTCTTCATCGTTGTACTCGTCGGCTGTTGAGTCCTCCCTGTCGCTGCCGCTCTTCCCCAGCAGGGGCAGCTCCAGCTCCGGGCTCTTGGCGTTGAGCTTCCTCAACGTTGGACCCCTGTCTGAAGTCACAAGCACATGCAGTAAACATCTAAAGCAGGTTAGACCTGTCCTCCTGCACTCTTCACCCTGTGTCCCGTCCTTCTGGACCTCTAGTTCTGACATCGTCTATTGACATCTCCGCTTTTTCTGTTCAGACGAGTCTTCAGCAGGTTCAGTTAAATTCGTGAGTGAATCCCCAAAGACCCTCGTTCAGACCTCTCTCACCTGTAATGCCCTTCATCCATCCAAATGTCATGCCACCATCAGAAGAAAGATAAGTTTACTTAGGAGGAGCGTCTCGCTCCTCTTCAGTAAACCGAGTCAGCTACACTCAGACTCGCAACAAGAAAGAAAAGTTCCCATTTTCCCCACAGTTCCCAACTGCTCGCAAAAAGATTTACCTTAAGAAAGCGAATCAGGGTTTCTGGAAAGAGACATTGATGTTATTTTTCTCTTTTGCTCTAAATCAGCGTCAGTTCAGTTACACTGAAAACACATCCGCCACACAACACAGCACAACAGCCAATCAGAGGGCAGACCTGGGCTTCTGCACCAATGAGCTTTCAGGCTGGTGAAGGGGCGGGGCACACCCTCTAAGATGAAGGCGTAACGTATCGAGGAATTCTTTCTGTTTTAAAGTAAACGAAGGTTCCGTTTTAAAACACGGCACATGTCCACGTCACATGAGAGGACCGCAGAAGCACAGATCCAGTTTGTTTCCCTGATCCCAGTTGTCTCCGTGAGCTCCAGAGATCCAGCTGCTTCTTTTCTCTCCAGCTGTTGGCGGCCTCTAAAACCCTCCCGCTGCTCTGTTCCTACAACACAACAGCTCTTCCCCATCTTTGACATTAAATCTACATGTATGTGACTGCATTAGTTTTGCTTCAGTGCTCATAACCATATTGTATTTGTCACCTTGTTTCTTTTGTCCCTCCTAGAACTCTTCTAGCTCACCAGCAGTGTGCTGCTGTTGGGGCTGTTGTCTTTGGAGGTAGACGTCACTTTGTCAGCTGTTTATTTCAATGAATAATGATGTTTTTGGTTGCAGCTCTCATTTAATGCTTTTTCTACATGATTCAAAAGTGTCTATTGTGTAAATATTTCAATGTTAATATTCATCATAGACATTAAAAATCACACAAACTGGTGTATCCTGTGGGTATTTTCATGTCTGATCTGAATATAAGTTTGTTCATTTTTCCTTAGTTTCATAATTTATTTTATTATTTCATGACTATTCAGCAATTCTAATTACTCAACAGGGATTGTAGATATATCCTGAACCAGCAGTATGACATATTTCACATTAAATTAACACTATGAACATTTGAATTGGGCTGTGTAAATAGCCCAGAGGACGTCTCGTGTGGAATCCCCAGCAGACTAACTTGGGGTTGACTTCCTCTTTCTGCCCCTCAGGGGGGGGCGTAACCGTGGCAACTGCCACATCGTGTGTGTGTGCGCTCTATTGATGGTTCATACCCTTCAATTTTTTGACGTTTTTCATCGCGCTGAATGTGTAAAACAGTAACAGGTAGCACACACTTACTTTTGGAGTGACACGCCTTGAGCCCCACATGTAGTGAAATTCCACATAAGCACACAGCGAATCCGAGCCAGTTGAGCGGCGTCACTTTGTCTCCCATCAGAAACGCTGCTAAAAGCAGGGTGGACACTTCCTGTGGAATCGTACACACAACAGCATTAGATATGTGATTACACAAGGTCAGAAAATACACAACGATGATGACGATGTAAATGTTTAAAATTTACACAGAGGGTTCCCAATTGTCACAGTCAAATTCAGGCACCTTTCAAGCACTTTCAAGGGCAATTTTCAAAATTTTCCAGCCCCTTTTCGCTGGGCTAAAATACACATCTACAGGAATACATATATTTGTTGTTTTTACACAGTTTTATCACAATGATACACAATGTATTGTGCTATAAGCATCACAAATATGTTGGATAATAGCAAATAGTTTAGAAATTACTGGAGAACACAAAGATTTATGAACAAAGGGAAGTGTTCCACAGGGTTAATTCATTTTCAAGCATTTAAACTAAAATTCAAGCACTTCTCAGACCTTGAAAACACAACATTGAAATTTTCAAGGATTTTTTCAGGCACCTTTAGAACCACATACACAGGACTTTTAGTAGTGGGAGTAGTGGTAATATTGATTCGATGTAGATAAAACAGAATACAATGATTTGTGAATCCCTTTTAAGCTGTGTTTGTAATTGAGCGCAGCCCAAACTGTTCAGGGTCTGACTCACTCACCCCCAAAAGGCTTACTTGTTCACAAGGATGGCCAAAGTCCACCTCTTTGTCAACAGCTACATGAGCAAATAGTCACACAGTCCAACGCCAATGACAAGCTGATGGAATGGCCCGTGAGCTTTGACCCCTCGGCCAGAGTCTGTCACTACGAGGACGAGGCTCCTCTTCATCAGCTCTGCATGTGCTGGCAGTGTGGACTGAGCCTGGCCTGTTACACAGTTCTGTTGCACCTCCTCAGCTTCACCAGTTACCAGTCATTGTCCCCAGTTCCCCAGTCACTTGTTGGGTGGAAAGGAGGAGTACCAGAAGTGAACACGACCCTGTCGCTGGTTTTTGGAGCGCGTTGCAGGAATTATGTTCAAAATGAAGATAACCATCTTTGCAGCGTGTTCAGTATGGGTTGGAGAGGATTTGTAAATCACTTTATTGTGTTCTGATTGACAAACAAAGCCCCAACCTAATCTGAACTGACGGCTGTATTGTATGTCCGTACATTTTACCTTAAAAATCCCTGCGATGGATAAAGTAAGGCTGGAGGTACAGGAGACGAGCAGGAACTCTGAGAAGCTCAAGCCGAACGCCAGCAGGCCTCCGCTGCACAGGGTGAGGAGGGAACGCAGGAACGGCGAAAGCTCCGTCACCCGGAATAACTTATCCGAGGTGCTGAGGCTCAGCCCTGGAAACACGACACGTCCGCGTTAGAACCACACCAATCAAATAAAACGTGCCAGCGGTCGTCATACTCGGGTGGTACTGGTAATTACTAAACCCCCCCAAGGGTGTTGGGACACACAAACTGGGGGACCAGTTTGGTTCAGGACAGGACCACTGGTCCAAGACAGGAGCAGAGCTTGTGAAATTCCCTTTACTGGACCACACACTCGAGTATTGAGTCAACTTGAGCTCATGTGTGACTTTTGGGATGTTTGGCCTGGAACCAGTTTTCTGCAGGAACGAGTTTCTCCGTCTAATGTTTGAGCAGCTTTACATCGATTTACCTTCCTCCCATCTGCGGTGTATTTGCACTCCCGGTTGTTAGTCTGGGAGACATGGAAATAGAACCTAGCCACAGAGACCGCTCCCCGGAGGGCGGTCAGAGGCTGTCCCTCCCCAGGTGCTCAGCTTTTACGCGACCTGGGGTCCAGACAGAAGTCTCATAACTCCATTTTTCACATTCTTTTACAGCTGTTCCAGCTGTAGTGGTCACTAACACAATTATGTAACAGCTAATACTAAAGACCCTTTAGGCCTGGACAGACACCTTTAACACCGCTGATTGTAAATTAATTAAAGATGGACTTGACTCTTTACCTTGGGTTTAAAATGTGTCACGTCACTGTTTTACAGAATTTTGATGTCAATACTGCTCGTAAATTCTTCCTAAAACAGGTTTTCTCCAATAAACTATTAAACTAATGTCACATTATTTTACAATGTCCCGATCAAAAGAACAACTAAGCTGAGAGGCGTGAGGAACATTCCTCAGCAGCAGCTTTTGACCTGTGAATTTCACTGATAACAACGTGAACTTGAGTTAACGGTGATATAAAAGATTCCTGAAGAGAGGAGGAGGGACAGCACAACACTCACCTTCATTATACTGGAACAGAGGAAAGAGGCCGATGAACATGAGTGGTTGGAGGTGATACAAGGCATCTACGGGGTTCTGAAGACCTGCGAGAGGAGACGTCACAATAAATACGTAGAAGTAGAAATGCGAGTCACCTGTAGCGAGGTGGGGTTCAACACCGACCGAGCTCTGACTTCTGCATGAGGACCTGAGTGAGGGTCCAGCGGATTCCCCCCAGAAAGGAGGCCAACAGCACCATGACGAAGCCCTGCAGATTGAACTGGGTGGACTCAAACGTAAACATGAAGAGACCCCCAGAGATCAGCAGGACCACGAGGATGAGCAGGGGGTTCTGGACACAAGGAACAGGGGACAATAATGATTCCAGGAGATCAGTAAAAGCTCAGAAGACAAAACATAAAGATTCATAAAGATGTGCTGCAATAAAAAAAAGAAAAGAATCAGAAGGAGTGTGACAAAACCACTTCAGGGTGTTTGTGGTTCATCCTAACAGACCATAGGAGGAACCCTGAGGTGACCTGAGACACTGGGGAGACCATAAAGTCTCACTTTCCCCAAGGCTTCTTTATTCAAGGATCCACAACCTTCCTGTGGTAGCACAAATACACACACGGCCCAAACCCGTCCTATTGAGGGCCCTCACGTGCAGACGCGTCTTAGGGAATGCTTAAGGCAGGAGGAAGCATCCTGTGTACACTGGTTTACCCTGCACCCATGTCAAACCGTACCGGTCCACCTGCAGAGCGCCGCTGGGCTGCAGGTTCATTCAAAGCGCTCAGACGCGTGCTGCTTCTTTAAAGGCAAAGATCTTATTCAGCATCTGTGAAATGACTTCTTTCTCTTTCACCAGGCCAGTATCTGCTCAGTCTGCTGAAGGACACGCTCCTAAATGGCTCCCATAAATATTTAAATGGATGAAATGTGAAGGGAGGGACAGTGACGCCAACACTCTCCCTCTTACTCACACGGGTTTCAGAATCACTGTTAAAAGACTTATCGCAGCCGCGTGAGAAGACGGGCTGGTGGAAACTGCTTTCATGTGATAACGGACTTCTAGAAGAGACGTTTCTCAGTCGTTCTTTTGCTTATTGAAGATCAACAGACGGGAACTCACTGGCTCCTCAAGTTTAAAAGCTACGGAGAAAAAGAGGATGAAGAGCACTGCTGACGTCTTGGTCATGGTGTACCTGGAAAGACACAAAGGTGGGGGGTTACGCTCAGCTTTGGGCCATGGGCTACGATGCCTACTGCCTGAAGATGAGAACTTACAAACTAATCGTGATGAAGAGCAAGCTCCAGTTAGAAAGCCCGATGTCCAGAGCCGTGGCCACAGCTGGGGAAGAGAGAGGAACAGAGGTGTTGAGACGCTGGCCCAATAGCTACACATGTGACTTCAACACCGTCAGACCACCTGACAGCACAGGTGAGATCATCAAGGCAGCAGTGACAGCACGACAGGTGTCAGAGAGCAGGACGGTGGGACTGTGGAGCTGAGTCCCTCCAGCTGAACCACCATCTCTCCTCCAAAGGCGCCGTCTCTCTGACCTCCGTGTTGATGCTGGCTTTAGAACCACCCTGTCGCGTTCTTACGCTTCAGTACAATCCGTCCTGTTTTAGAACACTCGTCTGTGTTGACGGTGTAACGGCCGTGTTGACTCGCCTACAGGTACGCCGGCTGCCGTACCTGTCGGAGCCACCCTGTGGAGGTAGTCGGCCCAGCCCAGGACCACCCGAGGCTTGCCCGTCCAGCTGTGGAGGATCCTCCGCGTGAGAGTGGACAGTGAGAAGATGATCGTGATGTGCACCAACGTCATGAAGAGGGGGTAGTGGAAGTCCTGAGAGGAGGAGGGGGCACACTTAAGACTGAAGAAATGATTCCAGACCAACAGACTTAAAAGGTGCGCATCTGTGGAGACGTTATAGGGTAGTGGTGGTCAACATGGAAGCTTCAATGAGCTACTGCACTTACTGTCATCAGCCATTTGTTATAGAATGTTATTCCAATGGAGAAGACGTAGTAAAAGAGGACAAGTCCGACAATACGGAGGCCGCGGTAGAGGGACTGGAGGTGAGCCATACGGGGCTGCAGGAGCGGCTGGAGCAGCACGCCTGTGGGGACGTCACCTGGGAATGAAGACCGAAGTGCTTCCTGGGGAGGAAGAGAGAGGGAGGAGAGAAGTGAGTCCTGCAGGAAAAACCTGCACACTTCATTTACAACTAACACACACACACACACACACACACACACACACACACACACAGAGTCAACAGTTATACAGCTGTTGAACATCAGCTGATCAAAGCAAACAACCTCAGACCTCTGGTTAACTTTAAGAGTCTCTTCCCACCTCCTGACCCAGACCAGCTCCTGACCAGCTCCTGACCCAGACCAGCTCCTGACCCAGACCAGCTCCTGACCAGCTCCTGACCAGCTCCTGACCCAGACCAGCTCCTGACCCAGACCAGCTCCTGACCAGCTCTAGACCCAGACCCGTTCCAGACCAGCTCCTGACCCAGACCAGCCCGACCCAGACCCGTCCAGACCAGCCAGACCCAGACCAGCCCAGACCAGCCAGACCCAGACCGCCAGACCAGCCAGACCCAGACCAGCTCCAGACCAGCTCCTGACCCAGACCAGCTCCTGACCAGCTCCTGACCAGCTCCTGACCCAGACCAGCTCCTGACCAGCTCCTGACCCAGACCAGCTCCTGACCAGACCACCTCCTGACCAGCTCTAGACCCAGACCCGTTCCAGACCAGCTCCTGACCCAGACCAGCTCCAGACCCGTTCCAGACCAGCTCCTGACCCAGACCAGCTCTAGACCCAGACCCGTTCCAGACCAGCTCTAGACCCAGACCAGCTCCAGACCAGCTCTAGACCCAGACCAGCTCTAGACCCAGACCCGTTCCAGACCAGCTCCTGACCCAGACCAGCTCTAGACCCAGACCCGTTCCAGACCAGCTCCTGACCCAGACCAGCTCTAGACCCAGACCCGTTCCAGACCAGCTCCTGACCCAGACCAGCTCTAGACACAGACCAGCTCCAGACCAGCTCTAGACCCAGACCAGCTCCTGACCAGCTCTAGACCCAGACCAGCTCCTGACCAGCTCTAGACCCAGACCAGCTCCAGACCAGCTCTAGACCCAGACCAGCTCCAGACCATGTTCCAGTGCCCCTCACCTTTATTAAACTTCTGGAGGAACATCAGATCATCATCTACTGAACTTTAACTTTAGATTCTCAGACTCCGCCGTTCTTAAACAGACATGGCCTCTTTTTCCAGACGTGTCAGTCCCATTAGACCCCCTACACGACCTGCCCCGGGCCCCGGAGCAGATGTTTACTCCCTAATCCCCTCAGGTTATCGTCTTTATTCCTCACATCGCCCGTTAGCTCCCGTTAGCTCCCGTTAGCTCCCGTTAGCTCCCGTTAGCCGCCCGGTCTCCACACCGCCGCCAGCAGCGCTTTAAAGGCGGCCCCCCGGGGCAGGCGGAGCAGCTTACCGTCGGACATGTTGACTTGGAGGCTGGAGACGCTGCAGAACTTTGAGAAAGCGCCAGATGACGATCCAGCTGCTACCAGGCACGGCCGCCAGGGGCGCTTCCGCCTACGTCATTCCACTTCCGGCGGCGTCAGGCGGCGTTTCCCGGTGGAGGAGAAGGTAACAACATGGGCGAGGAAGGTGAGATAAAGTCCGCCAGGGCTCACTAACGCTGCGTTCTGCGGCAGGATGGCGGACGAGGAGGACGAGGCGGGCTTTGAGGACGAGGGCGAGGAGGGCTTCGGGGCGGTGGAGGCGGGCCACGGCCGCAGGAAGAGGCTGTTCTCCAAGGAGCTGCGCTGCATGATGTACGGCTTCGGCGACGACCAGAACCCCTACACCGAGTCCGTGGACATCCTGGAGGACCTGGTCATCGAGTTCATCACCGAGATGACCCACAAGGCCATGTCCATCGGCCGCCAGGGCCGCGTCCAGGTGGAGGACATCGTGTTCCTCATCAGGAAGGACCCGCGCAAGTTCGCCAGGGTCAAGGACCTGCTGACCATGAACGAGGAGCTCAAGCGGGCCCGCAAGGCCTTCGACGAGGCCAACTACGGCTCCTGAGCCCGAGGGGGGGTCCTGAGCCCGAGGGGGGGGGTCCTGAGCCCGAGGGGGGGGTCCTGAGCCCGAGGGGGGGTCCTGAGCCCGGGGCCAGCCGCCTGGGGGGAGGGGGGTCCTGAATCTAGTCTGTCTGTGTGACTGTGACCGCCTTCGTCTGCTTTTCAATAAACGTTTTGATATGATGGACGTGCTTCACCTGGTTTTTATGAGGTCCTGATGATGTTCTCCACCAGGGGCCTCCACCCTCCCCCCCAGAGGGCCGTGAGGCTGCAGGTTCTGGTCCACCCCAGCAGCAGCAGACTGGACTCACTTCATCAACTCACCTGGGTCTTCAACAGATGACTGGTCAAACTGGGTGAGCTGGACTGGTGGAACCAGAACCTTTGTGGAATAGTGTGAACATCCCTGGTGCAAACCGACGTGAATTCCCCCTAAACTGCCGTCACTGTCTGCACGTTTACCAACATGAACCAGTTTCGTTTGCGCCATTATCGCAGGTTTACGGTAACAACGACTAAAATAGCGTTTAAAGCACTTTGAAGCTGCTCGTGTACGACAGCCGCTCTCTTTCTCCACCAGGTGTGTATTTAAGAGGAAAAAAATATGCTGAAATAGTTGTTTTGTTCTCTATTAGTGATAACTGACCACGCCCCTCTCGCTCCAGGCCACGCCCCTCGGCGTTGATGACGTAGGCGTGGCTGAGCGGCATCACAATAAAACTGTGATAAGGTTATTATAGGAATACATAAAGAAGTCTCTGTGTGTTTACTATGACGTGAAAATAATCAACTTAATAAATTATGAAAAACAAAAATCTATTTATTTTCTGGGGTAAATGTCTGAGGGGCCTATAGTTTAGTCATTTATGTCAAACCAGTTTGAGCTACTACACATCAGTGGGTTTGGTCTCATGGGTGTTCATGAACCTGAACTGGGGCACAAACACCCCTGAGCTGGTGAAGGAAGCCCAGCAGAGACTTCACTTCAGGATCTTGTGGAAGTTCCTCTGCCCTGGATCCTCCCCGACTGCCTCAGCGTGAGGGCAAGCTGCCCACCGCCCACGCCTCCTCCAGAAGGCAGTGGGGATTCCCATTACACCCTGGTCACATCCTACCTGGGCTGCTGCCATCAGTCAGACCATACAGGGCCTGACTGAACATCACTTTTAATCCCACTGCTGTGACCCGGTGAATCCTGGCGGCCTCCACTGAAAACTTCACCTGTTCCGTTTGGAAACGTGACGTTGCCCAGGCTTTCCTCTCTCCAGTCCAGCCACAAGGAGAAGCTGTGCAGTAATGCAGGTGTGTAATATACTGCTGCATGTGTGTGTGCATGGGTTTTGTTGCTTTTATTACTCCTGTTTTCTACTCTCCTAATATATTTATTATGTTTTTACTGCACCGATGGATGGCACTTAATGTCGTTGTCAAACTTGTCAATGACTATAAAGATTCTATCTCTTGTATCTGACCATAAAAATGCTGGATAACGATATCTGGATGATACAACACAATTGAATTAAAAACATACAATTTACAATAAGATGGATTTAGTTTTTTCTTTCTCTCACATAATATAGCCCAGTATTGCAACTCATCCATATTTTACATCTCTCTCTCACTAAGCTCTAAATATCATTTCTTAAGGTTCAAAGAGTATCCAGCATAAATGTAATTAGAAAACTGGATGTAGTTCAAGCAAAACTGAGAAAAAGAAAAAAATACAACTTTATTTATATTCCTCAAAAACAACACTTTTACACAGACTATAAATATGACAACTGAGTACAAGTAGCATGTGTTAGTTCATTTATTCTGTTCATGCCATTTACACATGGAAGTGGCTGATTTAAATTGGTCTAAAACAGGCTGCTGTTCTATCTGGACCTGATTCTAGATCAGGGCTTTGAAACTGTGATTTGTGGAGGAGGGTCACTGCTGATTTAGCATTTTATCAATATGCATGAATCAAGGCTGTTTTCTTCGTGATTTATCTTTACTCATAAGCAAGCTGAGGAAGAGTGTGGCCCAGCCAGAGACCCCCACTGGTGAGGCAAGCTGTGGATGTCTATGAGGATAGAAGAGAAGGACCAGGTGGACAGTTGGAAAGGAATGTCCATGAGTCGTTGCTTTACTGCACATTCTCCATCATCTTGAGGAACTCTACAATAGAGAGAGGGTTTTGTATTATTCTTGAGATGCTCAGGAACCAACTGAATATTCAACTTGTGGCTCATGTTGTTAAAGCAGAGCAGCAGAGAGCCTCCACCATCTGCTGTCTGGAACTAAAAAGCACAGCTGGAACTAACCGTTTTACTTTGAATCATTTCACCTCATCCCCTTTGGTCCACGTACCGTCAAAGTCCAGCATGCCGTCAGCGTTTTTGTCTCCGTCCTTCATCAGTTCATCAATCTCTTCCTCTGAGATGGGCTCGCCAGTGCTGCGGATGATGAGGGAGAACTCCTCTCTATCGATGTAGCCATCGCCGTTCCTGTGAGAGAAGACACAAATAGACTGTAGATAAGAAAACACACACACACATACACACACACACATGCACATACACACACACACTCACATGCACATACGCGCACACATACACACGCACACACCTACACATAACCACGACCACACACACACACACACACACAAAACCACACACACTTACACACACACACACACGCACACTAATGTGGACGTACTTGTCAAACACACGGAAGCACTCTGCCAGCTCTTCCTCGCTCTTGCCAGCCTGGTCCTCCTTGAGCAGCCTCACCATCATGACCAAGAACTCCTCGAAGTCGATGGTGCCGCTGCCTGAGGGTGAAAGAGGCCAACACGAACACAGGAACAATGAACGCCTGTGCCCTTCCATCCCATCAGCACTAAATCCTAATAATAATAATAACAATAGCACGTAGAGCCAAAGAGGCTGTACGCTCTCACCATCCTCATCCACCTCCTCGATGATCTCATCTAACTCCTCTCTTGTGGGGTTCTGGCCCAGCATCCTCATCACTGTTCCCAGCTCCTTGGTGCTGATGTCACCACCACCGTCGGTGTCAAACATGTCGAATGCAGCCTTGAACTCTAAAGGTTTCAAAAGAGTCTCTTCAGGTTCTCTTACCAGAACAACAGTGTCGTTACTAAGGCCTGACCCACTCACCAGCCAGCATCTCCTCGCTCAGATAGGAGCGGGCCTCTTGTTGAGCGTCTGTCTGCAGGACGACAGATGGATGGATAGACAGATAGACAGATAGACAGACAGATAGATAGATAGAGAGATAGAGAGATAGAGAGATAGATAGATAGATAGATAGATAGATAGATAGATAGATAGATAGATAGATAGATAGAGAGATAGAGAGATAGGTAATTAGAGAGATGGACAGATGGATGGATGGATTCTTTAGATATTCCCACACTTATGCTACTGTATCCGTGTCTCAACAGGAATTCTGAGCATGGAGTAAATGGGTGCAGCTATTCTCGGCTCAACACATGAGGTTTGCTGTATATAACCCACCACCCTGAGAATGCACCACATCAGCAGAATTATTGCCTCCCCCACAATTGCTGACTGTCAGAGCTAAACTTCATATACAACCACCATTTAGTCCGATTTTATTTAATTTCACTTAAAAGCATTAAATGGGACAAATACCCCCATTATAAAACTGCCTCCTATTTCAATTTTAAGGTAATTTTTTAAATTTTTGCAGAAAGTCTATTTTTATCAAAAGGAAAAAATATGCTTGCCTATTGATTTCCAGCCTTTCTGATAATCTTGTATTATTTTATGTGAATTTAATTTACGTGCAAGAGAGAGATAACAAGTTTAATAACTTTAACAACTAACTCAAGATGGAGTAGTTCAAAGGGTGTCTAGTAAAGTAAGATGTCTTACCATGTTTGAGGATAAGCCTTTTGCCCCAAACAACAAAAATGTGTAAAGCAGAGGTCAATCCTTGTGGACCCCAACGGAGAGACGAGACATCCACTGAAGGCTCAGTCACAATTTAAATGGATCGGCCAGATCCCACCCCTTGCCTCCTACAGGCCTCCAGATTTAGCACTCTGAACTTTTAGGGTTCTGGGGCCACGCTGAGCCAATCACTTAGAAGAGCAAAAACTCATCTTTCCTGAAGGTTCAGGACTACCTGTGACAACAACGCTCTGAAGTTTGCTGTCAATTTCCAGAAATCAGTCTGTGAAGTAAAACTGTGTAAGGGACACAACATTTTGTTGGTTTGCACAAACGTGGATGACATCACTGGACATCTCAACCCCTGGCCCCCCCACTGTGAGGTCACTTATATGAGACTCTGATGTTGGCTTTGAAATGGTGGAGCCACAATTTTTCATTTTTGTGTGCATTTCAAGACGAGAGAAAAATCAAAACAAGCACAAAAGTCTTGGGCATTTGGGCTCCCACCCCCCCCCCCAACTACTCAACCCCTTTGACGGTGTCCCTAAATAGCAGAGAAGTTTTAGGTCAAGATGGGCAGAGGAATGTAAGAGGAGTTCCTGCACATCCTGGGACCACACTACCCAATGAAAAACATGATGCTCCTTATTTGGTGGGTACTTCTGAGGCCAGAGACCAATGTGAAGGGCTGAGGAGGTAGGCAGGAAGTGGGGGGCCAAGGCACATATAGAGAAAAAGGGGGTGGACTTTTGCTTTTGAGAAGTTTTAGTGGGTGGGTGTTTACAGTTTATATACTTCCAGCCATATGGACGAATTAGAGCCGTGGCTGCCTAGGGCTCTCTGAGCAAGGTGAATGCTCGGTGGCAAACTGGAGAAAATCTGCCTGGGGGACTTGGTGAGGTTACCTGAGCTAGGTAGTCTAGTTAGTACTTTAGGCATGTAATAGTTCAAAAAGGACTTTCCTTGTGCAAACATAGTGAGTTTTCAATCAGTGTGATGTAGGGACAGTTGGGAGCTGGCAAAGGAACAGGAGCATAAGGCAAGTCAAACATGTGTGTAACTGGAGCCCAGGGCAGCATAAAGGCCCCTAAAGGCCTCCAAAAGATCAGTACCATCCGGAAAACACACACACACACACACACACACACAAAAATAATAACTGCGAAGGTGAATAGGGAGTGAAACAAATTTATTTGGAAATCAGGGAACAAGGCACAGATTTCATTTTGACAGGGAGGAACATGGGCTGAGATCAGGTGGTGTAGCATTTCCAAATAATCAGCTGCCAAGATCAGACAGCTGGATGGCCGCTTACAGGAGGTAGCCAGGGGAACGTGCCTTCGTCTTAAAAGGTTTAAACAGCTATTTATAGACGTTCTCACCAAGCCCCAGGGTTTCATGTGAGTGCTGGCAGGGCGAGTCGTCCAGCAGAGTCCACACAGATCTTCTCTCCTCACCATTTTGTTGACTGAGAAATCACATTATGTCCATAATTGCTGGTAAGAGCTTCAGGAGGGTCCTCTCAACTGTCGATCAGGAGAAGCCATGTGTAGTGGAATGTAGAAGCTCATCACTGGACATTTTCCATCATTTTCAGAAACTCTGGAAAATGCAATGAGAAAAATAAGAGTTTATTGATCAATCTACTCATCTGTCACGATCAAAACAAGCAGACTGATGTTACTACACAAGCTCTGGCCCTTATCTTGAAGAAATAAAAGTAGTAAAATGTAGTATTACATACTTTTAAATAGAAGCAGACCGAAACACAACACAAGGGTTTAGATTACAGATTAAATACATCAACTACAACAACAACAACAACAACAACAACAACAACAACAACACTGATCATCATCAGAAAGATAAGAATTCTACTTATCTTTCTCAATCCAAAAAAGAAGCATCCAAATGGTAAAAATAATTTCTGCTGTAATCCAGCCAATCAGAGGACAATTGAAGAAGAATATATCTGAATATATCTGAATATATTTGAAGATGTCTGAATATATTTGAATATATCTGAATATATTTGAATATGTCTGAGCTTCAAGCAGTTTCAATTCACCTTATTCAATCAATTCAATCACCTTATCAGCACTCCTCTTACTAAAACCTCAACGTGATATCTCGATACTCTTGCCACTCTCTTACCGTCAAAATCGATCTTTCCATCTTTGTTCGTGTCCGATTCCCCAAACATCTCATCGACGTCTTCCTCGGTGACTGGCTCTCCGGTCTGACGCAGGATGTCCCCAAACTCCTCCCTGTCAATGAAACCATCTCCATTCCTGTGGACAGAAACATGTAGTAAAAATCCTTTAGTCTGGAAGTAGAATCTTACTACTACTACTACTACTACTACTACTACTACTACTAATAATAATAATAATAATAATAATAAAAAATATGAATGAGCACCTGTTAATATAAGAAAATAATACGTGTTGAAAGAACAATACTCATTTATTGATTGATGTTTCTGTGCTGTTCTATTTTCCACCAATTCATCGTCTGTCCCTTGAAGACCTTCATGTGAAAAACTAAAGCAGGATAAGTGTGAGTTTGGGTTTCGTACTTGTCAAAAATACGGAAGCACTCAGAAAGTTCTTCCTCGCTCTTTCCTGCCTGGTCTTCCTTTAACTGCTGCACCATCATGACCAAGAACTCCTCAAAGTCGATGGTGCCGCTGCCTGAGGGGAGCAGACGTGTGTTACTGCCCGTTTGTGGGTGCATCTCTGAGGACTGGCCACTGTGCTGGATTACCATCCTCATCCACCTCCTCAATGATGGCATCCAGCTCCTCCCTGGATGGGTTCTGGCCCAGCATCCTCATCACGGTTCCCAGCTCCTTGGTGCTGATGTCACCACCACCGTCGGTGTCAAACATGTCGAACGCAGCCTTGAACTCTGCACAGCAGAAACCAAACCAATCAAAACCAACGTGGACACGTATACACGAATATGTAACTCCTGGTTCCTAAAGCTTAAATGTGCTGCCTTTATTTTTATGGTTGAACTGCCGTGTGGTTTGACGGTTTAACTCTGCTTTAAGGTTTCAGTGGGATGTCAGATGTGGATGCAGACTAACCTGCGATCATCTCCTCCGTCAGGAAGGAGCGAGCGTCACTTTGGGCATCAGTCGGCTTCAGACAGACAATGACACAAATTAGAGGTGGTGGGATGGAAAAAAGCCATCGTCATTGATCTCACTAGTCTTCAGTGACCAACCAACCAACCAACCAACCAACCAACCAACCAACCAACCAGGTTCCCTGTGCTTCCATTAACAGAAGCTGGTTCCCCAGCATGGTAGAATCAAGGCTGCATCTCTAGTCGGAGTTGAAAAGGAGTTTAATTCAAAAGTACCATCTGCTATTCAAATATAGAAAATCAAATATTATAATATGACATATGTCATCTTCTACCCTAAAGATATGCAGATTTGAGAAGCTTTGAAGGTTTTTTTTTCCAAGAACCTCCAGAAACATTTGTGACCTGGTTATTGTTTTTCTTCTTATGTTCGAGGAAAATAATCACAGGTTCTAGTATGAATCAAAGATTTTACACAAAAGTATTTAGAGGTGCTCCTAACACAATTAAAAACAAAAATGAGTTCCAACCATACCGTGTGTTTTGTGTGACTTCACTAACTGAATGATCGTCGCAGCGTCTCGTCTAAGCTGAAGCGGTATTTTGGGTGACGTGCAGGATACACCTGCTGCGAGTGTCTTTCAGCGCGCTGTGCTGCGAGGTGGAGCTCTCCAGCACACTATCTACTGACTGCAGGTTTGCGACTGCACACAGGTTCAGAACGACCCAGCAGAGCAAATGTCTGACCACATTTAGACTTTTGTGTTCAGTTTTTGCTGCATGCTTCTTCGTGTGCTCGGCTGAAGCTGACAGGGTGTCATGTGATGGTCCTGCTCTTTCAAGTCATGGACATCCTATAAATGTTTGTACTGGTCATATTAAATTAAATAACAGAAAACACATTGCAGGGTTTTAGTCATAACCGGTATATCCAGTCAATGATCCACAGGACAAGCAGAAAGCAGAAAAGCCCAAACGATCAACAACAAAACAACCGAAGTAGTCTGAACAGATGAAGCTCCACACTTCATGGTCCAGTTGTCTAAAGTTGGTGGCAGCACTATTATACCAACAGCTGTTAAAATGGCTTCACTTTATTCAGTTCACTCTGAAAGAGCTGCTCATTAACTCATTTCACCTCTTCCCTTGTTGACTTGACAAAACCTTGTAATACTTAGAAGGTCATGCATTATTCCCATTCAAGCTATATTAAGATGGGATTTGACTGGGAGAGGACTGGAGAGGGATTCTTTCAAGCCAGCGTCCCTAGTTGAGGTGAAGAAAAAGCTGTCTGACTTCTCACTTTACTCAGCTGTGTCCTTTCTATCTTTATCACTGCCCCTAATCCCTCAATATCATTCATTCTGACTTTGGTTACAGCCTGGATCAGATCAGGGAGATTTAAAAATCCCTCTCAAGCAGGAAAAAGTAGAAATATTCTGCTTTAACAGATCTTTCTCTGTCAGAAGGAAACACTGCAAAATGCAATTATGTTAAATTTTAAAAATGGAAAACTGATAACAGCAACAGGAACAAATGCAAAAATCCAGCAGTGCTGCTGATGTGGACCTGCAAGACAACGCTGAGGGAGGAATTTATGGTCTGTCCTCAGCCATGTGACTCCTGTCTCCATCAAAACAAACAACAAACAACAACCAACTAACAGCGAATCTCTCAAAATCCTCATTTCCCCTTTATCTCTCACTCGGCTGGGGGTCTCTTACCATGATGGCAGGTCAGCTCAGCAACAGACAGGCAGTAAAAGAACAACAAGAAGTGTTCCAGCTACACAACCTCCAGGCGCGCCTCGCTCCCCTCCATATGTACCGGCCCAGTCAATCACACTTTTAATGAAAATGAACAGGATTGGGCAACAGCTCCTTCCGTAGATAACAGGCAGCCAATCAAATCCACCTTTAGCTGTGTCCCCTTACAGCCTACAGATGGACATCCCCTTGTGTGACATACACTTCAATAGCCCATATTTAGATAACACACAGGCAGCGTGACATTTATTTAAAAAAGAAAAAAGGAAAAAAGAAAGCCGGCGAGGCAGCTGGAGGGTTTTTTTTGACAGAGGATCAACGGAGCATCTCAGTACTGATGGACACACACACACACACACACACACACACACACACACACACACACACACACACACACACACACACACACGGGGGGAGAGGGAGGGAGCTTCACCCCCCTCTGATCACATGTTCCCCTCCACTGTCTATTCTTCTGGCTGTTTGTCTTTCTCAGACGTGATGACACCCTCGTACTGACGTCAGGCCTCAAGAGGCCCGAGGACCTGCATTCAGACAAACTCTGCAAAAACCTGACAATTGTAGCTTTAATAAACCATCAACCTGCACACACACACACACACACACACACACACACACACACACATTTCAGGGTCCACATCCCTGATCCCTACACTGACTGAAGACTCCTCCCAAGTTGTGTTTTTTCCACTGACTGGACAGACTTTCAGGGTCAAAATATGATCATCAATTAGTCAAAAAGTCTCGTTTCAAAGGTCAGCAGGAGTTAAATATATGGTTGAATTAAAAGTCTGGAAGGTAGTGACAGTAGTGGATTGAAAAAGAAGCCAGGAAAGACGGAGCCTGCTAAGATGCGGAAGAGGGTCTGGATGGAAAGATGGAGCTGTGGCATAACTCCAACTTTATATAGGATGTGTTGGTCAAGGTTGTTCAGCTGCTCACCCTAGAGAACGTCCACAAATAGCCTCAGTTAATGGGGAGAAGGATGGAAAGAAGCACAGAATAACAAACAAAGGAGCAACCCGACTAAGACAGGAGCAGCAGTTCTCCTGCAGGCAGAACCAAACTTTAACCGCTAGAGTACAACCCTCTTTAAAAGTTCATCTGGCCCCCCGCCGCCCAACCAGAACCCCCAAAACAAATACCAGCTCACTCATCTACTCAACAAACCTAAACAGAGTATCTGGCAGACCTGGAGCTGTCAGATCTGGAGCTGCTGAGGAGCAGCTGATGCTGTCCGTCAGGGAGGTCGTGAGGGGGGCGGGGCTTCAGCTGCATGCCAGCAGGGATCAACTTGTCCTGTTGCCCACAGAGATGATGATAGAGGTGAGAGCAAGTCAAGATGGAAAGGGGAGACGCCGCGGATTAAAACGCAAAGAATATTACAGACGATGAAAGGAGCGCATACTTCCAGGAAGCGAGAGAGGAAAGCTGTTTACTGGCTGCTGCATTCAGCAGAGACACACGCTGGCCGTTTCCATGGATACTCCGCCCTGCAGATGAAGTCACGACAGCGGAAGCACACGGCTGAACATCAGCCGAGCCCAAAGTGTGATGAGCTGCAGCCGCATGATTGAAGATGGTTGGGGAGGCCAAGAGGAGCACACCCCCACTCAGAATGAGGAGGGACATGAGCCCCATGATGAAGCTAAAAGACACTTTCATCCACTAATGAGCTTTTGCTTTTTCACTCTTTGACTCCATCAGAAGGAGATGCAGATGCAGAGCAACCACTCCAGTTGTGTTGTTATTAAAATGACATTTACACACTGATTAATGCAAGTCAAAGCGTAAACTTGCTGTCATACATGTGTAATCTGTATTTAATGTATTTATTTTAAATGAATGGCATTGTAGGGGTCTTGGTATGCATTTCCCACCATGCTGTTGCATTTGTGCTTGGCACAACAAATAAAGGTGCATCCAGAGTGAAGAGGTGCGTCTGTGTAATTGATGGCGTGAGCTTCACGTCTGCAGATGCATTAACATCTGCTTCATTCCTGCAACGGGAAGCAGATGTGTTTGATTTGCACTTGGCGATTTCAATGATGCACTTTATGCTGGTCTATATGCAGCAAGTCCTTCTAAGAAGAACTGATTTCACATGTTTTGACTCTTGTTTTTTCCCTTTAAGCACAGCAGAGCTGCTAGGAACCTCTTGTGCCTGCTGGTTGGTGCACTCTTTTGCCATGTGTCTGTACAACAGAGGATAAAGACACCAGACACTTTCAGAAGCAGAACCAGCCTTACCAGTTGTAGCTCACCCAGACGGACACTGGGTGGCGCCCCTCCCAGAATGAGACATCATAGGCGATTTTCTTTGATCTATAAGCGCCAAAAAGAAACACGTGACCAAATAGGAAAAAAGCTTCAACCTGGAAGCAAGGCGTTATATTTCTGACCTTTAGGACTCTTATTTAGGCCTCCCTGATGGAAATATGTTTTGATGGGACCCTCCACTTTATTAAGGGTCTTGAGCAACTTGTTGATTAGGTTTCATTGCAACTCAAAGTCTCAAGATATAATATTATACAAGAAACCTGCATTTACATTTCCGTCTTTCACCTAATTACCAACAGTTAAAACAAACAAACAACCCCATCACTTAGAAAACTGCTTTAGAGAAACACTGACCTCCAGCGGAACAATGACTTAACTTCTTAACTTCTTACAAGATCAAGTTCCAAGATCGACATGCATTGTGGGAGATGTAGTCGATTGCTGTAAAACAGTCCACTCTCATATTCCCCAAGTTTGAGAGGTCTCGAATAAATTGGACTGTTTCTAATTTGTTCTATTGTGCTAAATTCTACCAAAATTAAGTAGAAAATGACATGAACATTAGTGCATTCCTTTAGTTTGTTTTTTAAATGTTAATTCAAACTTCACCAAGAGATTTGAAAAATCACAGGTGGGGATTGTTTCAAAAAAGGTGAACAACAATTGTATGTGCACATGGTTAGTGTGGAAGTTAGACAGGTAACCAAAGACCCACCCACTTCACTAGTTCCTTCTCAGAACAGGCAGCCAAACAACTCAAACAAGTTTAGCATCATCTGTTATTTCATGAGCACGAGCCCATTGGCAGTGAAAACTGCGGTCCTGGCCATATCTATTATTCAAAATTAAACAAAAGGACCACACTCTTGTTATGTCTGCAAGAGGAATACTACTAAGTTATAAGGACCCCCTCCCTCTCAGATATAGATATAAGTAGAATAAGGAAGGTACAGAAAAAAATTTTTAGTTATTCTTCTTTTATTGGGGAAAAAGAAGGAGGAACCTCGGGTAAGTACAAATATGAAAAAGCTGTGTCTGGCAGTCAGACAGGTACAGAGAACAGAGTCGAACTTCCGATTTGAAACAAGCAGCACCTGTTATGGGAAGATTTTAGTCACATTTGTAAATTGATTTTCTTGACCTAATTTTGTTTTAAATTTTGAAATAAATTGCAAAGAGTGATGAATGAAGCCTGAAAGTCTTTTTGATAGCTGACTGATCCTGCTTTTGTTCTGAAAGTCCTTGCAGTTCACAATTTATGATGTCGGCCCAAAGCAATGCTGAGCAAAAGCTAAAGTTCATCTGCCAATTTGACAACACGAACTGGGAGTCATTATCAGTCGTCCTGCCTTCACAGTGCAGCGTCCACCAGCTGCGACTATGCATCTCCATGCAGGTAGGGACCAACAAGCACATGACATATTACCTGTTTAATAATTTACTTTATAACTCTCAGTAATTTGCATCTCTCTAGTAATGGTTAGTTATTAACAGCCTTATAAACTATCAAAGAGTATGAAGAGTAAACACTGATATTTTTAACTTGAATAAACCTCATGATGTAGCAGAAATCACATGTAAATAATACTTGGTTAGTATAAGTTAAAATATAAATATTAAATATTTAGCATATTACTACCCTGGGAATACTATACATTTGTTGGAATCAATAATAAATCTCTTCTTGATTGATGTGACTTCAGGCACAAGAACAAACCTGCCACCCAGATCCTCTCTCAATACTGGACCCAGAGAAATACACTTTACTGTACGCCAAAAGGGAAGACTGGTATGAAGTCTATGATGACCAGCAGGTCATCAGAACATTGGACATCCCATGGACATATGAGGACACTGGGCTCCTGTCAGCTCAGATTGTGGTAAAACCAGTGGCAACTGTGGATTCAGAGGAGAGGAAGACGCAGCGACAGTGCCTCAGCTACCTGATTGGATACAACCTTGACAATGAGGCATCAGACAGACTTGGTGAGCTCACATTCACTCGGAGGAAACTAGCATCTGCCAGGAGACAAGAGCTAAGGAATCGGGACAACAAGTTATACACCACAGAGCCGTGGACAACATCTGTCCCTGCTCCAAGTGACCTCCAAGAGCAGATGAAGAGAAACCACCCAATAACTCTTCACTACAAGGACAAACTCAGCTTCAGTATTGCTGTGGACTTCAGTGCCAGTCCAAAGGTTCTTCTTCAGTACTTTGCAATGGTCATGGCAGACCAGCGCCTTCAGTTTGATCCTGCTGATGATCTGGTTTTGAAAGTGTTGGGGAGGGAGGAGTTTATTTCAGGAGACCATGCTCTCAGCAGTTTTCTCTGGCTTCGCCATTGCTTGAAGACCAACCAAGACATCCACCTTTCTGTGGTGTCTGTGTCGCAGCTGCCTGATGAGGCCGTTACATTTGTGGACTGGCCCCTCATCGACGACTCCAACAACCAGTTCACCTCTCATGAGACTCTTTGCCTTGAGGGAAGAAACTTGGATAATATCATTATGATCTCCTTATGGGACTGCCACAGAACTCTCAGGGTCAAGCTACTTGGATTTGACATCCCGAAGCTTCCAGACAAATGCCCTCAGACCATTTATGTAAAGGCCTCTATACTCTTTGGCAATAAGGTTTTCTCTTCCATTTCCTCGTCTCCAAAAGCTTTTGCAGACGAAGTGCTTTGGAATGAGTGGCTTGACTTTGACGTCTCACTACAGGATCTCCCACGTGGCTCAAAGCTCGGCTTCACTATAAATGAAATCCCCCCAGTAACCAAAGACTCAGCAACAGAGCAGCATAAAGGGAAAGAAACACTACTCTACTTTGTCAACCTTCTCCTCATTGATCACAGGTAAGCTTTGATTACTCTGACTTTAGCATTACTCCCCTTGTGAAGGTAGAACCAAATTTATCTATCTTTTAATACATGAGTCATAAAATATAAAATACATGAGTCATAAAATATAAAATACATGAATTCCTAAAAATAAATGTAAAAAAAAACAAAACAAAACAAAAAACAAAAACATTTATTAACACATGATCTACCTCCTCATTGATTCACTATATTTTGCTTTTTTCTTGATGGAGTAGTTAAATGGTTAACAGAAGGGTTGATATGACTCGTCATCTCACCTATAGTATCTTTCAGACTGTGCAAATTGCATGGACAGTGTCTTGTGTCTGGCCTATTTAAAATGAGCTCAAAGTGAATCAATGCTCCTGGCTCCCCACAGGTCTCTCCTCAGCCAGGGCCCCAACACCCTGCACATGTGGGCCTACCCCGATCTGGAAGAGGGGGCCATCACCTACCAGGCAGACAAATTGTCAACAGCTACTAACCCAGACGTAGCTGAGGCTATGGCTATTAGTTTCCTTCTAGACCATTACAGTTTCCCTGTTGTACTCCCCAGTAGCTTGCCCCTTTTAAACACCTGTGAACCCCCCTCCTTGGCTCTCACGCAGGGCAACTCACAAAGGTCACAGGCATCATCTAATAGTGCCACACCAGACCCCAACGGGTCCGTTTCACCCAGCAATCCTGACATTGTCCCTCCTGAATCTCCAGCTACAGACAGCAACATCACCAAAAAATTTCGGGTTTCGCCCCAATACTTTCGCAACATTGACTGGATGAATCGGCGAATGATTCAAGATGTACACTGGTTGTTGGGAAACTGTAATCCTGAAGAATTAGACCTGACGGTGGCACTGGAGCTGCTGAGCATGGACTTCTCTGACACGATGGTGAGGAGACTAGCAGTCCAGAGGTTGGAGAGCCTGTCCAATGCTGATGTTCTGAGGTATTTGCTGCAGCTGGTGCAGGTATGTACTGTAATCACAAAGGAATGTAGGAACGCCGCTCTTATCGGCTGCTGGGTTTCCAACAAACAGGGTTGGTCTTTAATGAGTCTCACTAGGGTCATTTTTCTACACATGCCCCCCCCCAGCCTTCTACTAATCGCACACTTCCCAGCAGCTTGTTCATGTCTGTTTAGAGAGCTGTAGAACCATTCCTGTATAATTCCAGTGACCTGGCTTTTTACTGGAGTTTAACCACAGCAAACATCCAAATGAGAGAAACCTGACAGCTCATACATCCTCACGGTATCTTTCCATGTCTGCATGTATTATAACTGCTATATATTCTAACAGTTATATATTATAATATGAATTAGAAAAAGGGTCAGGAGTAATTCTGTTGCAGGCCAAATGTCTGTACACCTGTCAAAATGTACTGTTCCAGAAAAAATGGAAAACTGCATTTAACTATTAGTCAAAGACAACCTGGCTCCACCATTCGCCACCTACATTGGTCAAGAAATGAGGCAAATATGTACAATTAAAATTAGATTTGTACTTCTGGTTGACATTGTTCAACTATTTACTTACATTAAACCAGCTACATCAGACCAGCATTAATTAACGGTCTGTGGAATTGTATTATGATTGTCTGTCCAGGATTTGTCACTAAAGTCACCTATTTTATGTACAAGTAAAAATTCCTAATGTTCTACCCTAACCCCTTGATTCATTCAGACCCTCAAAGTCGAGCCGTACCACGACAGCTTCCTTGCTCGGTACCTCATCCAGAGAGCTCTAAGGGTGAGTCCAACATTCCTCAGTGACACATCACACTTTATTTCATGTTGTTGTATTTGAAAAGGTTTGTGTTTTCTCCTGATTAACAAAAGCCTACAGTTACACCTTTGTTTACTGAGGGTGGGAGGTGTCTGTGTAAGCGCCAACACATGTGATTCATACATTCTTTATGATTCATGTGATTCATACATTCTTTATGAATCACATGGGATAGACACGCCTAAAAAACGAATATATAAAAACGTGAAAAAATGAATTTGGGCATATTGTTGTGTTAATGGCGATATTAGCTGTAAAAATTTACAAGGTTCTATTATATTTTAAATCTTTGTGGCTACACCTCTCTGTGAAGCACTGAATTTCTTCCATTCTGACTCCAGAGCAAGAGAGTTGGACACTTTTTCTTCTGGTACACTCGCAGCGAGGTGGCAGGGTGTCCCCACTTCCGACAGCGCATGGCAGTGCTTCTGGAAGCCTACCTCCTCGGCTGTGGCCAGGCCATGCTGCACAGCTTTAGGCAGCAGGTCAAGGCTGCCGAGGTCTTGCAAGAGGTGGCTAGGACAACAAAAAGTCTTTTTCCAGACAGGACTGACCTTCCTGTTACAGGTGAAACATAATCTGTCATATCTGTCATTTATGAGTTTATTAATAAGGGATTGGGTCAAACATATGATTGGAACTGTTAAGGGAGTTCTGGAGGCTGTGGAACAGACGGCCTGGAGATTCAGATAACTTGTTGAAGTAGAGTTTAGTGATCAGAAGAAGTGGAACCACCACAGCAGTGTCTGCAGAACCAGCACCCATTCTGGGGAGGTCGCGTACCCGGAGGTGTAGAAGGTCTTAGATAGGTGGGAGGTCGCTGTCTTAGTGACCTCAAACAGAGATGTGAACCTGACTTCAGGACGCTGAATACAGAGACACCCGAGAGTCATTTGTGTAATCATTGACTACCTGTACAGCACTGCTAATCACAAGTGTCATTCCTGTCCACAATGATTTAGCACAAAAGTGATTTCTATCTAGTCATTTAACTGTTAAATTCCTAGAATATAATGTGGTTTTCTTTTAATTAACTGTAGAATTATTATTATTATTATTATTATTATTATTATTATTATTATTATAATAATGATAATAATAATAATAATAATAATAATAATAATAATAATAATAATAATAATAATCCATCCATCCATCCATCTTCTCCCGCTTATCCGGGGTTGGGTCGCGGGGGCAGCAGCCTCAGCAGGGAAACCCAGACTTCCCTCTCCCCAGCTACTTCGTCCAGCTCCTCCGGGGGGATCCCCAGGCGTTCCCAGGCCAGCACAGAGACATAGTATCTCCAGCGTTTCCTGGGTCTTCCCGGGGGCCTCCTACTGGTGGGACATGCCCTGAACACCTCACCAGGGAGGCGCCCGGGAGGCATCCTAACTAGATGCCCGAGCCACCTCACCTGGCTCCTCTCGACGTGGAGGAGTAGCGGCTCTACTCCGAGCCCTTCCCGTATGGCAAAGCTTCTCACCCTGTCTCTAAGGGAGAGCCCAGCCACCCTGCAAAGGAAGCTCATTCACCTGAAACACATCGAAGATCGAGACCTAGAAATTCTGTCCATAAAAGTTAGGAACAGAATCGGTGACAAAGGGCAGCCCTGGCCAAGTCCAACCCTCACCAGAAATAAGTTGGACTTACTGCTGGCAATACGGACCAAGCTGTGACACCGGTTATACAGAGAGCAGACAGCCCGTATCAGGGGGCCCGATCTCTTCCACCCCCGGGGCCCTGCCACCGAGGAGTTTTTTGACCACCTCGGCAACTTCAGCCTCAGAGATAAGACAATCCACCCCCAAGTCTCCAGGCCTTGCCTCCTCACCAGAAGGTACGTCGGTGGGATTGAGGAGGTCTTCGAAGTATTCCTTCCACTGATCCACAATGTCCTGAGTTGAGGTCAGCAGCACACCATCGCCACTGTACACAATGTCGACAGTGCACTGCTTCCCTCTCCTAAGATGCCGGATGGTGGTCCAGAACCTTTCGAAGCCATCCGGGAAGTCGTTCTCCATGGCCTCACCGAACTCTTCCCACACCCGGGTTTTCGCCTCGGCAACCACTGCAGCCACGGTCCGCTTGGCCTGCCGGTACCTGTCTGCTGCCTCAGGAGTCCCACAGGCCAAGAAGGCCCGATACAACTCCTTCTTCAGCTTGACGGCATCCCTCACTGCTGGTGTCCACCGGTGGGTTTGGGTGTTGCCGCCACGACAGGCACCAACCATCTTGCGGCCACAGCACTGGTCAGCCGCCTCAACAATGGAGGCATGGAACATGGTCCATTTGGATTCAACGTCCCCCGCCTCCCCCGGGACATGTTCGAAGCTCTCCAGGAAGTGAGAGTTAGGGTTAGGAGACTCTGGCGTTCCCAGCAGACCCTCACAATACGTTTGGGCCTGCCGGGTCTGTCCGGCTTCCTCCCCCACCATCGGAGCCAACTCACCACCAGGTGGTGATCGGTGGACAGCTCCGCCCCTCTCTTCACCCGAGTGTCCAGGACATGTGGCCACAAATCTGACAACATGACCACAAAGTCGATCATCGAACTAAGGTGTCCTGGTGCCAAGTGCACATATGTACACCTTTATGCCTGAACATGGTGTTTGTTATGGACAATCTGTGGCGAGCACAGAAGTCCAACAACTGAACACCATTCAGGTTCAGATCGGGGGGGCCGTTCCTCCCAATCACGCCCCTCCAGGTCTCACTGTCGCTGCCAACGTGAGCATTGAAGTCACCCAGGAGGACGAGGGAACCCCCAGAAGGGGCACTCTCCAGCACTCCCTCTAAAGACTCCAAAAAGGGTGGATACGTTGAACTGCATAGGCACAAACAACGGTCAGGATCCGTCCCCCCACCCAAAGGCGGAGGGAGGCTACCCTCTCGTTCACCGGGGTAAACTCCAACATACAGGCACTGAGCTGGGGGGCAACAAGAATTGCCACCCCTGCCCTTCGCCTCTAACCATCGGCCACTCCAAAGTAGAAGAGAGTCCAGGCCCTCTCGAGGAGGCTGGTTCCAGAGCCCTTGCTATGCGTTGAGGTGAGGCAGACTATATCTCGTCGGAACTTCTCAACCTCGCGCACCAGCTCAGGCTCTTTCCCCATCAGAGCGGTGACATTCCATGTCCCTAAAGCTAGCTTCTGCAGCCAGGGATCAGACCGCCAAGGTCCCCGCCTTCGGCTGCCACCCAACACACAACAACATAAACAATAACAACAACAACAATAATAATAATAATGGGTAATTGTGTACCATCAGGTCCTTCGCTAATTAAATGTCATTCATTTATTATGCTTATTATTATTTCAGCTCCTCTCAGACTGCAAGAACTTCTTAGAAACAGTCAACTTCCACATGAATTCCTGTTGCCCTTTGACCCTCGAGTCAAAGCTGGAAGAATCCTGGTAAGCTTTGTTGATGAACTCACTGTAAATGTGTGGATGTGTTGGCATGTAAAAACAACATAGTTGTAACGTGTGAGTGAAGAAATTAGTGCTTTTCTGCTTGAAAGTTAAAGGTTGGGAAATATTTCACTCACTAGAACTACTATATATTATATGTATTTTAATGATATTATACTGTACTGCTCTCTGCCATTCCTTCTTTACTGTAATGTCCCTGTTCATTTCTCTTGCTTTCCACTCTGTCATTTTGATGTAAAAGAAGAATGTCAACATACACAAATACAACAGCAAATGCTTAATAATTGCAATATTACCTCATATATTTTTGACTTGCATTATTATTAACTCAAATATTCATGTCAGAACTCAACACTGAACTGAGTGTTACAGACTGTGTGACCTTCTGTTCTTTTATGGCTCTCTAGCTGGACAAATGCAAAGTGATGGCTTCCAAGAAGAAACCTCTGTGGCTGGAGTTCTGTCCCATGCCGTCTCCCATCACTGTTGCTCCTGTTGGAATCATCTTCAAAGAAGGGGACGACCTCCGACAGGACATGCTGGTCATACAGGTTACAGAGCTTTGTTCTTTGTCTTCTTGAAGGAGCTCCTTCAGAATATGAACCACTGGAATAATCCAATGCTTGAACTTTCATTCGTGCTTGAACCTTTTTATTTAATTATTATTATTATAGATTAGTGCTCATATATGTTCCACCTTCACTTAAACTTACTTGCAAGATCTTGTTTAGACGCTGATGGTGATGGACTCCATTTGGCAAGAGAAATCTCTTGATCTAAACCTCGTTCCTTATGGCTGCATTGCCACAGGACACAATATTGGTGAGAAAAGCAGAATTTCCATTTCCACTAGCTGGTGAAGGGGCGGGGCCAGTCAGCTGCATTATGGTTCTTGATTTAGCAACAGTGGCGTCACATGACTCACAACATTTAAACTTCCAGGATGGAAGTGGATGTGCAGGATTTGTTCCACAGTTCCCAGTCAAGACTGTAAAATAACGAGGTCATTCCCAGTGCACATGCAGTTATTTAAGGTGTTTTATAATTGACTTATTATCAAGAATGAACTACTAGAATGACTTTTACCAGTTAAAGTTAAAAGACAGTTAAAAGTCAGACGGAGTTCTTTTGAGTATGCCCTGACCTTGTCCAGGTAGGTTTGAGATCACTGCTGTACTAACGCGGCTTCTGCTCCTCAGGGATGATTGAAATTGTGAGGAACGCAGTGACCATCGCTGCTATCCAGAGGAGCGTTGGGGGGACGACGGGAGCCTTCAGAAACGATGCTTTGTACGAGTGGCTCAGGTCCAAAGGCCCACATGAAGAAATAGTAGGTTGGGAGTGGGGCTGTGACCTTTGTTCAAAGAAGCTGATCTATCATTGTCTCGCAATCATGAAAAAAGTAAAATAAAGATTGAGTGGGATATAAAGAGTGAATCATGTTATGTAGATACTTCATTATAGCTGAATTATCTGAGAAGTGGAGGAGCCATGGAAGGACTAATGTAACTGGAGTCTGTAACTGACTGCAGCACCACACGACTGTGGAGAGGTTCGTCAAGTCCTGTGCTGGCTACTGCGTGGCCACGTATGTGCTGGGGATAGGAGACCGGCACAACGACAACATCATGGTGACCAACCATGGTACGCACGCCTCAACAAACACGCTGTCTGCAAGTGTGAGCCACACGTCACTGCTGCAGCTTATCTAAAGCTCCAGAAACACCTTTGTCTCCCCGACCTCGCAGGGAACCTGTTCCACATCGACTTTGGGCACATCCTGGGCAACACCAAGCACTTTCTGGGCATGAATAGAGAGCACGTGCCCTTCGTCCTCACCCCTGACTTCCTCTATGTGATGGGCAGGGTCAAAGGTCGCAACAGCCTCTGGATCCAGGCATTCAGGGTGAGGTGACCTCCTCCTCATCCTAGAGATTCTTCCTCTTTCTATACTGACTTTATATATCAGCTCACTAAACACTAGTTTTCACAAATGTATAGCTCCAAATAGACATTTTGTCCCCATCTCCTTCTTTCCAGGACACTTGCACCAAGGCGTACCTGTCCCTGCGCTCACACTCACGCCTGCTGGTCACCCTCTTCTCCCTCATGCTCCTGACGGGCATCCCAGAGCTGCGAGCTGCAGAGGATATGCGCTACCTGCGCAGAGCGCTGCAGGAGGACCAGACTGAGGCCGAGGCTAAGGAACACTTTCTTCAGCAGATCGCAGAATGTGAGAGGATGGGCTGGACTGTGCAGGCCAACTGGTGGATCCACATGCTCGCAGGCATCAAGTAGACTGTAGCTGGAGGGAGGACACACATTGGACTTTTACCGAGGCTAGTTGTTGCTGAATAAGGCCCTCCTTAATCAATCAAATGTAACATCCTCGTTGATAACCTTCTATCAGCTATAACGCTGTGAGTTGGTTATATTGTTACATTCATTATGATAACATCTGGTTTTTAGTTACTGGTGAGCGATGAAAGTTGTTGATGCTTCAGTAGAAGACAACGGTACAGCTGGAGGCTCATCTAGGTAGAAAAAATGTTCCAAAGTATAACAAAATGATTTATGCCGAATCCACTTGTAATGTGGTTGCTGCAAATATGTACTTGTATATCTAATGTTTTACAAATGTTTTTCCTTGAAAACTGTTGGAAAGTTTGGCTTCTACAACACAACTGTTTACACCTATTGGACAGATCATTGGGAATGATTCACTAAATAAAATAAATTATCTTATGAATAATTATCTGATAAATAAATCTCGCTCAGTTCACACAAGCTACAAAGAGAAATTCTAAATAAGCCAAACACTCCAGAAGAAACCTGCTGAGAGGAGAAGAGAGGCCAAACGGTAGTTGAAACTGTTCAGTTGTGGTGGTGTGTGGTAATCAGGAAAAGGAGCATCTCTTCCAGGTGTTTCGTTGTTGACAGAACAAATTACAGCTTCTGTTTCTGTTGAGACAACAGAGCGCTCGGCCAAATGCAGATAATCAGCCCAGACAGCAACATGGAAGACATTTAATGAGGTGAAGGTGCACTTTTGACAAGCCCACACAGAAGATCATACCCAAAGTACACAAGTATAGATGGCACAAAAGACAAGAACATGTTTGTAGAATGTAATCTAACCGCTGTAGGTGATATCTACATCACCCCTGGTGGGGGGGGGGTAAAACTGCACGTACTGAAAGCCAGTAGCTGATGCCTCTGAGACAAGATAGAGGATAAAGATTTTGTTGTTTCTTCTTCACCTTGCTTCTGTTGATCTGTTGTTTCCATCTAAAACCATAGGGCAATAATATCATTTCAATGGATTTGGGAATCCCAAATACTGTACATCAATGGAAATAAACAATTGTTTTGTTGTTCTTTCACAGAATAATCCTTTCACTCCTTCTGTATCGATGCACGTCGTCTGTGGTTGTCTTTTATGATGATGATTATCCTGTGGAGCATACCATTTACTTCAAGCTGTATATTTCCATGTTGCTACAGGAAAATACTGCTCCACACACAATAATCATAAATTCCTGTCATTCCTTCAAACTACACAAAATGTAATAACTCCTTCTATTCTGCTGCAATGATACTTTTGCTTAAAATGAACTTAAATAGTGTCTTTATTTCATATTTCCATTTTCATAAACATTTCCATTTTAATTGAATGTTGGAATGCTGAGTATCTTTTACTGTATTAAATAATTTTGTTTTAACTTGGTAATATGATAGCTTCTATATCTGGTTAATAAATGGATGCAGTGTTCTATTAACCATAAAATATATGAGATTTTGAGATATTAGATATTTGGGAACCTTGAACTTTTACAATATTTCCTACATATAGTGTAACAAATGTATAGATAACAAATGGGTGGTGTTGAGCTGAGGTTGAGTGGGCTGGGTCTTCCCCCTGGGAGGGGCCCTCCTGTCGTCTCCTGTTTGAGGCTGTGGACGCTGGCTCCACCCACCTGGCCGACTGAACTCTCCACTGTACCTCTGCAGATCGAGGGACAACCCTTCTCAGGTGAAAGTCTGCTCTCGTCTAAAAACAGAAGGAGTAGCAGACGAGGACAGAGTAAGTTCCGTCTTTTCTATTGTCCCTCTCTGTAGGTGAGACAGAACAGGCTGTGGACAGTCAGCCATGAGGCTTCAGACTGGCACAGCTCAGGTTTTTGCCCACACAAATATCTTTGTGTTTCAGGTGAATAAACCACATTCTGGAGTTCTGTCAGATAGTATAAAATCAGGCAAAGTAGCATTCTGAAAGGCTTGACTGTATCTATTTCATTTATTCTTTTGAAAGCTTGTATAACATTTTGCATAACAAGTGAATCAGCACCTTTTTGCATTCTTGAACTTGTCAGTGGTTTAGATGAGAAAACACTATGAGCTGTTTACACCAGAGTTGAGTCAGATTTGATTGTAGGTCATTTGTAAATTCATTAACCAGCAGTGGTTTATTTTTATTTACATGCTGGTCGTGAGACAAAATAGGTGAATATGAATGAAATGGACATGGTTGATCAACAACTGATGGTATTTTAAATAATAAGTCATTCAATTACTGATTGAAGTGTGATCAGTGATCTTTTAACTCAGCCTGTCAGCTTTTACATCAAACACAAGCCCACTAGCGTTCCCACTCCTTTCTCTGGCCGCTCCTTCTCCGGGGGTCATGTGACAATGAGTCAAGAAAGAGGCTTTTTTCTGAGGAAACGACACGATCATTTCACCTTACGGTGAATCGGCGCGGGGGCTGCTCGGCTCCATGGGCACTGGTTTCCCATTGACACAAATCTGGTAACTTGGGATTAACAAAAAGTAGATTTGTGACACAGGAGCACACATTCCTAGCAGATTAAGGAGAAGGAGGGATCAAGGGAACACATGGCTCTGCCTCACAGTCGGGAGGGCAGCGAATGATATCAGATTCATGCTGCAGATGAAGGATGATGTGGGTCAGCCTCGGGGAGGGTGAGTGACGGGTGACAGGGTGAGGAGTCTGAGTTTCAGGCCTCGCAGCCTCGAATTCTGCCTCTCCTGAGGTCAAATAGAACCACTCCGTCTTTGATCCAAAAGACGTTGATGATGGGCGATGTGGATTGTTTCATTACAGTAAAAGAGAAAAGAGGAGCGCTGCTAGATTATTAGTCGTTAGATGATTCTTTGTACTTCCAAGTTAAATAAATCCTTTTTGTCATGTAATAAGATTTTCAGGTTTTAGATGAGCTCTTTAGCTTTTAATACTTTTATTGGAAAACTCAAAATCTTAAGATTCCACAAATAACCCTACCTGGCACCTGTGGCCTTTGGTAATAAAAGGTTAGAGTACTGCTTCACCAACGTGGGGCTTTTCTGTGGGAGGGTTGGGGCGGCTGGAGCTCAGGAGGTAGCGTGACACAGAGATCGCTGGACGTGTGCTTTCTGTTGAAGTGTCCTTGAGCAAGACCCTGAAACCCTCAATAGCCCCCAAAGCTGCATCTCCAGTGTGTGCTACAGTTTTCCAGGTTTGCCTGAGCAAAGGTTGACTTCCTCCACAGGCTCACCTGAGTGATGGAGGGTTCTTACCTGGAACCCTCACAGGGTGACCGCAGGGCCACCCACAGGCAGCAGCGGTCAGGGTGCAGACCCAAGCTAGCATGTTTTCCTCTTCAGCTCACAGACATGGAAAACAAAGATTGTTTGGACTAGATTTCTTGGCTTTATCGGAGCTGAACACAGAAGTGGCAGTGAACTTTCTACTGCTTTACTGCCCTGTGTTTGGTTATCTTCCTCTGGGCATGAAGGACAAAAGACAGACATTCAATATTTACATACACACAAGAAATAAAAGATTGTTTGGCTCCATTCTTAATTGCTGGTACTTTAATACTCATTCTCTTGTTGAAGAAAGTGAACCGTGCATTAGTGAGAGAGCAGCTCTTGGTCTGGAGAAGCTTCCACAAGGGGCAGTGAGCAGCTGATCCTATAGGTTGTGCCTCTCCTTCAAAGGTTCAAAGGTCTCCTCAGCAGAGTGCTGTGGGTTGTTAAGTTGCCTTTGTCCTTGTCTCCAGTTTCTGATTGGACATTTGACAGAGGTTCAGGCTCAGGTGGTAGCATTGGAATTGGGGTTGTGGGTTCAATGCTGGGCCATGCTGGTCTTCAGTGAGGGGCTGAGGCAGGGTGGTTTCTGCTCCCATGAGCAGCTCACACCAGTGGCTCAGTGGGGAAACGTGGGAAAACATCTCATTACTGCTACAGCTGATGATCTCCTCACAATCAATGTTCACGGAGGCAGTGAAAATGATGAAAGTCAACAAACTACAACTGACAAGACAATTTCACACTCGAGCACACACCATCAGTACTAACATCATCATCATCATCATCATCATCATCATCATCATCATCGTTTAGCAGGTATGCAGCTGAACGCAGTGTTTCGGTGTATTTATGTCTTTGCTCCAGTCTTGTATTTGATTTATGGACGGGCATCGGTGTTGGGAATTACCTTCAGTAGGCAGCTTGAATGGCAGCTCACCCATGCTGAAACTTTGGACATCTTTTATTTGTAATCTTTGCATTAGTAGGCATCAGATGCACGTTTAAGCCTTTTGCCTGGAAACAAAACTCAGGAAGCGTTTGTTGCCTCAACACAGAGGTGTAGCTACGCTCTCACCAGTACTCTACTTCCACTTTATAAACCTACATTTAACCCTCTCCCTCCCTCTCTCTCTCTCTCCCTATGTCTCTTCCTCTTTCTCTCTCTCTCCCTATGTCTCTTCCTCTTTCTCTCTCTCTCCCTGTCTGTCTCTACCCCATCTGTCTCTCCCTCCCTCTCTCTCACCCTATCTCTCTCTTCCTCTCGCTCTCCCTATCTGTCTCTTCCTCTCTTCCTCTCTTTCTCCCTGTCAGTCTCTATCCCCACACCTGTCTCTCCCTACCTCTCTCTCTCCCTATCTGTCTCTTCCTCTCTCTCTCTCTCCCTATCTGTCTCTTCCTCTCTCTCTCCCTGTCTGTCTCTACCTCCAATCAGTCTCTCCCTACCCCTCTCTCCCCTTTCTCTCTCTCCCTCTTCCTCTCTCTCTCCCTGTCTTTCTCTGCTCCCCCTCTATCCCTGACCTCCTCTGCCTCTTCACTTTACTCTTCCCCAGAAAAAAAGGGGTGATGCATTCCAAAGCCCTGGAGACCATTTTCCCCTTTCAGCCAGTGGCCCAGAGAGTGACAGAGGAATTAGAATAAGAATAGCTTCCCATTCACCCCAGTACGAGCTGGAGGGAGCTGGGGGAGAGTGAAATGGAGGGAGTGATAGGGAGAAATGAAGGGGGGTGTCCCCCACACAGTGCTCTGTCCCATTGGTCGGCTGCATTTCCTCTGTTTTCACATTGTTGCCGTCAGTTTGAAGTTTGTTTTACACATTCTGCTGCATATAAGCCAGACATGTGCATGCACGCGTAAATATACACTTTGGTGTCTGAACACTTGCACTCTTGACTACAGGTCTGGACTCACATATGTGCACAAGGACTAACTTGTGCTCAGAGTAGGAGGGAACAGCGGCGAGAGTACCGAGAAGAGAGGTGACCTGTGCTGGTGTAAGTAAAGAACTAGAACGACTTGTCCCTAATGCTTAACTGTTGAAGAGTTTAACACTGTGTAGTCTGAGGTTTGATGATTAACAAAGCAGAAGAAGCTCAGTCGGATTCTTTGTGAGATAAAATGAGACCTTGAATGAATGTTTTTGTTTTTTTGTTGTATCTCCTACAATCTAAAATTGACAGTTGTTTAAAGGTTATCTTTCTTTGTTGATGGTGTATAATGTCCTTTACATGCAGGGCCTGCTCTGAAAAAAAGTTTTATAATTTATATATATATATATATATATATATGATGATGTTCATTCTGCTCCTTGATTGTGTTGTATATACAATATTTACATATTGTATTGAGAGTGAGCAAAGTATTGTCACCCAATGTAAAAGTGTCTTTTTTATTGATGAACTGTGTCTCTTGCAGCAGCACAGACTCTGATGTCCATGCATGCATGCAGGCATCCTGTTCCCCGTTATGGCTGTTCCTCTGAGTCTACTGCTGGGTGAGTGGCAACCGCAAGTCATTTTACATTTTTAAGGCGAAACTACATTATGTCTGAGACATTGAAATGATCATATTCATTGTTGTAGTATCATTACACAAAGATATATTGATATATTTCCAATGTTTATTTCTTAATAATTGCGTTTAATAGTTATCCTCTCAAGGTCGTGGTTATCCTCTCAAGGTCATAGTTATCCTCTTAAGGTCGTAGTTATCCTCTCAAGGTCGTGGTTATCCTCTCAAGGTCGTAGTTATCCTCTCAACATTGTAGTTATTCTCTCAAGGCCACATTTCTTTTCCTTTGATCCTTCTGTGGATGGTCTTGGATGCAGCGCTCTGAGGACAGCAGCTTCTTTAGCGCTGACTTCTGCAGGCCGTTGGACATCTTTCTCAGGACAAGTGTGACAGGATGAGTCTCCAATGAAATTATTTGACACCCTGGATTGTGTCTTATTATATTGGTTATATAAATGCTCTATTAGAAAGAAATAAAACAAGACATAAACATTTGTCTTGATTTTCACAGTACTCAAAAACACTAATAAATAGTAAATAATATTTACTCACCATGAACAAACCAGCTGTCATCATTAGTGTGGCTACTGTAGGCTGATCCTGAAAGAGCACAACCATGCATAATGCTCCTCACTGGAACACCTGAGCATGTGTTAACAGTCATTCCTCACATGCCAACAGTTTTACTGTCGTCTTATTTATGCAACAACATCGACTGAGATGACAAAGTTGGAGACTTGTGCTTGTGTCATGAATCATGCTGTAGGTAGTTTAAACTGACAAACACCCAAATGATATGCAAGGAGGACAGTGGGGGTTTTGCACTTTCCATATATGTACTGAATATTTGGTGTCTAATGTTTAAAAGTAAATTTGGGGTCTTCATATTTGCTCTGAAGCCCTCGGGGGCAATTATACAACAGCTTGTGAAAGATTTTTATTTTTTCGAAACCACATAAAAATATAGAAACCAATAATTAACATACTTTTCCTGTAGGGCTGGTGCATGCTACTCGAAAAAACACCAATCAATCATCTTTCACGTATTTTTTCTGACTGCAATTCTGAAAGATGGAGAACGAGACTGGAAACAAGATTCCCACAGTCGTGTGTCTCAGTAGTCAGTGGAAAACAACAGGGTTGCTTTCATTTAGAAAAAGAGAGGCTGATTAGGATCAACAGGTTTAAGATGAGCTATAGATGAGTCCTCATTTGCTGAGGTGGAAGGTAAAGTCATGTGCTGTTACACTGTGAGGGAAACTGACCCCAGAGCAGGTCTGGTCTGTGGGACACTTCTTATTAAGTCAGCGTTGAAACTGAATCATGTTTATGAGGCAAACAGCACCAAGATCTTAGGATGGACTGACGTTTCACCACAGAGCTGACTGAAGGACACTCATGAGTCTGGTGAGGACTAAGGCAAGAGCGCCCCAGAGTAAAGCGCCATGAACCTACTGAGTTTGATTTCAGGGAATTTTCCACTGTGAAAGCTCAGAGGATGCTGACTGTGATTAGATCTGCAGCTCAGACACATGTCGTCAGAGTTTCAGTTTAAACTCTCAGGAGTCCTACAGGTCTTTTCCCTTCCTCTTTGGGTTCAGGTAGTCATCCTCAACACGGTTGCGGTGAAGCTGAGGACAGAGGGGGATGTTCTGATTCTCATCCAGTTATGAGCCTGAATTGGAAACAGTCCAGTAGGTAGCATCACTGGGCCAGCTGTGTGAGGACAGTAGGCAGGCTGGGACCAGCATGAGGGAGGTGTGTTTGGAGAGGGGGGGGCTCAGCCCCCACCACAGCTGTCAGGGACATGCTGGTAGGACCTGACAGCTTTATGGCTGAAGTCCTCCACCACCACATAAAGGCTGAAGGGAACGGCCTGATTAAGAGTCGATTAAGCAATAACAACAGAAAGAGTTGATGGGAATTTGATTAAGAGGTGTGTGGATGCTCTCCCCCTTGTGCTTGCTTCCAGTGGCTCTCCTCTCGGCTCCCGGGGCTCTGGGGCAGGAGCTGCCCTCGGGCCTTCACGGCTGTGCAGAAGGAGGCTGCTACCCTGCCACCGGGAACCTTCTGATTGGACGAGCCGCCAACCTGTCTGCCACCTCCACCTGTGGCCTACACGGACCAGAGCAGTACTGCATCGTCAGCCACCTCCAGGTAGGAGCACCAGCCACCTCCTAGAAGAGATCAGTGTTGTACTTTAGTTAAAGCAGGAAGGTGATGTTCATGTGGTCATATTAGCAGCTTTAACACAACCTTCTACATAAAATAAAAAACATTTTGCTACACTAAATTTCCCTCCGGCAGGTGTGATTCCTTCAGCATTTTGACTTTTATAAACTCAGTCATCTGCCCTTTGCTCTCAGCACATCTATCTTCAGGAGTCAACACACCTTCATTTGAGAAGGAGAAATGACTCTCAGGTGTCTCTGTATTCAACGTCCTGAAGTCAGGTTCACATCTCTGTTTGAGGTCACTAAGACAGCGACCTCCCACCTATCTAAGACCTTCTACACCTCCGGGTACGCGACCTCCCCAGAATGGGTGCTGGTTCTGCAGACACTGCTGTGGTGGTTCCACTTCTCCTGATCACTAAACTCCACTTCAACAAGTCATCTGAGTCTCCAGGCCGTCTGTTCCACAGCCTCCAGAACTCCATCAACAATCTTTGATTGAAACGGTCACGCTTCAACTGTGCTACTTTGACCAGTACTTTGACCAGTAGAACCTCAGGCTGCTCCTCACCTGTACTTCTATTTGCATTTTTGTGTATGGAAGTACAGGATGAAGCTCATGGTCATGTTATAGCACTCCTCTCTTGCTCCTGCACGCTGCATGCACGTACATGTGTGCATGTCGGCTTACATTACCTCAGGTCAGGAGAATGCATTTCTCCAGCTTTCTTCGCTCCTCTCCTCTTTTCCATCTCCTGCCTTCCGTTCTCCAGATGTTGGTGCTTCTCATCTGTCATCCTTGAGAAGTCCACATGTTCATTAGTAACGTGTTTGACTTCCAAAGGTATTCATCAGTCATTCCTGAAGTCAGCTGACACTTTGTGGAGCCGAACAACGTGACATGGCACAAGTGTCATTTTAAAGATGTTAAAGTTCCTGATTTAATAGAAAAATAGCAAAAACTGAATACATGTACTCTTTAAAGCAGCAGTTTTCAACAGTTCTGGCTTTGGGACAACAACTCCACGTCCCAACACGGGGCTCAAATTAAATGACATCCCTCTTCTAAAGGTTTTTAATGAAAAGATGGTGCAGTTTGAACTTGAAATGGCAGTGAAGTATTTGTCCTGTTTAACAGACTCTTACATTAAATAAAAAAGTGCAGCTAGTGAGGATGCTTTTTAAAAGACCCTAATTATCTTTAGCTGCTGACCTTCTGAATCTGAGAACCAACAATGCTCCTTCACAAACTCCAAATAAATGAGATAAAATTCAAAGACACAACATGAACTTTTCTACTGAGAATCAGGATGTTAACGCTGGCATCAGAGAAACCGAGTGAGAAGGACTTAGTGGGAGAACTGGGAGGATTGGGAGGTCTTGTGATGTCCCGTCCTGCTCAATGTCCAGTCCAAAAGAGGTAGTGCTGATTTTTACTGCAGGGACGGGAAAGCCTCACTAATGAGCGTTGTGCACCAGAACTGGGAGAGGCTTATGTTCCAACAGTGGTCATGTGACGCTCCGCCAGCTGACCCTCCCTCGTCGTTGTGTTTCCATGTCATTCCAAAGGTGTTTCCTAACCAATGACTGCACCTCCTCTGTGTTTAATATCCTGGCAGAGGCAATGGGCTTTGGTTTTAATAAGTCACCTCACAGTTAAGGAGAAATATAGGTTCATATATCCGCGGACGCTCATTTCAGCTCGGTCTTTCTTCACCTCAGGTCATGTGACTACACACTCTCACCTTCATCCATCCATAATCTTGAATAAACATCATCTGTAATCTTATTGGTATTTTCCATTAGAAGTTAATTAAAGATAATCGTTATAGGTTCTTAAAGAAAGTCACTTATCACGTAAAGAAGACGATCAGCTGTTTGACCTCTACCTTTGCACCTGCCCGATGTGTCTTCTTTATTTCCACCAGACAAATGTTCCAGCAGCAGCCTTGACCTTGACTGTATATAGAGCTAGAGACAGTTGGTCTGACACAAGCGTCTCCTTTGAATAAAATAAAATGTGCTTTTATTGACACCCACAAGTCTTGAAATGTTGTTTAGGATGTTTTATCTAAATGGGTGTGTCCTCCCCCTTGGCAGGAGTCAGACAAGTGTTTCGAGTGTAACTCTCGGCAGCGCTACGACCCTTACTATCATCGAAACAGCCACCGCATAGAGAATGTGATCTACCTCACGGACAGCCTCGGAGAAGAAACCTGGTGGCAGTCTGCCAACGGTAGGCCCGCAACAAAAATCTGAGGGAAATGTCTCCTACCTGCTACTTAGTGTAGATATAGGATAGCATTTAGTGTACTATGAAGTGTACTTCTGATTGTTTTGTGTTTTTCTGTTTTACCGTACACCACAGGGCAGGAGAATGTCAGCATCAGACTGAACCTGGAGGCTGAATTCCACTTCACACATCTAATCATCAAGTTTAAGGTATTTACACATTTTACATGTATATGGGGGCGGCCCATAGGGGTGCTGGGGCCACGCCCCTTCCCTGAGTGTGCCTTCAGGCATTGTGAATCATATAAAGTGGATTTCCACCAGCTGACCAGTGAGGCTCCACAGACAAACCCTTCTGGAAATATTAACATATTATTATATAATATTAATGAAACAAGTATTCATATAACGCTGGTATCCACTCGTTGTTTTGGGTATACCTGACTGCATTTATCAGGAATAACTGTAGTTTCATTTTTAGTAAAGCATATGCTAAATCATAAAGCTACATACACACACACACACCCACACACACACACACACACACACACATATTTGCAGGTTGTTAATGGATCCAGTTGCAGCACAAATTGACTGATCACTCAGCGGGCAGCAGCAAACAGGCTGAGTAAACAGGAAGCAGCAGATGGCGGTCGAGGACGGCGGCAAAGTTGGGTGAAACAAAAACAAGCTGACTTTGTTGGCAGGTTCTGATCCGGCCTGTGACAACCGGGGGGGGTGGGTGACGACATGAACAGGTAAACATGTCAGCGAGATAGTCAGCAACAGAGGCGAGAGGGGGGGTCAAAGGTGGTCCCAGCCATGGCTTTGACCCAGAGAGTCTGGAGGAGAGGGACCAGTCACGGCTGGGGTCATCAGGTAACGCCGGCGAGAGCTGTGACCGAATGGAACACAACAGCAGCAAGTGAGCCACGACCCTAACCCTCACATCCTGAAGCCAATGGGAGCCGATGACTCCATCATGGAGGGACGCAGGAGCCCCTCCAACCCTCACCACCACTGACCCTACACCAGACAGAGCCCCTGATGTCCTTACACTCCTCTTTTCCTCAGACTTTCCGGCCTGCAGCCATGATCATCGAGCGCTCAGCTGATTTTGGCCACACGTGGCGTCCCTACCGCTACTTCGCCTCAAACTGTACCAGAACCTTTCCGGGCGTCCCTGCAAATTCTCTGCGCCACATCAACGACATCATTTGTGAGGAACGCTACTCTGACATGGAACCCTCTACTAATGGAGAGGTAAGACACCAGATCAATCAATCAATCAATCAATCAATCAATCAATCAATCAATCAATCAATCAATCAACCAACCAACCAACCAACCAATCAATCAATCAATCAATCAATCAATCAATCAATCAATCAATCAATCTTTGTTTATACAGCGTCTTTTACAATCAAAATAGTTTCAAGGCTCTTTCCAGGATCCCAGGACCTAACCCCAGACAAGCAACAGTGTCAAGGAAAAACTCCCCTTTAACAGGAAGAAACCTTGAGCAGGACCAGGACCATGTAGGGGGACCCTCCTGATGATGGACAGATGGGTAGAGAGAGAGGAGAGGAGGACAGGTAGAGGATAGAACAGGTAGAGGATAGAAGAGGTAGAGGATAGAACAGGTAGAGGAGAGAACAGGTAGAGGAGAGAACAGGTAGAGGATAGAACAGGTAGAGGATAGAAGAGGTAGAGGATAGAACAGGTAGAGGAGAGAACAGGTAGAGGAGAGAACAGGTAGAGGATAGAACAGGTAGAGGATAGAACAGGTAGAGGATAGGACAGGTAGAGGATAGAACAGGTAGAGGATAGGACAGGTAGAGGATAGAACAGGTAGAGGATAGAACAGGTAGAGGATAGGACAGGTAGAGGATAGAACAGGTAGAGGATAGGACAGGTAGAGGATAGAACAGGTAGAGGATAGGACAGGTAGAGGATAGAACAGGTAGAGGATAGAACAGGTAGAGGATAGGACAAGTAGAGGATAGAACAGGTAGAGGATAGGACAGGTAGAGGATAGAACAGGTAGAGGATAGAACAGGTAGAGGATAGGACAGGTAGAGGATAGAACAGGTAGAGGATAGAACAGGTAGAGGATAGAACAGGTAGAGGATAGAACAGGTAGAGGATAGAACAGGTAGAGGATAGGACAGGTAGAGGATAGAACAGGTAGAGGATAGGACAGGTAGAGGATAGAACAGGTAGAGGATAGGACAGGTAGAGGATAGAACAGGTAGAGGATAGGACAGGTAGAGGATAGAATAGGTAGGAGAGGGGAGGAAAGGAAAGGAGAGGAGAAAAGAGGGGGGATACGCTCAGCCAGGCAACAGTGAGGGATGAGTGGATGAATGGATGAATGAAAGCAGCCCTGCACCATCCTGTCGTGCAGCCCAACTCTAAGCAGTACATTGGGAAGTTGAATGGTTCCGTCTTTTTCTTGTGTCTCTAAAAATGAATATTACATTTAGTGTTCTTCTTTGTGTTTGACCTGTTAATTGCTGATTCTACTCTTTTGTTTCAGCCAGACATTGTTGCATACAGTCCTTAAAGAGTAAATACTGCAGCTCTTAATATGATGCTTTACTTCCGCATCTTACAACAGGAGACTTTGACCTTTGGAACAGAATTTAAAGCAAATCAAGTATATTAAATGAATGCCTCTCTTTCTGAAACTCTTAATCAAATCCTTTCTTTCCCTGTTTCTCTCTCTCTCTCTCTCTCTCTCTCAGGTCATCTATAAAGTGTTGGATCCAGCCATTCATGTGACTGACCCCTACAGCTTGGACATTCAAGGTCAGGAACAGTTTTCACTACTTTTCTCTCTTCTGGGGCTGTAGGAGGAGCGGGGGGGGGGGGCAGCTGAGCTGGTGCCCCTTTAGAGTCTGGCGCGCTTTTGTTGGGGCAACTCTGAGGAGAGACGAGAGGAGCTGGTCAGTTGACTTGGATCTGTCACAGCTTTTGTTGGTGTTCAAGAGTCTGGAGGTTTTGAAATGTGGCTGCGCTAAGTGAAGCATAAAAGTCTTCTCAGTTTCAGAGTGTTAAAGTTTCTCTTTAAGACAGAACCACCTACAGATCGATCAGCTCCAACCGCAGGTCTTGACAAACAGATTGGCCCCCTGTAGCTTACGCTTAGCTCATTCACACCAGATCATACATCCACCTGAAAGACGTGTGTGTGTGCATGTGTCTGTGTGTGTGTGTGTGTTGACAGAGCTGCTGCGTATCACCAACCTGCGTATTAACTTCACCAAGCTCAACACTCTTGGAGATGACCTCCTGGACCGGCGCTCTGACGTCCTGCAGAAGTACTACTACTCCATATTCGAGCTGGTGGTCAGAGGAAGCTGCTTTTGTTACGGACATGCTTCAGAGTGCGTTCCCATCCCAGGAGTGGATGCCCGGGACAGCGGCATGGTGGGTGTGGGGCTGGTGCTCCTGCTCCGTGGCCTCCGCTCGGCTCTGCTGGTGTGACACCCTCTTGCTTGTGCCCGCTCAGATCCACGGACGCTGCATATGCAAACACAACACAGAGGGCCTGAACTGTGAGCGCTGCAAAGGCTTCCACCACGACACGCCGTGGAGACCGGCGGAGTCGGAGAACCCACACACCTGCAAAGGTGACCCTGTCAACCTGGAGCTCAACCTGCTGCTTTAATGTTTCCACTTCCTCTTATTTGAACTTTATTTTTTTACACTTTTGGATGAAACCTTTATTTTATTAAACCTTTACTTTATTGTATTGAGGGCTCATTTATTGAGTGAAACATTTGATTAAGGTATGAACAAAGCGTTCCAGTAAACAGGGTTAGTGAGAGGGGCCATGCAGCAAATGTGGTTGGCTGAAGGGTTGAACGTGCATATTGTGCTTTTCCCTGTTGTGTAGAATGTAACTGTAACGGACACTCGCACAAGTGCCACTTCGACATGGCGGTGTATCTGTCAACGGCGAACAGCAGCGGAGGCGTGTGCGACGACTGCTCGCACAACACGATGGGACGCAACTGTGAGCTGTGTAAACCTTTCTACTACCAGGACCCCAACCGGGACATCAGAGACCCTCAAGTGTGTGCTGGTGAGTCTTCTGAGTCTTGACCCCCAACTGGAGGCGCCTGCCTGACTCTCTGCTCTTTGCCCCCCCCCCAACTCAAGCTTGCGACTGTGACCCTGTGGGGTCATTGGAGGGCGGCGTGTGTGACGGCCACACCGATGTGAACCTAGGAATGATCGCCGGGCAGTGTCGCTGCAAGGCCAACGTCAGGGGCACGCGCTGCGACGCCTGCAGGGACGGGTTTTACGGGCTGAGCCAGAACAACCCCCTCGGCTGTGAATGTACGTAGGAGGCAGGCTGGCTGGACGCCCCCCAGACAGGCTGCCTTCAACCTGCCGCGCGTGTGTGTGTGTGTGTGTGCGTCCAGCTTGTAATTGTGACCCTCGTGGGATCATCGTGATGGGAACTCCGTGCGATCAGATCAGCGGGGACTGTTCCTGCAAACGATACGTGACTGGCCGCTACTGCAACCAATGCCTGGTCAGCACACACAACTTATGACTTCTCCAGACATTCCCGTCACACACTCAATGAAGCGCCTGAAAAGAAAAAAAAATACACTCAAGAAAGAAAAATAGACTCATTCAATGAGGATGATCAGCAATAAGCAACAAGTGTTTTTGACGTGAACAGTAACGCAGCTAAACTCGATCATTTAACATGATCACTTCTTTTGCTACACAGATGTGTTAACTTTTTGTGTTCATTAGTGTGTAGTAACACACACAACACACTGATATCCTGATTTACCAACTGTCCCTAATGTAGCATATGGTTTTAAAAGTATATTCAAATGTATATATTGTGGGTGTTTTCTTAAAAAAGCCTTGCTCTTAAAGAAGACCTGTGCTCTCTCGGATGTGAATCATCTCCATTTGTGTGTTAAACTTTCTGACTACCGCACTAACACACACCTCTGCGTTGCTGCAGCCTGAATTCTGGGGCCTCAGCAACGACCTGGTTGGCTGCAGACCTTGTGACTGTGACTTTGGCGGAGCCTCCAATAACAGGTAGGTGAGCCGGCGGCGGCGGCGGCGGCGGGAGCGCTGACCCTCTCCTCCGAAGGTGCGTGATGGAGAACGGCCAGTGCGACTGCAGGAAGCACCTGATCGGCCGACAGTGTTCGGTGGTCCAGTCGGGCTTCTTCTGCGCCCCCCTGGACCACTACAGGTACGAGGCTGAAGGCGCCTCTGGACGTCCTCCTGGAGACCCCGCGCTGCCGGTGAGCACGGTGCTGCTCGCCTCATGAGGCGATCAAACTGAAGGTGTCGCCTTGGTCTTTGTGAGTCTGTGTGTGAGTGTGTGAGTGTGTGTGAGAGATTATTTCTCCTGAGGAGCTCTGAGCTCAACTCTGCCCCCAGTTTATAAATGTGGGTCAGTAGAAGCTTGTTTAGAGGTCAAAGGTCACGAGAAGCCTGAAACCTGTTTTTACTGACTCATCTATGCAAAAATGGCAAACCCTTAAGAGCCAGTATAACCAGTATAAAGTACCAGAACCTGCACTGGGCATCGATCCAGCAAAGTTTTTAGAGCCTGTTCCATTATCAAATGTGACATGTTGCTTCTTTATGCTTCTGTTTGAATAAATATGTAAATGATTCATTCAAAGAAACGCTCAAATGGACAAAAGCACTTGAGGAGCTCACACACATCAGGACTCTCAAAAGTCGCTGCTCTCATGGCAGCATTCTTCTCTTTTGTTTTTGGCTGATGTGCATTTTTACTCAAATCATCTTTTCCCACTTTGTAAAGTGTGGCGGTGTGTGAGGGTCTGAGTGAGGAAGAGTCTGAGTGAGAGGATGAGGGAGAGGCTGACGGCCCCCAGGCCTTAACACACCCAGCTCCCTCCAGACCAGGGGTCTCCACCCTCCTCCCCCAGAGGGCCGTGAGGCTGCAGGTTCTGGTCCACCCCAGCAGCACCAGACTGGACTCACTTCATCAACTCATCTGAGTCTTCAACAGCTGACTGGTCAAACTGGGTGAGCTGGACTGGTGGAACCAGAACCTGCAGGAAGAGGTGGAAGAGGTTGGAGATCCCTGCTCCAAACCCTTAAACACACACAGCTGAGTGTCCTGTGGGGAGTCCAGGCTCCTCCCACACAGCAAGAACACACACACACACACACACACACACACACACAAAAATCATCCCTGGAGATGACGTGACCTATAGAAAAGAGCAGACAATAGCAGGGATACCAAACTGTCACAACCAATTCATGACACACACACACACACACACACACACACACACATTTGCTCTGCTAGGCCTCGTTGGTTGTGGTTTCTTCTGCTCTGATTCACTCGGCTTCACACTCATCAGCGTCATTTCTCTGCCTGGTGTCAAGCGTGAACCGTCCCGTCTCGCCGTCCTCCGCAGGGGAAAGGTCGTCCTCAGGCGGAGACCGACTGTGTCCAGCACCTCAGCAGCCAGCTGCGGAGACACCGTCATCACCGACACATCGCCAGTCTGCGGCAACAGCGGGCGGCACTCAGACGTATTCGCCAGCTTCAACAGACAGTACTACACACTAAACACACACATATGTGCACACAGCATATGTTGGACTGTCTCAACTGGGACATCATCTGTTGTTATTAGTTGATCATACTTTTATTATATGCTGGTAATAACTGATATAACCTGCTCAGGGTGGTGGGCTGTTCTTCTTGTTGGTGTGGTTGAGAACAAACCTCTACCTCTGTCCCTGCAGCCCGATGTAACGACCGTTGAGCGAGAGCACAGTGTAGGCCGCATGGTGTCGTGGACCGGGTCAGGCTTCGCCCGCGTCAAAGATGGCGCCGGCTTGGTTTTCACGATTGAAAACATCCCATATGCGATGGAATATGACATCATCATCCGCTACGAGCCCGAGGTGGGGGCTCGCCCGCCTTCCTGTTTGTTAGTAATGAGCTTTGGAAATAACTTGGCATATTTCTGTGTGTGTGTGTGTGTGTGTGTGTGTGTGTGTGTGTGTGTGTGTGTGTGTGTGTGTGTGTGCAGTCCACAGAGGACTGGGAGGCTGTAGTTAGTGTCACGTCTGTGCTGTTGCCCTCCAGTCTCCGGTGTGGAAACCTTCTTCCAACAGAACAGCTCTACACTGCAGCCCTGCCACACCGTAAAAGGTACACAAAGCTAGGCACACACACCCACCCACCCACACACACACACACACACACACACAGGTGCGTGTGCTCTTATCTTCCGATCTCCTCAAACGTTTGTTGAGCTCCTCCGGTGTAGATACGACAGACCTCACCAGCCTGCCCCGGCCTGTCTGCTCCACACTCATATTTCTCTTTTACTGTCTCTTGTGGTATTTTGTTTGTTTTTGTACCGCTGCTTCGATGATGGGCCATGATTCCCACGAGTCTACACCAGATTTAATTTAGATTAGTGAGACAATAATCTTCCTTTGACCTCAAGATCTGCAGATGTCCTTTTCTTATTTGGCGTCCTGAACCCAGGGTTGTCTTTATGAATGGTTACATCATTATACAATGATTATTTAAAAATGAACACAAATCTATGCTAAGTATTAATATATTAATAATTACATGTAACTACTCTCAAAGCATGGAAATACAGATTGGGTTGTGAAGCATCTTCTGTACAGACACTGATTTAAAAATGACTTAGATATTGAAAGAGAACGATGCTCATGTGTAGTGTATAGGTGCATCTGAGTGTTTACCTTCATGCTTTCACATGTTCTTCTGATGTGTGCTTCTCTAGATTTGTGCAGATGCCCAGACCTTTCTGTTTCGAGCCCAACAATCGCTATGTGGTTGTTATCAGGTTCCAGCGCCATGGTGTCTCGCACAGACACCTCACTGCCTTTATTCTAGTTGACTCGGTGAGATCATTGCGGCTACTCATTCATCTTATTGTGCTTTATAATCGCTCAAGGAAACACGTGGCTCCATCCAAGATGAAAGATTTGTGTAAGGTTTCCCTCTAGTGACCAGAAGCAGGAAAGCAGCTGGATCAGGATGAGCTTTTAAATCAACTAGTGCGCCTCATTAAGGGATATTAGGATATTATCAGTAAGTTGATTAATTTCACTAATTTAATTGAAAATGGTAAACTCGTATATAGGTTACACACAGGGTCATATACAAAAAAGTTATAGAAAGAGCAATAGATGGCAGCCTCCTCTGATAGTGACTTTCAGCTCTTCTACGTTGATGGATCTGGTGTTCCACATCTTCCTCTTCACCACCTACACATTCCACAGATGAGGTCTAGGTCAGCCCAGTTGGCTGCTCCCTAAACCAGTATAGGTACTTTCGACCATGGGCGCCAATCACATCCATAAAACTGTCCAGTGTTGAAATGGATCACCACAATTAATCAACTTTTGATGATTTCCTAACTTATTCAGATGCGCTAGCATATCTACAGCTTATATCTGTCACCGTGGTAAACAGGTTGGTGCAGGTGACATCATAGGTCTGCAGTATATCAAGCAATTCTACCATTTGAACTATACCAATGATACCAATAGGTTAGGTCTTTATGCTTTTATAATTACGTATTCATATGTTTTTAATTAAAGGCTGATTTTGATGAAGTATGCTTCATCATTAATCACATTAATGTCACTTTATTTCCACCTGTTTGTGACTAATAATGCTCTCACTGCTTCAGCATTATTGAGGGATTAAACAGGGTCACAAGGTTTCACTTTCTTTCCCTCCATAGCTGGTGCTGATTCCCAAATACACCGAGCTTCCCGGTTTCCATGGCAACGAGGCCGAGGCCGAGCAGCGGCGTCAGGATATGGTCCACTACATGTGCATGGATTCCTTCCTGATGACCCCCATGCCTGCCCTGGCTGAGATGTGCTCCAAACTCATCTGCAGCATCTCCTCCATCGTCCACGACGGCGCCCTACGTATGTGGAGCGTGGGGGGGGGGGCAAGGCCGGGGTGTGGGGGGGCCGAGGCCGGGCGAGGGGGGGGGGGCGAGACCAGGGTGGGGCTGTGCTCAAAGGCTCTGGTGTGTGTCTGCAGCCTGTCAGTGTGACCCTCAAGGCTCCCTCAGCAGCGAGTGCAACCAGGTGGGGGGGCAGTGCTTCTGTAAGGCCAACGTGATCGGCCGGCGCTGCGACCAGTGTGCCCCGGGGAGCTACGGCTTTGGAGTGAACGGGTGTGTCGGTGAGTTGATGGGAAGGAGAACCACACACACACACACACAGTACAACACCAACGTTAGAGAGGCACAGAGCGTTAAACAGCGTCCCCCCCCCAGCCTGTGACTGCCACCCGGAGGGGTCCGTGAGCCAGCGGTGCGACGCAGCTACGGGCCAGTGCCCGTGCAAACCGGGCGCCATGGGCCGCCAGTGCTCCGACTGCCGGGCCGGCCAGTGGGGCTTCCCCAGCTGCAGCCCCTGCCAGTGCAACGGCCACGCCGACCTGTGCGACCCCCACACCGGCGCCTGCCAGGGCTGCAGGGACAACACCGCGGGCCCCTTTTGTGAGCGGTAAGAGCCCCGCCCCCCCAGCTCCTCATGGCCCCTCCTCATGGCGCCCTCCCCTCCTCCCCCAGCTGTGCCCAGGGCTTCTTCGGGGACCCGGTCCTGGGCTCTGGGGAGCACTGCCGGCCGTGCCCCTGCCCCGGCACCCCCAGCTCGGGCCACTTCAACGCCCACTCGTGCCACGCCGACCACACCTCCAACCAGATCGTCTGTGACTGCACACCCGGCTACACCGGTCAGTCTCGCCTCCAGACCTCTGCACGTCGCTGCGGCGCTTTTTTGAAATGTTCCTTTTCCCCTCAGGGCCCCGATGCGACCGGTGTGGCCCTGGTTACTACGGCAACCCCGAGCAGGCCAACGGCCAATGCGTGCCGTGCCAATGCAACGGCAACATCGACAGCCTGGACCCAGGGTCATGTGACCCCAGAAGTGGGCGGTGCCTCAAGTGCCTGTTCCACACCGAGGGCCCGTCCTGCGCTCACTGTCAACTCGGTTACTATGGCAACGCGCTGGCCCACGACTGCAGGCGTGAGTGACGACAGCGGGTTGACTTCAGATTCTGAAAGGGTGAAATCTGATGTGCCTCGTGTGTTTAGGCTGCACGTGTGTGATCTCTGGGACCAACCAGTCAGAGTGTAGCGACGGCCACTGTCGCTGTGACAGGCAGACGGGCGCCTGTACTTGTCGGGAGAATGTTGTAGGTCACAACTGTGATCAGTGCGCTCCGAACCACTGGAACTACGGCCAGGCCGGAGGCTGTGAACCCTGTGGCTGTAACCCAGAACACTCCATGGGAACTCACTGCAACATGGTAACGTCTCGGCCCAGTCGTGAAGGCCGGGTGACCTCTTGGGGGTGTTCTTCTCTTCACGGTGGTCTCCGCCTGTCCCCTGCAGTTCACCGGCCAGTGTCACTGTCAGTCCGGGTTTGGGGGGAAGCAGTGCACCGAATGTGAGCAGTTCCACTGGGGAGACCCGCGCCTGCAGTGCCAAGGTGAAGTAACATTTGGAAGATTTCAGTGGTGATCTAGTGGGTCAGTCAGTGTGTGTGGAAACAGGGAGTCATATTCCGATGTGAGGAATTCAAATGTGGAGGTTTTGATGCTCCTTTTAATGAATAAAGGAACTAAGGAACTGTCCAATCTTTGATAAATACCATCTGCCACAGATACATTATAAAGGTGTTATAAAGGTCAACCAGGACAAATGAGGGACATCTACTACAGGTGAAGAATGACTTCTTCTTCTCTTCGTCTAGAATGTAAGTGCCATCCACTGGGCTCGGAGATGGCCCAGTGTGACAGGCTAACTGGGAACTGTGAATGCAAGGACGGAATGGCCGGGAAGCACTGTGACGAATGCGCTCGTGGTTTCATGGGCCTCTTCCCCACGTGCCTCCACTGCCACCCCTGCTTCCAGCTGTGGGACGACACAGTGTGCCAGCTCAGGAGGGACCTGGAGCACATACAGGACGTGGTGGAGAACATGAAGCACAGTTCGGTGACGCCAGGAGTCGGGAACATGCACATCAGGAAGCTGGAGATGAAGCTGATGGAGGTGAAGAAGCTGCTCAGCATGGGTGAGAGTCAGCAGATCCAGCGTTTGATTGGCCAGAGCGTTGATGACCTCAGGTAATCATCATGTGTCTGTAGAGGTCCAGTGCTGGTAGGAAGATGAAAAGAGATATATTTCATATTCTTTTCTGTGCGTATCAGGGCTGAAATCGACCTTATAGAGGGACGTCTGATGGGCGTGGCCGGTGAGATCAACGTCACAAGAGAAGAGGACAAGGTGCTAAGACACACATTAAACCAACTGGAGGGACAACTGAGGGACATCAATGGCACCGTGGCGTCGCTCATGGATGACTACAACACATCTGGTCTAGCAGGTAGCTCATACACTCTTATTTTCACAGTCATCGTTGAACATCTTTCACACTTTGACTAGGAAAGGAAACAGAAAGGAAACTAGGAAAGGAAGCAGATATGCATGTCCAGTGCATATCAGAGTTAAAGACAGGACTATCTCCACAGCTCAGAGACAGAGTCAGCCCTTTTCTTCTGCCCTTTGACCACCACGGTCTTCATCAGTGTAATGTTCAGTGTTAGAACAACCAGGAGTGGACTTTATAACCAAACTGAGCCATCAGCGGAACCGCAACCAAGAGGCCAACGGTGACTCTGGCTGAACCTCCACAGATCCCGTGTGTAGACGGGATAATTGTCACCATGGCGCTCCATCAGTTTGGGCTTTATAACCATGACACAATGTGAAAACATGAAAGGCTCTGAAAACATTCTGTCTCCACTCTGTCGGATTTTTTAACCATATAATTTATAATAAACAAAGAAATAAAGTGAAGTGAAAATGTATTGAACTACTGTGTCTTGTCTAACCGACAGATGATTTCAGGAAGGTTCAGAAGTCTTATGAGGAGTCGGTGAAGGCTGAGGAGAAATGCAACTCCACCGTGTCAGGTCCACTAAGTCCTGTTGAACAGTCCAACAAAACCAACACGCTCATTAAAGACCTGCTGGACTTCAGCCAGGACAAACTTCTCCATGATCTAGCAGCGCGTAACAAATCTATAAATGAGCTGCATGGAAAAGTCCAAGACCTGGACGAAGAGGTCCGCCACCTCACTCACAAGGTCAGCGACAGCTCTGTCTCTAAATAGAGAATTTCTCACAGTCGGAAACGTGCTTTTCTAATGGAAGTGCTCAAAGAATGCCTACTATTCTACTATTTGTTTTGAATATGCTTATAATAAGGAATGTGCTCCCTGAAGGTCTGTGGTGCTCCTGACAACAGCAGCGGGGACTGCTCAGGTAGCCAGTGTGGTGGTGAGGGATGCAACGGGACAGTGAGCTTGTCTACTGCAGCGCTGAAGAAGGCCAAGAACGCCACCGATCGTCTGACTGCTGCCGACAAGGATCTACAGGGTGTGAGCAGAAAGGTGCCTGGGAGATCTCTGAACTTCACTTCTGAGCTTCTGTCTCTGTTTGTCCGCTATCTGCCATGTTCTCTGTGCACAGCTCAAGAACATAGCCTCTCTGACGCAGGATGTGAAGAAACAGGTGAAGCACACGCTGGAGAAAGCTCAGAAAAAGAAACAAAACTTTGAAAGCAGCAACAAGAAGCTGAAAGATTTCATCCAGAAGATCAGAGACTTCCTGACGGGTACATCCTGATGGGTGTTTGATGTGATTGCCTCTTGGCTGATGAGGTGGCCCATGTTCTCTCCTCTTCTCTGTTGTTTTGACAGAGGAGGGAGCAGACCCACGGAGCATTGAGAAGGTGGCACTACACGTCTTGTCCATCAAATTGCCCGTCCCCAGGACCACCCTGGAAAAGATGATCATGCAGATAAAGGACAGTCTTTCCAACCTGACCAACATCGAGGGGATTATGAACCACAGCTCACATCACATCAACAAGGCCAAGGAGCTGCTTGGCCAAGCTAAAGATGCAAAGTAGGGGACAAACTGAACTCCAGTACCTTTCAAACCTTCAAAATCACAGTGAATGCAGCATTTTCCAGAGATTTCCCTCCTCTTCGTGAGCACATCAAACACATAAATAACTACCAGCAGCACTCACGGTAGCAACAAAAAGAAGTCCAACAGATGCTGAAATATGTTTTTCTATATTTTATTGGTGAAATAATTTCAACCTGTTCAAACGCCTGTTCTAATTTGGACACGTCTTTAGGGGGATTAAAAAGGTCCAAACACACCATACCTTCTTGTAAGTCATGAGCCATTTGACCGAAAGCCCAAAGTCCGTCTGTGGCAACACCAACACCAATGTCTGTATTACTGTGCTTGAAAGTATTAATTTCTTATATTTTCTCTTTTGTTCATGTGTTTTTAGAAATTTGTACTTTTTTCTATTTTAGTCCAGCTGCCTGCCCCCTGTCTTTCTCAGGTTTATTGACTGATGCTTGTATCCTACAGGGAGCGAGCAGAGGGAGTAAAGGATATTGCCAATAACACCATTCAGGCATTAGATATGTCTGAGGAGGCAGCAAGAAAAGCAAGAAAAGCTCTTCATGATATCCACCTTAACCTCAACACCACCAGAATTGATGAGGTAAAAGACGGTTGTGACCATTTCATTGCTTATATTGTTATATTGACGTTTTCACATTTTCTTCTTATTTCGTGTAAAGGTGGACGACCTACTTCTGGATCATTATCAGAGGGACATGATACATTTTCTCTCTTATGGAGCAGCTGTTTTTCTGTGTCCTTGTTTTGTAGATGTATGAAAGACTGACACAGCTGGAAGATAAGCAGATGGACATTATGGTACGTTTAACCAATCTCTCCATGGCAACTGGCGCACTGAGGAACAAGACAGAGAAGAACAGAGAAATGGCAAAAGAAGCTAAAACCCAGGCAAACAATGCCACACAGCAAGCATCCTCATTGGATCAGGTAAGTGAGTTCTTTTTGAGCTTTAGTTATTAAAAATATGCTCTGTCATAATAGGAAATACACAATTGTGTTTTGTCGCAGGGCCTCAGTGACACAGAGAAAAGGTATGTTGAGCTGCAGAAGAAGGTTGGCTCTCTTGCAGGGGAGTCTGGAAATCTGACCAACATCAACAAGAAGGCCATGGATATGAAAAATGAGGCTGAAGAGCTCCTCAACAAAGCCATCAAAAAAATAGAACAACTCAGGAGTAAGTAGACCAGAATCTGCAGATTTCAGCTCTACACTGTTTTTAACTAAATTATCTTTGTGAGGGAGGACATTGGGATAGCCAAGATCCAAGAAGACATCTCACTGAAACAGATGTGTACCACTGATAGTCATCTTGACACGACTCACTTTTTGGCCAGAATGCGGTCAGTTCCAGTGTTCAACATTGAACATGTTTGACGCAGGACCAGTTTGTGCAGTTACTACACCCTGAACGCTCTGGTTTTAGCGTGGACGTCTTGATGAGTACACCACCTCCTGTGGCTTCTCCACTGCCGATGCCACGTTTGGTCCAACAAACATGTTCTTATTGTGATGTTGGTTGGAGTGGGCCAACAGGAAAGCATCCTGCCTGTGTTGAAGCCGTTCCTCTTTTCATTGAGGGCTTTGACATTTGCACAGAATGTTCCTTTATCCACCCATGGCTGACGGGAACGGCACAGAGCATATCTGCTTCAGCCCCATTGTGTATCTTGAACTTTTGACATGATTTGGGCCGTTGTCCCTCAGTAAGATTTCAGAAGGTCCATAGCGACTGAAGCCTTCTGAAGCCTGTGTTGGCTTAAAGACTTATGAGGTGTACTTCTGGCCATTTGGAAAGAGTGTTCTTTATCCCTGTAGTAGATGTGGGAGGAGGCAGGCGTGATAGTGACATGCTGCCTCTGTACCCTACGATGTCATCATGAGCAGCCAAAGGTAGAGCCCAGAGCTGCATTCTGGCTTCAGCCATAGGTGGTACCGCCTTGCTCGGGTTCACAAGTGTGGTCGGGGGTCAGTGGTCTGTGAAGGGCATCAACTTCCTGCCAAGTCATGGTGAAAGTTACACAAGTCATGAAAATGATGGCAAGAGATTCTCGCTCTATCTTTACACAGTTCTTGACGTGAAGGCTACAGGTCTCCCTTCTGTCTGTTCAGAAGAATGTGGGAAATGATGCTGCCCACCCACAGGGTGAAGCTGTGAAGGTGGAGGTTTCTTGGCATCTCTAAAAGCTGTGTCACATCCTCATCTTTACACAAGAGCACATTCAGCAGCCTGGGAATGGATGACACGTTTGGAATGGATCTGCTGTAATATTCATTACCCCCAAGAATCAGTGAATCTGACTCGTGTCAGCTGGTGCTGGAGTGTCCAAAAGTGCCCTGACATTCTCTGGTGCCTTGTTTAGACCATCAATAACGTGGCCTAAGCATTCAAGTTAATCCTTGAAAAATGTTTCCTTTCATAAGTCAGAGATCGAATTGATCCAAACCAGGACAGCAGGACTGGGTCCAAATTCTTCAAATGTTGCAGATGGTCCTGGCCTGTGATTATGATGTCCTCCAGGTAGCAGGGAACATTTGAAAGACCCTGGAGGACCAGCTTCCCTCGTTAGTTAGTGTCTCTGATGCTCACTGGTCTTCAGCTTCTTATCTGTACAACCTGCTTTCACCAGGATCAGGATACTGGACTTGGAATGATCCCACATATAAGGAGCTTTCTTGTCATTATCTGAGTGGCCTCTATCTCCTCCTTTAGCCAACTTGCTGTGTCAGCAGTCTAATGGCTGCATGTTTATCAAAGACAGATCCTTGCACAGGTAGCTGTGGTTGTATGAGAGGAGATACCCAGCATAAGGGCGGGAGTATTCAAATCACTCCAATTGCTACGTAACAGTAGGGCAGAAGTGTAAAAAAGAAACAAACAAAAAAAACCCTTTACGGAGATACCTTTACAGACTACAGCAGTTTATTGAACTTTTAACTGGTGGTTCAAACTGATTTACAGAGTCAGGATATTAAATATATCAGCTAAACCACTGAAAAAGTGAGTTTTGCACAGCATGTCACCTTTAACAATGTTAAAGGACACACACACAAACACACACGCACACATATACATCAGATGCCACTTATGGTATACACTTAATTTAAGCTGTGTAAAAAAATGTATTATTTAATATAATTTTGTATTATCGTGATCAAAACTATATTCTTGACACATTTTCTAATTGTTTTTGAATTCTTACTGAATTGCATTTGTTTCTGCAGAACTGGAAAAGAAGTTCAAAAGCAACGAACAGCAGATGCAGAAGCAGCGCTTGGAGCTGGACGAGCTGAAGGAAAACGTTACTGTGGTGCGGGATGAGATCCGTGAGCAAGTGCAGAAGTACAGCAACTGTGTATGAGCACATTAAACCTGGTCTAGCTTGTTTGCTGCTGTATTGCTGCTCAGAACCGATGTTCAATATAGATATGTGGTAACTGTTATAAAAAAATATACTTTCCTGTGTCCATACTGGTACTCTATGTATCATGATGATTTTCTGAAACCAAACATCAAAAGTTGAGGACTTTTTATCAGTCACTATAATTGGTTTAAATAATAAATAATTGTGTTACCAGAAAATATTGCCAAAATAGCTTTTAATAATTAATTTTATCTTAATTTACCAGATTACAATGCTATGTACAATACAATACTCCAATTAAAAATATGGAGGATAAAAAAAGGCTTTAAATGCTCTCTCAATTTGTTCCTTGTTTCTCATTTTTGTCATGAAAGAAACTACATTCACTGGAAGTTATAATGATGGGTTGAATTAGCACATTAAGGATGATGTAATGGTTGTTGAGGATTCATGATCACATTGATTAGCTCCTGGATTCTCTCAGGAAACATCTGCACGTTGACTCGGGACCATAGAAACCCTGAGATCTGTGTTAGAGTCAAGTCAAGCCAATAGTTTTTAGTGGGTCTGAGGTTCACATCCTGACACCATTGACTGTATACCTGTGGATGTAAACTCCAAGTCTGAAAAAAATACCAGAGAGATCCACTGGGGGCAGGCTCCAATTCACTCCCATTCATTTTCAATCATGAAAAAATAACACATGACAACATAACTCAATGTGTCAACAGCTAAAGCTCATCATGCTAAAATATGATCTGGTGGTCCATCTGAAAATATTGCCATGATGAATTATGTCAATAAATATATGAATCTTTCCTCCAACGTGTCTATTTGATTGACATGCCTGACCTCCAATACACTAAGGTAAATAGAATGTACAACTGCTGCATTACTCCTCCTCCAGCACCGCCCTTTTGTCCAAATGTCGTTCCTTCTCTCAAAATGCAACATCCAGTCAGGCAAATTGATGGCCTCACAAACAGCCCTTCACACACCGATGGCTGACGTCATGGAGGGTTGCCACTGGTTGCCTGGTACCAGCAAGAGGAGCATCTCTCCAACCGTGCTTATACCCCCACACTGTCACTGAGCCACCACTGAACTGGAGGATGTTGCAGGTAACAGAACATTCACCCCAGCAATTGTGTCATGTGTCTCACATGCGCTCAGTGTACATTCTGTAATCTGGGAAGAGAGTCGGCACTTTGAGTTTAATATCGTGATAGCGCTGTATTAATAGAAAATGTGTAAATTCTTCAAACTTCTGAGAGTTTTATGCAGTCTACTTACACCACAGACATATTTATGATGCTCTTCTGTGTCACATGATAATAAGATCCTCTCAGATCTCAGAACTAAAACTCACCTGCATTTATTATTATTACCAAGACTGTCTCTAGGAATTTTACAGAAATCCACATCCTAGGCCTCTAATATTATCTCTTGATTTGGATTTGGATTTCTCCCTTTTAAATACATTGCACATATTTTTTCTTAATTTAAGAAAAAAATAAACTAAACTACAACAAAATACTTTCCAGTTGTTGTTCTTAGACTAGAAGTAGAGCATGATAAAACTGTATCTTCTATTATAGCAGAGCTGTTCTTACATTTCCAGAGTCCCTTCTTCATGGTCTTCCTAGCCAGATATATTCCCTATTCAGATGTTCCTCATCGGACATGCTTGAGGGACTGATATAGGAGGTAGTAACACACAATCCAAGTCTATCTCACAGATAGGAACTTTGACCAAGCTGCTCTCATCATGAGGCATCAAAGGAACAGCTCAGAGCGTGGCTCCAGGGATGGGAATGCCAGACGCAAATACAAATTAGCCAGGACACTTCTGGGAAGTGGGATGTGAGTTGTGTGTGTAAATGCTACAGGAGGCAAACCAGATGGGAAATGTCCTTCCATCTTCAATGTCAAGAAAAACAGAGGACTGATAAAGCTTTCTCCCCCTATGTTCCCTTTGGAGAAAGGCTCAAGTCCTTAGAGAAAGGGAGGGTTAAACTCTTCAAATACCATGAAGTGGAATAATAGTGAGGCAGTGCCAGTCAAAATAGATAAAACACTGGCCCTCCGCTAACCAGAGTCAGGTCTGAGGCTGCCACGTCCACCGACGCACAAGAGACAGCCAGTCCAGTTGATGGAAAGGAGGGGAAAGAAACATTAGAAAAAAGACTGAAAATGTTCATGTGTCATGATATTTTTAACATGGAGTTGTGTTGTCATGTTTTTAAATGTGGAGTTGTGTTAATGTATTGTTAAATGTGGAGTTGTGTTGTCAGGTTTCTAAATGTGGAGTTGTGTTGTCATGTTTTTAAATTGGGAATTGTGTTGTCAAGTTTTTAAATGTAAAGTCGTACTATTGTGTTGTGAAATTTGGAACTGTGTTGTCATGTTTTTAAACATAGCAATATATTATTGTATTTTGAAATGTGGAGTTGTGTTGTCACATTGTTAAATGTGGGTCTGTGTTGTGTTTTGAAATCTGGAGTTGTGTTGTCACGTTTTTAAATGTGGAGTTGTTTTTCTGTTGTTAAATGTGGAGTTGTTTTGTGTTGTGTTAGCAATTTTTTGTTGTGTTTATAAATATGATGTTATCTTGTCATGTTGTTAAATGTGGAGTTGTATCATGTTTTTAAATACAGAGTTGTGTTGTAATGCTTTTAAATATGGACTTGTCATGTCGTGTTTTTAAAATGGAGTGGTGTGGTCATATGTTTAATTGTTTTGTTACGTTAAATGTTGAATTGTGTTGTCATGTTGATAAATGTGGAGTTGTGTTGGTGTATCTTTAAATGTGATGTTGTATTGTCATGTTTTTAAATATGGAGCTGTGTTGTAGTATTAAATAGGGAGTTGTGTTGTGTTGTTAAATGTGGAGTTGTGTTTTTAAATGTGGAGTTGTACTGTTGTGTTGCTAAATTTGGATTTGTTTTTTTAAATATTGAGCTGTGTTGTGTTTTAAAATGTTGAGTTGTTTTGTTCTGTTGTTAAATGTGGAGTTGTTTGTAACTTTTAAAATATTGTGTTGTTTTGTCGTATTTTTAAATGTGGAGTTGTGTTGTCGTGTTGTTAAATGCGGAGTTGTGTTATCACTGTTAAATTTGGGCTTGTGTATTTGTTTTTTAAATGTTGAATTGTGTTGTGCTTTTACATATGATGTGTTTTTTGAATATGGAGTTCTGTTGTGGTTTTAAATATGGAGTTGACAGTCAGTCAGTCTGTCAGTCAAACAGTCAGTCAGTCAGTCAGTCAGACAGAAAGACAGTCAGACAGTCAGTCAGACAGACAGTCAGTCAGACAGACAGTCAGTCAGTCAGTCCGTCAGTCAGACAGGCAGTCAGACACAGTCCTGCAGCAGCCAGCCAGCCGTCCTGTCCTCCACTGCCCTGCTTCTTTCTGGTGGACTGTCTTCGTGTCCTCTCAGTCTGTCATCTTCTTTCATCTCATTCATCTGAAGTCTTCTGTCAACATCAAAGCCTCCGCTTTCATCTTTGTTTTTGCTGTGATAAAAGAGTTTAGTGGACTGAGCGCTTCCTGTTCTTCCTTTAGACAAAGAAGAAGCTGTGTGAGGACTCTACATGGAGAGGGGACATCTACCCTAAACGAGGGGGGGACATCTAAAAGGAGCTGGTCATCATGTGGTTGTGTGTCTTCTGTGTTTGCCTCTTGTTGTGTATTGTGTGGTTGTGTGTCTTCTACTTTAGCCTCTTGTGTGTTGTGTGGTTGTGTGTCTTCTGTGTTTGCCTCTTGTTGTGTGTTGTGTGGTTGTGTGTCTTCTACTTTAGCCTCTTGTGTGTTGTGTGGTTGTGTGTCTTCTGTGTTTGCCTCTTGTTGTGTGTTGTGTGGTTGTGTGTCTTCTACTTTAGCCTCTTGTGTGTTGTGTGGTTGTGTGTCTTCTACTTTAGCCTCTTGTGTGTTGTGTGGTTGTGTGTCTTCTACTTTAGCCTCTTGTTGTGTATTGTGTGGTTGTGTGTCTTCTACTTTAGCCTCTTGTTGTGTATTGTGTGGTTGTGTGTCTTCTACTTTAGCCTCTTGTTGTGTATTGTGTGGTTGTGTGTCTTCTGCGTTAGCCTCTTGCTGTGTGTTGTGTGGTTGTGTGTCTTCTGCGTTAGCCTCTTGCTGTGTGTTGTGTGGTTGTGTGTCTTCTGCGTTAGCCTCTTGCTGTGTGTTGTGTGGTTGTGTGTCTTCTGCGTTAGCCTCTTGCTGTGTGTTGTGTGGTTGTGTGTCTTCTGTGTTAGCCTCTTGCTGTGTGTTGTGTGGTTGTTGTGTGTTTGTCCTGTCCTTCCTGCTCTCTCCTGAACTCTCGTCTCTTCTCGGTCATGTGAAGTGCAGCAGGTCCCTCTGAACACACATGTCATGAAGGTCATAGAGTCTTTGATGTGTCCAACACCAACACTTCCCTCCCCCTCGTCGCTCCCCTGGCTCGCCCCCCCTTCTCTGTTCAGGTGCTCCTCCAGACTGAAGGGCCACGTGTGGACATGAGAGCTTCTGGGTGACCTCTGCTGACCTGATGATCAGAGACCTTCATGAGCTCAGGGGACGCCACCGATGAGGAGAACAAACCACAGGTTCTTAGGCTGTTGGAGGACTATCCATGGTCATTAAAAGTCAGCGTATAAAAACATGATTTCTCATGTAAAGATGGAAGAAAGTAAAAGATACACAGAAAAACTGCATTTGATCAAAACCAACCATCACAACAAGGTCAACAACACAACATGACATTAGTGTAACACTCTGAACACACTGCTGCATTTACAAAATGAACTTTATTATAAAAAGACAATTAAACAAATACATTTACATGCTCCAGACAACACTACAAAATCTCTGAAGGGGAGCGTTAGTCCACATTAGTCACATTAGTCACATTAGTCCACATTAGTCCACATTAGTCACATTAGTCCACATTAGTCACATTAGTCACATTAGTCCACATTAGTCACATTAGTCCACATTAGTCACATTAGTCACATTAGTCCACATTAGTCACATTAGTCACATTAGTCCACATTAGTCACATTAGTCCACATTAGTCACATTAGTCCACATTAGTCACATTAGTCCACATTAGTTACATTAGTCACATTAGTCACATTAGTCCACATTAGTTACATTAGTCACATTAGTCACATTAGTCCACATTAGTTACATTAGTCCACATTAGTCCACATTAGTCACATTAGTCACATTAGTCCACATTAGTCACATTAGTCCACATTAGTCACATTAGTCACATTAGTCCACATTAGTTCACATTAGTTACATTAGTCACATTAGTCCACACATCTGCTGGGTTCCACGAAGCTTGTTTTCAAGGACACTTTATTTTTTATCACATTCGATAAAAAATATAAAATAAAAAAGAACTAATAATAGAGTTGGTCGGGTCTTAGTATTTATTCTCGCTGTTTGAGGAAGCTCCTAGAAAAACACCTGCTGGACAAACCTGCGCTCTTCCCAATAACGACTGGGAATGAAATCCATCCACTGGGGCGCGCATTCCAGATCCCGTCCACATGCGACGGCGAGCCGGAAAACACGCGGCCCAGCTGGAGGGCTCACCTCGGCGGAGGAGCCACAGGACGGCCCAGACGCGGCTCGGCCTCGACGTCTGTGCTCTTGGAGTCGATACCGATCTTGATCCGGACCAGCGAGGCTTCGGGGGCGCCGGCGCTGACCTCCGCTCCGGTGGTCCGGTCCGGCCGGACTCCAGTCCGGGCTTTCCAGGTGCCACAAGCCAGAGTATTTTCCACAGGCGGCCGAGGCCGCATCTGTGCGCTGGTCCCAGAGCTGATACTGGGAGGCTTCCAGTCTGACAGCACGACTGGACCTGGACACGAGCGGTGAGCGCCTCTCTCGATCCACACACACACACATCACACACAGAAACACAGCAGCTGGACACACACACACACACACACACACACACACACACACACACACACACACACACACACAGACAGGAACATCCCCAAAGGTAAGACAGTAGCAGGTTAGAACAACAACAACAAACAAACAAACAAGAATCTCACAACTTAAAAAAACAGCTGTGATCATATTTAGTCCTGCTGGAGCAGTGCAGGGCAGACTTGTGCTTGTGCTTCATGTGGGGGGGTGTCTGTGTTCCTCCCAGTTGGACCTGACTCCCTCGCCACAGGTCGTCCAGCCCCCGGAGATGCCAGCCTCCCTGTTTGTGCTCCTGTGCGGTGAGTGAAGCTGAAGGCTGCCTGCACACGAACAAGCCTCAGAAGTGATTCAGTGAGCTGCTCTAAAGGCTGCCACAGGTCAGCGGGCTCTCTTTGAGCTCACGTCGGCCCCCGTCATGTGAAGGGAAGCGTTCCCGCCTCTGCTTGTGCTGCTGCGTCTTGTAAGAGCACATTTCAAAGAAGACGTTCTTCTTCACACGTCCAGGTGTGAAGAAGAGCCAGTTGTGTCTGCTCGGTCTCTCCTGTGAGCCTCAGCGTGCCTCTCACCCCATGAAGGGTGTTTCTGTGTCCGTCTGGGTGTCCCGTCCCCTCAGCCCCCACAGGCAGCTGAACTGGGACACATCGTGTCTTTCTGCGTGGACCTGTCTCAGCTGATGTCTCCAGTTTAAAACCTCTGGGGCCCCCGTGTCGCCGGGGGGCTCCCCGGTGGTCCATCCGTCCATCTGTCTGTCTGCTGACCTCTCTGGAAGTGCTGTCATAGTTGTCTTAAAACTGCACAGCTGAATCTGAAAATAGCGAAACCCAGCGCACACCCCCGCAGTGTGAGTCTTATCGTTTAACCAGAGGCTTTTGGCTTCAGGCCAGAGGCAATGGAACTTTGTCTCTGTTAAGTCTCATTTAGTAAATTGCCATTGACGATATTCCAGTTTAAATCAAAGACGGGGGGGTGGTTGGGGGCGAATGGTTTGCAGCTGGTGTGTGGGCAGGTGAGGGCTGGCATGAGGCAGCGGGAGCCAAAGTCCACGCTCCCAAAGGCCCCCGCAGGCAACCGTATCCGGAAATGTGCAGATACCAGAACAATGGTGCTGTGAGAGTTACCAGGCAGCGGCAGAACGGGAGGCTGGAAGAGCTGTGGGGAGGAGTGCAAGACGTCCAGGAGGGAGGGGGGGAGTGGGGGGCTAGGTAGGACTGGGAACCAGCCTTCACTCCTAAAGTGTAGGAAACAGTTGAACATGAATTCTGGGGTGTTTAAACGTGGATGCTCGGCAGTCTTTTTCCCACATAAGCTTATTTAACACTCTCGTATTGACAGTTTTCGTTGTTGCTTATTTTGAAGTTCAAGGTGTCCAAGTTTGAGTCCAGAGGTGTTCGAGGCTCTGCAGGAGAACGTGCACGCTGTAGCCAACCCCCAAGAAAAGGTTCATGTTCACAATAGGGGTGGCGTGTAGAAGAGACCTCTGACAAAACTGAAAAAGGACTTTATTAGATATAATACGGTCTGCAATGATTTGTGCATTCAAATGTAGAATTTCATAAAAGTTATTTTTTTCCTGCCATTTAAAAGAACAAAAAAACACCCAACAACGAATACATCAATATGGATTAAGATGCTATTTAGGAATATTATACCACAAAGACTCCAACATACAACCAAACAGTCTTTTTTCTGGAAAAGCCTCCAGAGATTTACTTCATTGACTAAAGGCTCAGTCGTTGGAGGTCAGCAGCTTCTATTTCATAAAGACGTAGTCGCCACATTCCTGTGGTGTTCTGAAGGAATACGTCTTTGTCTGAAGGCAAAAGCCACCAAACAAAAGCCAAATAAAGCCCAAGCTGCTTCATCCACTAGTGCGAATGAGGCAGCTTGCTTTACTCTACTGACACCTGTAATAGATTACTTGCTTTAAAAGCAGCCCTCTATTACTTCCACCAGGAAGTCATTTCAGCAATTTGGAGCGAGTCATGCGCTCAGGCCTGACTGAGGACACACACACACACACACACACACACAGTCACCACAGAACACCAAGACCAGTCTGTTTTAGTGACATGGTGGACCTGCTGCTGAGAGGTCAGAGGTCAGAGGACCAGCCACAGCCCCTGAGCCTGCCCACACCTGAACCGCTCCAGTTAGTGACCACAGTAGAGTGGGAGGTGGTCAGCACCGCCGGCCACAGCAAGAAGGCTCCTGCTTGATGGACGTGTGAGCATGGAGGTCACTGTGGTCCAGGGGACAGGCTCCACCCCCCACCACCCTCTGAGGAGGAACCAGGGGCAGGAAGTGATGATGATGATGATGATTTGTGATGATGATGGTGATGGTGATGATGATGATGATGATGATGATGATGGTGATGATGATGGTGATGATGATGGTGATGATGATGATGATGATGATGGTGATGATGATGGTGATGATGATGATGGTGATGATGATGATGATGATGGTGATGATGATGGTGATGATGATGGTGAAGATGATGGTGATGATGATGGTGATGATGATGATGATGATGATGATGATGGTGATGATGATGATGATGATGATGGTGATGATGATGATGGTGATGATGATGGTGATGATGATGATGATGATGATGATGATGATGATGGTGATGATGATGATGATGATTTGTGATGATGATGATGGTGATGATGATGGTGATGATGATGATGATGATGATGGTGATGATGATGATGATGGTGATGATGATGGTGATGATGATGATGCTGATGGTGATGATGATGATGATGATGGTGATGATGATGATGATGGTGATGATGGTGATGATGATGATGATGATGATGATGATGATGGTGATGATGATGATGATGGTGATGATGATGGTGATGATGATGGTGATGGTGGTGATGATGGTGGTGATGATGATGGTGATGATGATGGTGATGATGATGATGATGGTGATGATGATGATGGTGATGATGATGGTGATGATGATGATGATGGTGATGGTGGTGATGATGGTGGTGATGATGATGGTGATGATGATGGTGATGATGATGATGATGATGATGGTGATGATGATGGTGATGATGATGATGATGTGATGATGATGATGGTGATGATGTGATGATGATGATGATGATGATGATGCTGATGGTGATGATGATGGTGATGATGATGGTGATGGTGGTGATGATGGTGGTGATGATGATGATGGTGGTGATGATGATGGTGGTGATGGTGATGATGATGATGATGATGATGACGATGGTGGTGATGATGGTGGTGATGATGATGGTGATGATGATGATGATGATGATGATGGTGATGATGATGATGATGATGATGACGATGGTGGTGATGATGATGATGGTGGTGATGATGATGATGATGGTGATGATGATGATGATGACGATGATGATGATGACGATGATGATGATGACGATGATGATGATATATATGGAATATCTATGTAGTATGACTGGAGACATATGGCAGCCGTCTTGTGTTGAACAGTCCTGATGAAGGCGTGGAGAACCTGTCTGTCTGTCTGTCTGTCTGTTTGTCTGTCTGTCTCTAACCTGTCTGTCTGTCTGTCTGTTTCTCTGTCTGTCTCTAACCTGTCTGTCTGTCTCTAACCTGTCTGTCTTTCTGTCTCTAACCTGTCTGTCTGTCTGTCTCTGACCTGTCTGTCTGTCTCTAACCTGTCTGTCTGTCTGTCTGTCTCTAACCTGTCTGTCTTTCTGTCTCTAACATGTCTGTCTGTCTCTAACCTGTCTGTCTGTCTCTAACCTGTCTGTCTGCCTGTCTCTAACCTGTCTGTCTTTCTGTCTGTCTCTAACCTGTCTGTCTTTCTCTAACCTGTCTGTCTGTCTCTAACCTGTCTGTCTGTCTGTCTCTAAACCTGTCTGTCTGTCTGTCTCTAACCTGTCTGTCTGTCTGTCTGTCTGTCTCTAACCTGTCTGTCTGTCTGTCTGTCTGTCTGTCTGTCAGTGTTACGTAGAGCAGCAGGTTTCCCACTGGAAGCCTTGTGTTCTCAGTGGAGCGTCTCAGCTCTGTCTTCCTGGTGTGCCCTCATCCATGGAGGGACTCAGATGTCTCCAAAATGGCGTTGGAATGTGTGTGTCACCTCCAGTGGGACCAGCTGACGCCGCCATGCCCTGATGATCTCCCAGTAAAAATACAATCACGGTGCCTGTCAAAGCGAGGGAAATCCCCCAGGTCTCCCAAACCTGGAAGGTGATTCCATTTAAACTCCCAAGCAGCTGAACAGATCCTGTGTCAGGACAGATAAATGTTAGAATAAATGTCCCCTAAAGGAAGGAGCCCCCCAAGAGGGCTGTTTGATAGACGTGTGAGGACACGGTTGTCCACAAACTCCTGACAGATCTTTAACAGCCAGCCTTTGGCTCCTCACTTCAGTCACTGTAATTCACATTTAATTGAATATGAAGATTTATCTTTGCTTTCCAGTCAGTCCCCGTTTAGACACCAGTAAGACACGTGTCTGCAGCAGTTTTGAACACGTTAATTCTACATTTGGAGCAGTTGTGTGTTTGTCTGGCTCTTAATTCAGCCTCAGTGGTTAAATAACACACTCACGTGTCCCTGTAGGCACTGACTCGGTAACAACAAGGCCCTACGCATTCATTAAAAAGGGAGGGGAGGTGGTGTGAGGGAGGTGAAAGTCAGGGCAGAGGGGGTGGAGAACAATACTGGCAGCTCCAGGATGCAGTTAAAGAGAAGGTGAAGTGATGACCCGAGCTGAAAACATTCTGACCATTAAAACATTCTAAAACATTCACAGTGAAAACAGAGAAAGGTGTGTGAAGAGATGAGGAAGCAGGAGAATCAACACCATTAAGGGTTATGATGCCTTCCTTGTCTGCTGATACACTTGTTTTATGAGCTGTGTTTACCTTTAAACCTCCAGAGGTCATAGATACAACTCTGCTCCCTCCTCACCTCACACACGTCTCACATCATCTTCACAGTTTGACTCCAGTCCAACAGCAGATCTTCGCTTCTCATCCTTCTTCTGAGCATCTCGTCCACATTTGCCACATGTGTTGTGTCTTTTGGTGTTTACTTTCAACTTCTCCCTTTTCTCCACTTTATTGTCTTCTGCTGTTTTCTGTTAAGCAAAGTTCCAGGGGAATTTTTCAATTTGATGTTCCACCTGCATGGTCTCAGGATTGAGTCAGTGAAGTACACAGTGTTGTCTGAGAGGAGAGCAGCGAAGCCGACCTCACCTGAGGATCGTGGATGATGACACCATGTTTTTTTTCTTTGGAATGAAACTCATTCACTCGTAGTCTGTAATTCTTGCCTGATGATGCGTCTCATGGAAATCATGTTGGTTTATGATCAGAGCTCATTAACCATCTCATTAACCGATAATATTGCTGTAAATTCATCTCATAACCTGCTGGTGCTGACTGACACACACACACACACACACACAGACACGCACACACACACTCACACGCAGCCCCCTTCTGTTCATACAGCTGTCATTCTGCATTCCTTTGGGCCTTTCCATTTATGGCTACAGAAGAAAGCCAGAAAACGGATAATGTTCCACTCTATTATGGTCCTACTTAATACGTAATCTGAACTTTTTAAAGATGGGGTAAGCTGCTCATGTCAACCTTTACATGTCTTCTCTGTTGGTTAATATTTTGCACATTTTACATTATTCTATTTTCAAACTGGTAGAACTGTAAAACTCATGCGTAAATATAAATAGTCTAGTGTGTTGTTGAAGTTACACATATAATAAAGGCTACATCTGACCAGCAGGGAGCCCTTATTGATTAAACATGAATTGTAATGCATGGATGTGAACATCTGCATGACTTAACCTCAGCTCAGGTGTCACACAGTAGTACAGGACTGAAGATGAAATCCTGCCATGGTCCAGAGCTGAATCTGTGTCTTTGTATGGACCCCCCCCACCTGGCTCTAGGTGCCCCCTTAACTCTCTCTGTGGGACTGTCAGACGTCTACCGGCCTTTGTGCCTGTGGTTCCTGTTTCGTTCTCTTTGTCAGTTCTCAAGCTTGGCTGGGTTGTTTTTCATGTTCTTGGTGTTTGTTGTATTTTAGCTCTCAGGTTTATTTCCACTGCACCTTGTGTTTTTGATTTTTGAACATCTAAAAATTTGAATGACATCATACCTTATAAAAGAGCAAATATTCAAGTCTGGCTCTGTGGCTCTGCTTTAGCCTCGTGCTACTGTTGGTCCTCCTTCTGGTGAACCTGAGCAGAACAAAAGGAGGAAGGGAAACTGTTGACCGGGCCAGAAGGAGAGGAACCTAGCAGAAAATGAAAACACCAGCCAGAAATGGACAGTAAATGATTCCTTGTCTATGCTGCTGATAGTTGGGCCTAAATAGGATTTGGGCAGAGCTGTTAGTGTGTTTGTTATAAAGCAGCATTACTGTCCACCTTAAAGCAGAAAACCTGAGACTGCGCTCACACCAGGGTCCTCCACAGAAACGTCCCTATAAAGATGGTAATAGTGATGTGTAGTTTACAAAATGTATGTTTCTACAACTGTGTGGTGTTGGCTGAACTTTAGCAGTGGTGAACAAAGCTGTGATACAGATGCAAACTATACATTAAAGATAGCAATTCACCTTTTCAATTCAACTTGGCTTTATTTATTTTTAGAGTGCTTTAAAAACAGCCACAGCTCACAGACATAGTAGGACAGAAAACCAATAAAACAATCATTTAAAAACAATAAGAACTAGAAAGCACTCGGAGAGCATAGACCACTGATATGATAGAGGATCCCATTGTCCATCCTTGAGTCAAATCTCACGGGGTTTGGTCAATAATTAACAGATATTGAGAAACAACATTTTTGGCCCCATTTACCACAATGTTAACGAAATGTTCAAAGTGATCCAGAATCCAGGATTTCTTCTGGATCACCCCCAAAATGAAATCTTTCTTTTCACATTTCCAACAAATCCTGAAAATTCCATCAAAATCGGTCCGTAACTTTTTTGAGTTATGTTGCTAACAGACAGACAAACAGACAGACAGACAGACAGACAGACAGACAGACGCCGGTAAAAACATAACCTCCTTGGTGGAGGTAACTATACAAGAAGAGAGGAGTCTTGTGCTAGTTGAAAGCCAAGAAATATGTAGGATCTTAAAAGACATTCTGTCTTCCGTGAAGAGTTAATGGTGAACTTTATATCACACGTGACCAAAGTCACCTTCTTAAAGCCACATTTGTGTTCTCAACTTATACATGATGTTGGTGTTGACTGAAGTTGTGTTGTTGAACCATCAGTTATTGTCATCATTGTGTGTCTTTGTGTCCATGGTGTTGTGCAGTATTCCCAGCATGCTCTCTGTCTAAACCTGGCATCAGTAACAAAGTTCGGTCTGTAACATTCCACCGTCTCCATCAGTGGCAGACCCGTCCCAGAACCTGCCCTTCTTCAACACCAACCGCTACCGTGCGTGGCTGCTGTCTGCTCCGTGAGGTAGTTGTGTACAAAGATGAGAGCTGACCTCAGGAGCCATTTTCTCTTTACTCCAGTTTCACAGGATCCACAAGTCCCCGAGGCATGTAGGCGGAAAAAGAAAGGCATGGAGCTTTCCAGGAGAATGTGATGACTTCTGTTGCTCATCCTGAAAGTTTCGAAGGCTCACTTTAACTCCCACACAGCATTCTTCAACATTGATACCGCAGATATTACTCAAAGATATTTGAAAAACAACTTGGGATTTGGGATCCTGCAAATGTTCGTGTATTTAATTTCAAGTGTGAGAGCCTGAGAAGTGACATTTTCATTTTTATGAAGTCGTTTGGATTGTTGGTGATGATCATTTTCCCTGTTTGTCGCCAGTGACGATGATCATTTAGGCATTTTTTCTTTTGCTGTGGATTTTTTATTAAGATGAGCTATAAGACAGACAGACAAACAGGCAGACAGACGGACAGACAGACAGACATTTTCCGATAACAAGCTCTCTCTCTCTCTGCCAGTTGTGGCTGCTGCTGTTGGCCAGGAGCCTGACCCCAGTCATATTTGCGCCCATGGCAGCTGCTACCCAGCAACGGGAGATCTGCTGGTGGGTCGAGAGAAAAACCTGAAGGCCTCATCCACATGTGGGCTGAGGAAGAAAGAGCGCTACTGCATCGTCAGTCATCTGCAGGTCTGTCTTCCTGGACGCCTTCATGCATTCTGAATTTAAGTTGGCATTTTTAAGGAGCCCTTTTTGTAACTGTTTCTTGTCCTGGTTGTAGGATGAAAAGAAATGCTTTGACTGTGATTCACGACGGCCGTATGATCCGGTGTATAACACCATTAATCATCGGATCGAGAACGTCATCACCACCTTCAAACCTCACCGTAAAAACTCCTGGTGGCAGTCTGAGAATGGTAGGGCAAACATCGCACACAGTCCACTCAATAACCAGTCATGTTTAGAAAGACATTAAAGCTAAACCTAAAAGCTTTTGACTTCTGGATCCTTCAGCATTAACACACACACACACACACACACACACACACACACACACACACACACACACACACACACACACACACACACACACACACACACACACACACACACAGCCCTCATGTGTACCAGTCTGATGTTGATCTCTGATATTGATCACTTGGTGTACAGTCTCAGGAAACTGGAAGCAGGATTTGAAGGAGTTCCCTCTCTTCCTCTATATCAGTGGCCTCTGTCCTCCTTTGTGTAGAGGGTGTATAGAACAACCTGAGGCCAGTCTACTTGTAGCAGAATTAACAATGACACAAGAAAAACCAGGAGCCCAGGATTAGTCAGGAAGCAGATGTTTGCTCCAGTGTAATAGTTGAGCCGTACGGAACAGTCAGGGTGATTAATAAATTCTGAATGTGCTGTGTTTGTGAAGAAAAAAATGTAAAAGCTTTTATATCCAAGCAATACAATCATTTCCTTGTGCAGTGAAAGAATAGAAGAAGTCCTTGGCGTGTAGAGTCCCTTTGGAACAGTTTTTAAATCTGAAATTAAGGAGGTGGTATTTTCATGAATCTTCTGCATACCTTTGTGTCATGATCGCAAAGGCCAAGCCCAAATGGACTGTTGCTACATCACTTACTGCAGTCCTGATGAGAGAGCGGAAGACTGCTAACCAGCTGTTCTTCAACCATCAGCATTCGTTTTCTATAAAATGTCAGCGGCTGTGGCATCTTAAATCTCTCTTTCTGTGTCATTGACTTCTAGGAAAGTCTGATGTTTTCATCCAGCTGAATCTGGAAGCAGAGTTTCATTTTACTCACTTAATTATGACTTTCAAGGTAGGTTGATGATCGATGAGGATGTAGATCTAACAGCTAACCAGCACGAGTGGCATAGGACTCTGTATGTACGGTTTTGCAGTCTTTTAATCTGAAGTTGAATCTTCCATTGCAGACTTTTCGACCTGCAGCCATGCTGATTGAACGATCAGCAGATTTTGGGCGAACTTGGCAGATCTACCGTTACTTTTCCCACGACTGTTCTCAGAACTTTCCTGGAGTGTCCCAAGGTCCTTTGCGCAACATTAATGATATAATCTGTGAGTCACGCTACTCTGATATCGAACCGTCAACAGAAGGAGAGGTGAGATATTGATTTAAGGTCATATAGGTCAACATGAATCTACTCACACACAAAGGACATGTAGCTAAAATCCTGCTGATCCCACCAAATGTTGACATCAACACATCCTAATATCTTAATATTGTCATGTAATCATTTTTGAAAATACATTTTCACACTTTTCATGTAGGTAATTTACAAAGTCTTGGATCCATCCATCACCATTAGAGATCCTTACAGCCCAACCATCCAAAGTAAGCAACACTTACACTCCAGAACAATGATTGTGACTGTACCCCACTTTAACTAACTAGATATACTAGATGTTTATATTAAAAAACATCATAAATTATAATCATACATTTCCCGTGCAGCCTGTGACTCATGACCTTAACATCTCCCCTACAGACCTGCTGAAGATCACCAACTTGAGAGTGAACTTCACTCGGCTTCACACACTGGGAGACAATTTACTTGACCCCCGACTTGAAATCAAAGAAAAGTATTACTATGCTATATATGAGCTTGTTGTTCGCGGTAACTGCTTCTGCTACGGCCATGCCTCCGAGTGCGCCCCCATCAGTGGCATCAGAGATGACATCGATGGAATGGTGAAAGGCAGACACAGACGCCCAATCACATCAGTCTCGTCTTTGTCTGACTCTTTGCTTTATCACTTTAAAGGTCCACGGCAGGTGTGTGTGCAATCACAACACCAAGGGCTTGAACTGTGAACAGTGTGATGACTTCTACAATGACCTGCCTTGGATGCCGGCCGAAGGTCGCAACGCCAATGCCTGCAAGAGTGAGTAAGGAGGGCGTACACGGACATTAGAAGAACCTCCGTTGCATAGTTGCTATTTCAGACTTACTTAGACTTCTATGCTCAGATAGTTGAACAGTTTGAGTAATATGTACATATATGTAAAATAAATCATGTGTTTTCTACCAGAGTGTAAGTGCAATGGCCACTCGAACATGTGCCACTTTGATATGGCTGTGTATTTGGCTTCTGGAAATGTCAGTGGGGGAGTATGTGATGACTGCCAGCACAACACCATGGGGCACCAGTGTGACATATGCAAACCGTTCTACTATAAAGACCCTGCAAAGGATATCAGAGACCCTCGAGTATGCATAGGTGAGCCAGCGCTGTTTTTTTTGATTGATTGGTTTTGATGATGCATGTCTGATTTCTCTCTTGTGCTCCCTAAAATCATTGATAGTTGTTTGGTCAGTAAAAGCTCTGCTCTCAGCTACAATATGACAGCCAGCACCTAAAGGAGAAATCTGAGCCAGAATAAGTTGCTTTTGGACTGTAGCACATCTCCTTCTGGGAGCCCCCAGCCTTGATCTTGTGGTAACATCACTCTCTGCAAAGGTATCCACGGTGCTCCCAGTCTTGGCACCCACACTGACCTGTCTGCCATCAGTGGGTGACCAAGGGCTGACACCTTTTTCACAATGTGAATGAGTGTCCCTGTCTGGTTTGTACTGCAATATTCTCCCAGGCCAGCCTCAGGTCAGAGGTGGTTGGACACACGTGGCAGTGAGAATGCATTCCACGTGTCTGCGTGGTGAAGTGACCATCACGCCTTCCGACTTAGTCTCTACCTGTCCAAAAGGCTGGACTAGCTGCCTGTTCTGGGGGGTCTTCCTCAGATAGATCCTCCACTTGTAGCTACCCCTGACCTGCTGAATGAGTTACCTGTGGAACACAGAGTTAGTATGCTCATCCCATCTGCATCTTTTTTCTGACCAAAGGCAGTAATAATCAGAGACTAGAGGGATTCATTTCATAAACACCATCCCTCGTTTCCCTGGCCACAGTCATTCACAATCCTTCATCTGTTCTATTCACTCCTTCACTCTGTTCTTCAGAAACAATCCTGCTTGGAACTAATGAATCTTCCTACATCTTGGCTTGAGTCTGAATGGACATACCGTATTTTCACGACCATAAGGCGCACCTAAAAGTCTTAAATTTTCTCCAAAATGTACGCCGTGCCCGATGGTGCGGTGCGCCTATTGTGTTGTTGTGAGACGCGAACGTAGTAGAAGACAAGGGGCGTGGCGAGAACGGCAAGGGGCGTGGCGTGAACGTGCGGACGGCGCATAAGAAGAGCACGAGCCGTCAGCGCACGCAATGAGGAAGTGCACGTGTGCTCTGAACTAGGACTAAGTCAGGACTAAACCAGGACTAAACCAGGTCTGAACCAGGACTAGACCAGTAAAGTGAAACATGCTTTTGGCTGTTTATAATTTTCACAATGTCTGGTTTGCACTGATATGTTCCGAGTCCCAAGCCCGCACAGATGTTTTACCGGTACGTTTTACTGTGCCCGCGCCCGCGCCCATAACCCGGTGCGCCTTTTGTATGTGTTAAATACCAAAAAGACACGCGTAACTGAAGCTGCGCCCTATAACACGGTGCGCCCTATGGTCGTGAAAATACGGTAACTTTTTTTCCAGTGAATTTTCATTGTGATAGACAATGATAGGCCTTTGTTTGGCCTGGGTGTTGAGTGTTTTAGTGGAAAGTAACATAACCTGATATTTATAGTTTAGATATATATAATCATCCCCAACCTCATCTGTCCTTATGCTGTGTCCTCAAAAGCTCTGGAACACTCACATCTGTTGCACCTGCACCAAGACTTCTCCCCAACATCCAGGCTGTGGCCCTCTGGTGGTTTCACCAACTGTCACTTTCTCCCACGGATCATTCAGGACTTTTTCATTTGATCAAGATCCCTTAAAATGCCTTAATAAACAAAAACAATCCCAGTTTACTGGTTATCAGATCAATCAATAATACCTCTAGGTTGCCTCGACTCTATCACCTCCTATGAGCTGGACCTTTTTTTTTGGACTGAGGCTAACTCAAAAGGACTGCTGCTGCTCTTGCCCTTGGCCATCCACTGAAGGTCATGGACTTATCTGTCTTCAGGTCTTGAGCCAAACCCCTGTATCCACTGTTTTTACTTTTCTTTTTTAAATAGGTTTTCCTGCAGGAGTATTGACAGGACCTTCATTTATTTGTTAATTTTAGATATTCTCTATATTTTTTGAACCTTCCATTGTGTTTTCTATACTGTTGCCCTCTTTGTCCCTGCCCCATCCTTGTTTGTCACCACCTGATTGGATTTGTGTCCAAACTGTCTCTGGTGGTTTTAGAAGATCAGAAATAAGCACGTTTTTTGACAGGAGCGACATTCATGACCTCTGACCTCTGATGACTGATCAACACAGAGCCTTCAAGACAGGGACCAGCTAATAATGTCCAAATGTATGGACAGTGAGGATGACTCTGGTCAGAACATTGTGTGCAGGAGACAGTGAAGCAAAAATCAATACATTGGTGCTCTGAGCCCATATCATAAAGATGTGGGTATTATCAGGAAATAAACCTGTCCTTGACTTTCATGTCTTACAGCGTGCGACTGTGACCCTGATGGTTCCCAGAATGGAGGCATGTGCGACGGTTACACAGACATGTCTCTAGGATTGGTGGGAGGTCAATGTCGCTGCAAAGCTAATGTTGATGGACCCCGTTGTGACAAGTGCAAGACCGGCTTCTTTGGCCTAAGTGCAGACAACCCCCATGGCTGCCAACGTGAGTACACTTCTGAGTTGGGTTACAGTTGTAATAATCATTTTACGTAACATACGTATTATTTTAGAAAAACATTAAAGACAATAAATGTAAAAAAAAACATTTTAGAATGCTACCTTGTCAGTCAATGTTCACCAGTATAACAGTATATAATTTTGCCTTGTGCCACCAGCCTGCCATTGTGACCACAGGGGAACCGTGCTGGGTAACTCCCAGTGTGACCCAGTCAGTGGAGACTGCTTCTGCAAGCGTCTTGTCACTGGACGCAGTTGTGACAAGTGTTTGGTAAGATCAGATGGAAATGGTCATCTCTGAATATAGATGTTTTACCTGTTTTCTCCGGTGATCTGTGCTCTAGCTCAGTGGTCCCCAACCCCCGGGCCGCGGACCGGTACCAGTCTGTGGACCAATTGGTACCGGACCACCAAGAAATAATTTATTATTTCCATTGTATTTATTATGTGAGTCTGAACAATCTTTTATTTTGAAAAATGACCGGATTCTCTCTCTTACACCTTGGTCAAAAAGTGCCAAAAGCTATCAAAATGAGTAAAAAACAGACGTGGAAAGTTTCTTTTAGAAGGGGAAAAGGTCCAGATTTAGATTTAGATTTGCAATATAAACAAACTATGTGTACCCCCCCGGTCCATGGTAAAATTGTCAAGCATTGACGGGTCTGATGATAAAAGGGTTGGGGACCACCGCTCTAGCTGAATGATGTACACTAAACCTTCTGCTACCAGTCCTCTCTTTGCTCCTATTATTTTCTTGCCAGCCACAACACTTACATGTTGCACGATAAGCATTTGTTTCATTGTTCTTTTTGCTTTGTAATTTCATCTGTATTTTATCTATATGTTTTTGTTGAGTTTGTTAGCTGCTGATCAGTTTCCAACTACATTTTAATCAGCATGTGCTAAAACATAGCCTGCTACAAATAGTAGGAATGTGAAGTCCTGCCTGGGCCCCGTGCCTAAATTTAACTCAGGGATTTAAGACTTGTCCAGTTGGTGTGTATTACACCACACCTAAAATGGCCAGGGCCTGGACTCAGTCCAAAAGGGGGTCCATGATGTCCCATAGAGCCTCATTTTAGTAATTAGAATGGATTTTTGCTAACCGACATACATCGACCCAACAGACTGAAATCACACAGAATTCTGTGTGCGTATGATGATATGATGGGAGGTAGTGTGTTTATTATTCTACCTTTCGTGTGTCCTTCTGTGTTTCTAGCCAGAACACTGGGCACTGAGTCATGATCTGAATGGCTGCAGAGCCTGTGAGTGTGACATTGGAGGAGCGTTGGACAACCAGTAAGTCACCTTGAAATTCAAATAATATTTTTAATACCCAACACTCAGAGCTATACATCCACTTTCCCCATCCTCACTGGTTTGAGTGGCTTTGCAGACTGGGAAGATAAAAAAAGTCCAGAGAGAAGATCATTTAGCAGACAAACATTTAGAAAACAAGTACTAAATAAGAAAACAAGTACTATATAAGATTTTCTAACAAACATGAGACAGAAAGATATATATATATATATATCTCTGTCAAAAAAACAACGTACTATACATATTGTCAAAGGCTGTATCAACTCACTTGCTCACTTCTGAGATGTCTCCAGTCTTAAGAGATGTAATAAAACTAAATTCTCACCACACCAGTGAGTTTCTCAAGAGCAAACCATTTGAATTAAGTTTTTAACCAGAAACCAGGAGTAAGACAACTAACTTAAAGGGCCACAGACTGCCTGTAAGACAGAGAGGGTCTCAGTGAAGTCATACAACTGTTTGTCTTCCCTGTAGATGCTCAAAGGAGACTGGCCAGTGTCAGTGCCGCAGTCACATGACCGGACGCCAGTGTACACAGGTAGAGTCAGGATACTTCTTCATGGCCCTGGATTACTTCCTTTATGAGGCTGAGCTGGCCAAAATGGGACAGGTGAGGCCTCCCACACGTTTTGAGTGGTACATCAGTAGTAGGAATACTTGCTGAGTAATAAATGTAACAGAAAAAACATCCTGAACCCATCTGTTCTTTTCAGAGCTGTGCAGTGGAGACCAGGGAGCACCAGGCGGGGCGTCCCGCCACCTGGACCGGTGTGGGCTTTGCTCGGGTGCCTGAAGGGGGAACCCTGGACTTTCACATCACTAACATTCCCTACTCTATGGAATATGACCTCCTCATCCGCTATGAGTCACAGGTCTGTATGATCAACAAGTATACTCCCATTCCCAGTAAGCAGACCAGCTGGTCTTTATCATTCTTGATAGTGTTCATTTTCATATGATGAAACTTACGATGAACAAGTCACTCTCTTTGTTTAAATGTAATAAAATTCGGTTGATTCCCCATAGATGCCACGGGATTGGGAAGAGGTGCGGATCACAGTGGTCCGGCCAGGGCCCATTCCTACCAGCAGCCCCTGTGGAAACACCATCCCCGATGACGACAGACTCACCGTCTCTTTGCCTGCTGGAGCCAGGTCAGCCGCTCAGCGCACACCCCCAGCGCCCCACTGTAAGAGCACCCTTGCTGACTGACGCCTGTTGCTGAATGTCACTACTGTTGCTCCAGGTTCACGGTCCCCTCCCGCCCAGTGTGCCTGGAGAGAGGTGTGACTTACACCCTTCACTTTGAGTTCACGCGCTATCAGGACGCAAACAGTGTCCTCAATGGAGCGGCCAACGCTGTCCTTCTTGTGGATTCTGTGAGGTCAACTTTATATTTGTCAGTCCTCCAATAGAGACTAAGACCTCCTCCATTAAGGGGTGCTCATTTACATTCCTAACAAATTCCTCTTTCTAATAAATGTCCCACCTTTCCTTCCCCCTTTTCTCTCACATCGCTCCGGTCAGGTTTCCTTGATGCCGCGACACTCCTCCATGGAGATGTTCAACGCGGGGGATCCAGCATCCATCAGCAGAAAGCAAAACTACGAGCGCTACCGCTGCCACGACAGCGCAAAGACGGTGACGCGCACGCTCATGAGCAGCACCTGCAGCAAGCTGATCGGCAGCATGTCGGCCATCATAAACCAGGGCGCCCTGCGTGAGTGTCGGCCTGCGGGGGGCGTTTAGTCTGACCCAGAGCCTTTTGTGGAGGGAAAAGAAGTCCAATCAGTCATTATTCCAAAGAGTGAAGATATGTTCCTCCTCAGCATATATCAAGAACTGTTATGACAGAGAGCCTGTGGGGATGCAGCTCAAGCCTGTGCGCTCCTTTGAACCCCTCCCACGGCTGCTTTCACTCATAACTTGTCATCTGGTCAGCATTTGAACTGGAACGCATGTTCAGTTGGAGAGGTTTACCTCTGGACATGTAAAAGGAACTTGGAAATATATCTACTCAACCTGAGAGGCTTCATGTCTACTTTGTCTTCCAGCGTGTAACTGCGACCCGCAGGGCTCCAGCAGCTCCGTGTGCGATGTTCGTGGGGGCCAGTGTCCCTGCAGACCCAATGTGATCGGCCGGCGCTGTGACCAGTGTGCCCCAGGAACTTATGGCTTTGGACCGGCAGGCTGTAAAGGTGGAGAACTGTCTCTTCAGAACATTGTGCTTAAAGTTCAACCTGATGACTGAAATGCTTTTGTCTAAAGTGATCTACAAATCTAATTTTTAGCTCCATCAAGGACACAACTGCTTCATAGGAAAACATAAACAAGAAATTTCTTCCTCAAATTGTGTTATTTTAATGGGAAAGTTATGTAACCTTGTGAAGTGTGTGCTTCTTTTCTATGCTGGTATAGCACTGGACCAAATCTAAAGCTTGGTTACTTGACTCTATACTTCATAGTGTACTCTTCCGTCTGTCTGTCCAGCCTGTGGGTGCAGCGTGGAAGGATCTGTGACTCGACTTTGCGACATGTACAGCGGCCAGTGCCAGTGTCACCCAGGAGCGTTTGGGAAGCACTGTGACGGCTGCAGGACAGGCCACTGGGGTTTCCCCAACTGCCGTCCCTGCCAGTGCAGTGGACACGCAGACGAGTGTGACCAGAGGACGGGAGCCTGCATCAGGTGCAGGGACAACACTGGAGGAGACAAGTGTGAAAGGTGACAGATTTAAACGTTTAAGGAGTTGTGTGTGAAAATAAAAACAGGAAAATTGAAATCCTTGTGTATCATTCTATAGGTGTGCTGATGGTTACTATGGTAACCCAAATTCTGGACTGTGCCAGCCATGTCCTTGTCCTGATGGGCCCACCAGTGGACGTCACTTTGCTGCAACTTGTTACCAGGACAACCATAGCAGACAAATCATCTGCAACTGCAACCAGGGTTACATAGGTGGGCTTCTGGGTTTTAAATGCATTGTTCATAAAAATGAGACTAATGACATAAAAGCATTCAGAGGTGTGTTTTTAAACTGAATTTCACTTTACAGTAAATTTGAGAATACGTTTAAAAGTTGATACAGTGGTACCTGTAGCGTAGTCTACCTCCGAATAATAAAAAAACAAAAAACTGTATGACACACTAATTTGATAATACTTTTGATATTTAAATGAAAATGGCACCAAAAGAGTGGGAAGATTGAGGAGCACTACTCCTGTCTTCAGGAGCACTACAAGTGTTTTATTTAACATACCTTTGTTAGAAACACTGTTACAGTCATCCTAAGTCTGCTGCTTGTGTCTTTTCATCTGCGTTAGGGGATCGATGTGGGGCCTGTGCTCCAGGTTACTACGGCCACCCATCGCAGCCGTCTGGGCTTTGCCAGCCGTGCCAGTGCAACAATAATATAGACATGTCCGACGTGGGCGCTTGTGACAGACGGACGGGCGAGTGCAAGAAGTGCCTGTACAACACCGAAGGCCCCACGTGTGGCATCTGCAGGAGCGGATACTTCGGGGATGCTTCCCGACGCAACTGCAGGAGTGAGAGACACGCTAACACCAAAACGAAACCTGCTCCGCAAGTGACAACAACCAAAGTTAGGAATTCTACAAGGTAATGTTTCTTGTTTGTTTGATCCTTTTCAGAGTGCATCTGTAACTTTTTGGGCACCGACCGTGGCCAGTGCATGGAGCGCGAGGACTGTGTGTGCCAGCGCGCCACCGGGCAGTGCCAGTGTCTACAGAACGTCATAGGCCTGACATGTGACCACTGCGCCCCCAACCACTGGAACCTGGCCAGTGGGCGGGGCTGTGAGCCCTGTGGCTGTGACCCAAACAACTCGGTGTCTTCCTCGTGTAACGAGGTGAGTATCATTTACTGAAACCTTAAACGTGCACGCCTTAACATGGACATGGAAAAGAGATGCATCAAGCCTCCGTGTGGTTACTCCTATTGTGCAGTTCAGCGGGCAGTGTCAGTGTCGCAACGGCTTCGGAGGGAAGACCTGCACTGACTGTGAGGAAAACTACTGGGGAAACCCCAGGACGCAGTGCAGAGGTAACAAAACCACAGCTGATGAACTGGTAATGGTGACATCCTGAATGCAAAAGCCCCAATATGAGGAGAAGGGGGTTCAGAGTCAGAGCACTCACTGCTCTCACGCACTGTCAGATGAGGTTTGAGTTACCTAAGTGTGTTCCACCGTTGCTCCCTCTTCTCCCTCCAGCTTGTGACTGTGACTGGCGCGGCATCGAGGCCTCTCAGTGCAACCGTGTGACTGGACACTGCGTTTGCCTGCAAGGAGTGTCGGGTGTCCGCTGTGACCAGTGTGCCAGAGGCTTCTCTGGCCAGTTCCCAAACTGTCAGCCCTGTCACCAGTGCTTCGGGGACTGGGATCGCATCGTACAGGTGCACTTTTGTCTTGGCCTCATCTCTGACTTTAGTCAGAGCGTTAGCTGCTACTCACCAGACTGTTGTGTCGTCACCAGGACTTAGCGGTGCGTACCAAGGCTCTAGCAGAGCGTGCTCATGAGATTCAGAACACTGGACTCACTGGGGCCTATGAGAAGTTCTTCAGAAATCTAGAGGAAAAATTAGCGCAGGCTCAGGGCATTGTCAACGCACGCAATGCCACTGCCTCAGCTGTCACTGTTCTCATGGAACTTATTGAGGAGCTTAGGTACCAACACATGTACTGATTGATTGTTTTGTTTTATTATTTCTTTGTTATTTTATTTGTAGAGAAATACTCATACTGGAGGTTTTATTATATTGTTGTTCTTGTTGTTTTTTTACTTAGCAGTTGATATTTAATCAAAATAACAATTTATAATCTTGGAAACCTTTTTTTCCACCTTTTAGAACACAAATTAGTGAGACAACCGACACCCTGAATTACCTGGAAGGAGACCTAACTATTGTCCAAGACAGTAACTCTGAGGCCAGCAAGGAGCTCAGCTCTCTGGAGAGAGAGGCCAGAGAACTCAATCTAACATCTGAACAGCTGCATCAGCAGCTGGATATCCTAAAAAATTCCAACTTTCTTGGTGAGGACAGATCTAAGCTTTTGTTTCAGTAGCCCAGCCCAGGTTGTAATCAGTCATAACAGTGTGCAACATGAAATTAATTGTCCTGCAGGTGCATACGACAGTATCCTGAGTTCCTATAACAGGTCTCATGATGCTGAGAGGTGGGCTAATGAATCAGCAATCACAAGGTCCAGCATAGTGGTCCAGTCTGCCAACACTCGGCATCGCACTGAGCGCCTAATGACTGCTAAGAAGGACGACTTCAATCGGAAAAACGCTGCAAACAAACGCACACTTGGAGACTTCAGCAGCAGACTACAGAGCCTGGACATGAAGAAAGTCAATGGAAAGGTTGGTCACCCTTTAGACTTAATGTTTATGAAGCATTGTCCCAATGTTCAAAAGAGTGGTTATGTTCAAATTTTCACGTTCAACTGAGCTCTAATGAATATTACAAATAAATGTAGTTAGATATACTTATATATTCAGATTTATGTGCTAGTTGATATATATGAATATACCAAATATCTATGTTCTTTTGACTTTTCAAGACATTCAGCAATTATACAAACGTGTGATTGAGATTGAGTTTTGGTAATGTAGGACAATAGAGATGGTCTCTGTCCTATATATTTACCTGATTGGTGAATTTATGATAATTACATATGTGCCACAGGTTTGTGGCACCCCAGATGATGCTCCCTGTGGGGAAAGTCCATGTGGGGGTGCAGGTTGCCGTGATGATGATGGAAACCCTCACTGTGGAGGCCTAAACTGTAATGGTGCTGTAGCCGCAGCAGACAACGCCTTGGAGAGAGCAAAACATGCAGAGAAGGAGCTGAACAAAGCTATGCGAGAGGTTGAAGGACTCTTTATCAAGGTATGGATGAAGATTATTATATTAGATATTTTTATGTTAGATTTTGGAACTTTTTTAGACACTATTTCTCATGAGAAGTCTTCTTCAGGTTAAAATAGGTCTGTTTTAAGCCAAAGAGTTCTTCAACCTGGAAGACTTAGAACATTTCCATTATTATATGACCCATCGATGACATTCAATGTTCTGACTTTGATATGTGTTTTCTCAGGTGGTAGAAGTCAAGGTGAAGGCAGAGGAAGCCAAAGGCAAAGCTCAAGCAGCCCTGGACAAAGCTACTGCAACCAAGAAAAACATTGAGCGCTCCAACAACGACCTGAGAGATCTGATCAAACAAATCAGGGATTTTCTCACTCGTGAGTCACACGTTTTCCAACTATATAAGACTTGACTTTAAGTTCCATCCATCCACCCACATCCATCCATCCATTCATCCACATCCATCAAACCATCCATCCAACCATCCATCCAGTCATCCATCCATCCATCTAGTCATCCATCCATCCATCCATCTGTTCATCCATCCATTCATCCATCCATCTTCCTCCACTTATCCAGAGTCAGGTCTCAGGGCGGTAGCCTAAGCACAGACGCACAGACATCCCTCCTTCTGGTCACTTCATCCAGCTCTTTCAAGGGAATCCTGAACTGTTCCCAGGCCAGTTGAGGACATAATGTCTGTGGGTGTTTCCTCCTGGACTGGAACCTCCAGGAGACCATCAGGATGTATCCTAACCAGCCTGAGCTACGTCATCTCTCAATCTGGAGGAACATTTCTAATCTGAGCCCCTCCTGGATGACTAGATTGAGAGCTTTGCTTTCTGGCCTTACTCCTCTTTTACCCCAACAGACTGAAGTTCTCATCACTTCTGATGTCACATCCCTCGATCACCCACTCCATTTTTCACTCACTCTGGAACAAAATCCCAAGATACGTGAACTCTACTTAGAACAGGGTCACACTGCTGACCAGGGCATATCTCAAACTGGTTTCTATGATACAGAAGAGGCTATTGGATTTTTACAATGCTGTATCTATCCACTGAAGTAGGTGTCTGTTCAGAGGAAGAGAAATACAAACAAAATAGAATAAAAATATAACATGACCAGTACATTATGCTCAAGGTTTGTTTGGCTCATATATTCAAATTACAAAATGAAATTATTATTCATTTACTCTTTTGCCTGCACTTAATTACATTCAATGTTATTTTCCAATAATCATACAGAGTCGGGGAGTTTGCTCACTTTGTCCTTTGTGCATGAATATTCATTCATTAACTAAAAATCCAATATTTTTGTTGTTCATTTCTTTTCTGCAGAAGAGGAAGCAGATCCAGACAGTATAGAAGCAGTGGCAAACCGTGTGTTGGAGCTCTCCATACCTGCTTCCCCCCTTCAGATCAGACATCTTGCTAATGAAATTAAGGAAAAAGTACGGAGCCTTTCTAACGTGGATGCTATCTTACAGCAGACGAAGGATGATGTCCGCAAGGCTGAGAAACTGTTGCTGGATGCCAAGACTGCAAGGTAGTTACCATAGACTCTGGCTTGTGTTAATATGTACATATACAATATATTCAGTTGTTTCATGTGCACATGTGTACTTTTTCCACACGTATACATATATAAATATACCATAATGCCTCACCTGACTAGCTGTATTTTAAATCCCTCTCAGATGTCTGAGCCCCTTGCCCTATCTCTAAGGCTGAGCAAACGCATTTTGGCTGTTTGTAACTTGTGTTTCTTTGATCGGGATTCAGAGCTCATGACTAGACTTGATTCATTTGATCAACTGATCTCAGTATTCATTCAGCTGATTGGTAGAACTGTGTGTACTTATTTAGTTGCAACAAAAACCTGCAGCCACACGGCCCTGCGTGGAACATCCCTGGACTATGTTGTCAGATTTAGGTCCTGCGCACATGGTGATGAATTTAGTCAAACACCAGAGTTTTCTGTCCTATAGATCTTTCATCCACACAGAAATAGCATTTCACGAGCTTGTATACACCAGTGGGGAACCCTTAGGGGCTCCTACGCCTTCAGAGAAGGCCTAGAAAATTTCAGTACCAAAAAATTGGAGTAATCAATAAAACTTAATTGGTATTTTAAAAAAATTATTTAATTTCATTTAATATAATACATTTTTTTCTCATTTAAATTCTAAAGTTAAGGATTACTAAGTCACTGCCATGAAAACATGTTATCCAATGAGAATCATCAGGCTCTATAAGCATCTAATTGGTTAGTCCAGGACTCCCGGAGCTTGGAGAAGGCCAAGCTGTGCAGATCTGGTTTTAGAGTGAGGGGTAAATTGACCAATCACGCTTTGATTTTCTGTGGGTGGGACAAAAACAAAAGATTTTAGGCCTTCTGGAAGTCTTAATTTTACAATCTCAGATGCAGCAGAGACCAGGATAGGGAGTTAGAGAGACAATGAAGTTATGGCAGGCATAATAGCTGCACCTTTTTCAAGATGGCCTTTTGCAGAAAAACTTGAAATAATAAAAAACGGAAGGTCATATAATAAATAAATGATAAAATAATAAATAATAATAAAAACTGATGTCAATAGCTAAATGACATCTTTTGGGGCTTAAGTCAAAGGACAAACTTTATGATGCTGCCATTGCCCGCTTCACAAAGAAAGACTGGCCGTTTTCATCTATTAAGATCAGGCTGCTTTATAAAACAGCTTGATTGTTATTCACACAAGATTAATATTACACTCGGACATTCAGTATTTTTATTGTCTGTTAAAAATCCAGCACAAATTGTTTAATTCAGTAGGTCAGCCAGTCCCTACAAACCCCTACAAACCCCTACGATACAAATCCTCATGTCAATAGTTTGGTAGTTTGGCTTATTTATTTCCCCATGCCCTCTTCTCTGCCTCTTTGAGAATTGTGTCTGAAAAATGAATATAGCAAGTTTCATTTATATGTCAGTATTAATAAAATATCCCTGCACCACCCATAATGGTGCATGGAGAGACATTTGCATAGTCTTAATATTACCAGCCACGTGTAACTTGGCCACTTGTGCATTTGAAATTGGATTTTACTTTGGTGATGCTCATGAATTTATTTGACTGATCTGGTCAGTGTGTGTGTGTGTCTGTATATGAGAGATTTGTGTTATTTCTGATTAGTGGATTGCAGTTGTTAAGCACGTTCAGTTTATTGTACTATCGGTTTTTTTTTTTTCCGTGATGGCAGCTTTTCTTGTTCGTGATGGCACCACCCTGGTGGTTCCATGTGCTCACCTCACACACACATCTTTCTTGAAACACACCTCCTCCTTTGAAACACACCTGTTGTTACCAACAACAACGACAACAACTGTGGTGGTCTACAGTGTAGCCTATGCTGCTACAGTAAGATCTTCTCCTTGGTTACACTGTCAACAAGTGGACATGGAGAACGTTACACAGCAGAACCAAACATATCATGAACATGTGTGTTATATGTTTCATATGTTCTCTTATATGGGCGCTCCAATTCTTCTTCATTGTTTTGTTGTATTTGTATTTCTGCATTACAGCGCCACCCACAGGTTAGTTCTATTTATTACAGAGTTTTAGTGGTTTCGCTTGGACACAAACGTTTTTTGAGATGACTCTGTGTTTAAGGAAAGCTTTTTCAAAATGGATTTGGCTTTGTTTCCATGTGAACAGGGCTTTAGAGAGATAATCCTCTATCCCAGCCACTGACCTGGATTTCAGCAATCAACGAGGCCAACTGAACAGTATCATCCAAAGCTCGACTAAAAGTTTGACTCTAGGCATAGGCCTTCTCAAAAACGGGACCCCCCCATCTATGGTTTGCCACTTTGGGGGCACTGCACCCGATATTGCAGAGGCGTGTCAGCCATGACAGCCCTACAACATCCAGAGCCTTAAGGTGCTCAGGGTGAAGCTAATCCCCCTCTGAGGCACGACCACTGCAGAGTTGCTTAACTGCCTCAGACCTCCACCTGAGAGGAGAGCACCCACGCACCAAGCACCAAGACACCTGGGAGGACATTCAAGAGAATGTCTGTGGGTAGGACTGTGTGCCTCAGTGACTGCTCAAATCCTGTTCTCTTTGGCTTACTGGAAGCTGTCTGCTGCTTCCAAAGTCCCACAAACTAACCCTCACCCTAACCCTAACCCTAACCCATGACCTGTACAACTTTATTCTTCATCTGTCCTCTTTTTTTCACATTGGTTGGTCTTACCTCCAGTTAAAGTAATTACTTTCATGACACAGCAGCCTTATTGCCTTATCAACAACATGCAGCTTAGAATGAGAACCAGTCAGTCTCTGTCTCCCGCCAGGGTTGGGAGTTGAAGTCCATGGTGACAGGTTCCTCAAGCAGGCACTCCCAGCAGAGCCTGACTACGTGTGTGTGTCTATGAGGCTTCTACCTGATCCATTCACCCCACGATGGTTATCAGTTGATAGCTCTGCTCCTCTCCTTATCCAAGTGTCCAAAACATAGGGTCGTAATCTATATTTAATGAACCCTTTCAAATGATTTACACCGTTTTGTTGTCTAGGCATCATGCTGAGAAAGTGAAGGCCACAACAGAGGCAGTGAAAAAGGCCTTGATGAATAGTAAGACGGCCCAAACTTCAGCAGAAAAGGCCATTATGACAGCAAAGGCCGACATTATGGACACTGAAACCCGTCTAGCACAAGTAAGCTCTCGAGAAAGAAATATATTTCCATTAACCTGGCATGTCCTCAAACATATCATTTCACCTTATCTTGAGATCCTGAGAAACTGAGTTTCTGAACTTTGTGTGTTTGTGTTTGCCTTCTTTTGAAATGAACCAAAAGATATAGACATATGTATGTTAAGGTGGATTATAACTGTTATGATCAGATTACACCAGTAGACATAAAGATCAATATGCTTTCACTGAATCACAGAAGTTTATTGGAAGTTTAACCTTTTCTGTAATAATCTCAAATTCTTTGCCTGATTTTTAATTTGTCAGATTGAGTCAGAGACCTCAAACAATGAGAAGGACCTGAATGTTGCCATAATCCACCTGGAAACCCTTGGGAGAGAGATCAATGCCCTGAAGACCAAATGCGCCAATAACAGCATGGCAGCAGCACGGGCCGAAGAAACGGCAACGATGGCACGAGACAAGGCGAATGAAGCCAAGCAGGTCGGTATTTGCACATGAGGAGACGCACTGTTTCTGAAATACTTACAAAAGTGTATGGGAAGACACGCACTGTGTGTTGATGATCAGATTCTAGATGGGCAGCTGACCGATAAGTACCATGAGGTGAAGCAGCGAGTTGGGACGAAGGCCAAAGCTGTGATGGATGCTAAGAAGAGGGCAGAGAGCCTCAGAGACGAGGCCACCAACCTGCTCAGAGATGCCCAGAGCAAGCTAGAGATACTAGCAGGTGTGTATTTACATCTTGTCTAATACTATTAGAATCTGTTGTGTGATTCTGAGAAATAATTTGCTGTTGATGAAATAATAAACCCCTTTTCCACCACAGGAACATTTTACATTTACAAATGACCCCAAACACACCTGAAAAAGTCAGTTGGTTTTTTAACCCAAATAAATAAATAAATAAATCCGGGTAATAAATGTTCTTTGAATGTTGGTGAAGGGGCTGTAGACATTGAATCAAATTATTTATCAGTAACATTAAGGTTAGGCATTTCAATTAAAATACTAATGGGGCATTTCTACTTTCATATCTAAGCTGCGTCCAAAACCACCCCATTCCCTATATAGTGCTCTAATTGGGGATTTTTGGGTTGTCCAAATGTTAAGTGAGGATTACCATCACCTGTTTAGTGCCAACATTAAATCCCATAGGGCCGATGCTTTGCAACCAACAAAAAGCACCGTCATCCTTTAGGGCTGCACACGAGACGCGTGATGAGGTTAATTATGAAGGAACAATGAACCTTAATTATTAATTACTAATTGTGTTAATAATTAATGTATAAATACATTAATTATTAAAGGAATTGTAGACATCAAGTGATCGCTGAGCGTATTGAATTTATTCATTAAGAAAAAAAACAAACTACACCAGCACCAACCATGCTTCATTGTACCACAGTACAATTAAGATGTCACGGCTTTGTATCTGGAGTCATGTTAGAGTCGTCCACTCCACCATCGTCCTAATGCAGAACCAGACTTGTCCAACATTGTCTGCGTAGTCTTTTGGTAGGAAACAATTCCTGCTCCGGTTTTGGACACGTCATCATGTCATGTGGCATTGTGAAGGAAGAAAACCACCTTGTGGCACATCTGTCAGCAGCAGCCCTCTGAACTTGGCAGTGACACTAACGTAAACTGTTGGGCCCATACAGAGCTGGAGAAGAACTATGAGGAAAATCAGAGGAAGCTGGAGGGAAAAGCTCATCAGCTGGACGGCTTGGAGGACAGGATGAAAGCCATCCTCAACGACATCAACAAACAGATCCAGATCTACAATACATGCCAGTAACTCACCTTGTGTCAACAGAAGTAGGCCAACCGTTGTCCTGCTGAGCAAAGTAGCGCTCATGTAACTTATAAAGCTGGAAATGACTGTTGGACAGTTAAAGTTTCTATTTGGAAAATCTGTGATAAACTTATTTAGGCCCCTTGATAAACAATAAGAACTTTCAATTCTTCCTCTGATTTTTATTATTATAATTATTACTTCTACTGAATTTATATTCTTATTGGTACTTATTAATTTTATCATAAACTTGAATATTTGCCCTCAAACAACCTACAAAAGCAAACACAAAAAGTCTGTTATCACTTTAGTCACAACATATACGAGAGTGGCCCTCATCCACGTGTGTATTCTGCAGTTTTTGCTGTTTTGTCTTAAATATGCTGATGTCATTTACTCTTTCGTACTCTCAGCATGGGAACTTTTCTTGGAAAAAAAATAAACAAACAACTTCACACTTTGATTTATTTTCTATGGGTTTTTGAGAATGATGAATGGACGGAGAATCCCATATTCACCCAATTATTTACATTGAATTGATATTTTTTTCCGTTGAATATGCAGAAATAGGACCGAATATACATGAATCACACGGCTTAGATCAGACGTGTCAAACTCTATTGCAGCAGGGGCCAAAACTCAGCACACTTTAGGAAAAACCTTAATTGAACTTTTAATAAATGTAATATTATTTGAACAGGAATATGAATAAAAACATACCAAAATTCTTCTAGAATAACTGAATAAACATAAACTTTGTATAACTTAACACTTAATAAAGAGAAAGTAGGAAGGAGACTTCCTTTAACTTCAAATTCTTTAGGATGCTTCAAGTCTGAAGCATTAGGTAACATGTGCTGTATAATACCGGCGGGCCAGCTCTAGTAGTCATTTGGTATTGCCTCGCGGGCCAAATATAATTACACGGCAGGCCAAATTTGGCCCGCGGGTCAGAGTAAGACACCTATGGCTTAGATCATACAAAGAATTATTATAGGATGACAATATTCAGTGATGGGAACGACAATGAAATCCCAAATTATTCAGACCTGGATTAAGACCCTGCATATATAAACTATGTAACATAAAGCCTGTTAACCAGTGTTGTTGTTGGTTGTGAATGAATGAATGAATGAGTGAGTGACAGCTGATGACTGAAGGAACTCCAGCAGAGCTTGGCGTTCCTGTCTCTGCATGCTTGGTGGCTTTCTGCAGCTCCGTGTCTTTCTTCATTTTCCGGTGATCTTTGAGAGTTTGCCACCTGACAAGAGCTGCACTCCTCAGGTGCTACCAGCACTGATAAAGCATACAACTTGAGACAACCACCAGGGGGGGGGGCAAGGGCCGCCGGTGCGTTAACCGCGTCAGGAGGAGGGGCTCCGTCTTTATCCGGGCTGCTACCTTCACTTTGCGGAAAGGTCAAGGAGAGAAATTATTCAGCATCGCTTGTTTCCGAAAAGGACAAAGAGAGGGGGCGATCACGTGCCGCGGCAGCCGGGAGAGGATCTAGTTTGTGCTCAGTTCCGGTCGGTCCGCCGGCGGCGGTAGAAAGTGTCCCGAAGTGCGTGACGAGGCGGCCCCGGCTGCAGAGGTCGAACCACGGCCGAGTAGCGTCCAGGCGGCCCCGCTTCGGCCCCCCCTTCGCCGGCTTCTGCTTCCCAAACGGCTTCGTGGCTGTCGCTCCAGAGATGGGTCCCGGCTAACCCGCAGAACATTCGAGACTGAGCGGCTTTGGAGGGCGGGGAGGCGGTGCGGCCCAGTCCCGCAGGAGCGGCGGGAGCGCCGACGACTCTCGTCCGAGCCTCGTAGGTGCCTCGTCCTGGTGGGAATGCCGCCCCGGGGCTTCGACGCCGGGTCGGGGGACGTCAGTCGTCGCGGCGGGCCGCTGTGTCGAAGGGCGCCCCGCTAGCTTTGTGCGGCGTTTCCACATAAACAAGCGTTAGCCTTCGGTGGCTAATGACATTAGCTCGGGAGTGAGGCTGCCGGGCGCACCGGTGTGACCCTGCCCTGTTCGCGGCCGCACCGGTGTGACCCTGCCCTGTTCGCGGCCGCCTCGGCCCCGGTGCTCGGGGCGGAACGTATTCTTTATTAACGCCCGGACAGACGATCAGAACAGCCCGCTCTGTTCACGATCTGCTCCTGGAAATCACTTTGATACGATGTTAGCCAGCAGCTATCATCAGCCGTTTGAAAGGAATCGACAAGAATGGATCTAGTGTAACCTAATTCCGAGAGAGGAGTTGTGTGTCACATTACAGCTTTGAAGTGAATATTTTAATAACCTCTGCGTTGAGTAATAACCTAATGCTTGTGGAGCTGGCACAGCATTAATGTGTCCTTATTTAAGTCAAGAGCATACATGGCCTTTTGTTATTCTTGGTCATTTATTATATACAAGGATCTCGAGATTGTTATTAATAATAATGTTCTTAAATGATTTTTGATAAAGCATCTGTAAACTCAACTTACTGAAGCCAATTAGTCCGAAGCTACCTGATTAAAAGTGTAGTTTAAAAGCCCTTACGTTCTTAGAATTACTCCAACATCACAACACATTGATGCCAAACAGTTACTATCTATCTGCTAACTTCTGTGGTTAATGATTGACTGACTGGCTGCTATTCATTTCAGATCCCCATCCTTTTGTGGCTTTCCTGATTCTGTTCTGGGAGCTTTCAGATCAGCATCATCGCCAAGATAGCTGGGCCAGGCAGAAAGAGACATAACTCTGATCCAGACCCCAGCAGTGGTAGTGACTCTGGTGACGGGCAGCCTGTTAGTGCCAAGTGCCTGAAGATGTCCAGCGATGGTGGTAATAGCGCGGTGGGACGCCATGGTGGGTCTCAACAGAGACGGGGTAACGGCAGGGAGCCTGCCTCAGATCTGTCCTCCTGTACCAGTAAAAAGAAGCAGAAAGACAGAGCTAACCAGGAGAGCAGAGAGGCCAAGCGGGCTGTTGCAGTGGTGGATGGAGTCATTGCAGAGGTCAAAAAAGGTAACGATCACCTCACCTTTCCACGCTTGTGCTTGTGACAATCTGCTAGCCTAGATTTATGATGTGCACTTAATATTAGGATAGATTCATTTAAAATAAAATAATTTTCCATGGTACTCGATTCCATGATTGATGATCAGTCATACTCAACCTTTATTTTAACCCTGTCAAATTCATACTGAAAAATGATGTGCTTTTTATTTGTTTTTCGTGTACAGATTTTTCTTGCTAAAGTTCGTCCAATTCATCTGTCAAAAAGCATGTTCATGGCTTGAGCTTATTTTGAGAAGTAACTTGATCTTGAAACTATTTGTGTGGCCATATTTTTAGATTAGATGGAACAGATATCTATGTCCTCCTGTCTGCATGGCTGGTTATTGTCAAGAACTTTGTGTAACTCATTTTTTTGTCTGTCACTGGATTAACTATCAGTTAATTGAATTATTGGCAGACAGTAATAGTCTGCTGAAGTATATACTTGGTATATAAATAAATGTATTTTATACATGAAAATATGTCAAACCAAAAATACACAATTTTTATTTTCATCTTTTAAAAACATTTTTAAATTATGTTCTGAACTGAGGAAAAGGTTACCCTGAAAACACTTTGCTGTCTTGCTAAAGGCTTCTGCTTTTTTGGGGGTCAATTCCATTTTCACAGTGCTGGGCATTTGTTGTCTTTGCTCAGGTTCAAACTCTCATGTTAAGCACCTTTTAGACAAAAATGTTTTTGCCCAAATCAAACTGTACATTTGATTTTCTACTTGCAGATGGTGCCAATGAGTAATAGTAAAAAAATATATATTTGTGTGTGTTGTACCACAGAACCTCAATAACTACTCATCTGCCCATGTAACATTTCCACTTGTTAATTATAATACCGCATTGGTCGACCTTCTGACTAACAGGAGTCCAGAGTAAGCCAGCTCAGAGGAGGCCCTCATGGCCCATCATGGCCCTTTCAGGGACTGTCCCTCTGCCTCTCCCACACAGGTTGTTATATTTAGAGACAGGTTTCGTGATAGCTGTGGTGAAAACCAAATCAAAACGGCCAGCTCATCAACTGTGGTTGAGGCCCAACAGGTGGGTCCAGTCAGTGGGTTAGCCCTGTGCCAAGACGGTTGCCCAGTGGCCTGCTCCGTGTTTTGGAAGTCCATGTCGGATCATGTCGTGTAGCAACTGTAACTTTCATGTGCTGAGAAGGCTCAAGCGTGTCATTTATTTCAAAGCTGTGCTGGAGCATTCTGTACATGTGTGTTTTACAATTTTTGTAGAGAAAAATCTCTAAAAAGTTACATTAAATGGAGGACATAGAAAAAGTGCCATTTGGAAGCTACCTGTGTATGCAAGTCCACAAGGCCCAACTTCAAGGGAGGAGGGCATTCAAAAAATATGTCTTAAAGGCCTTGTAAATGTGTGGTCCTCTATTTTCTGTCTGGGCCCCCAAAAGTTAGTCTGAAGTTGTGTGATAGACCTACCGGTAGTTTTAATTTCTCCTAGTCTTCATTTCATGCTATTTTTCAAATTAGTGTGTCAAAATTGTCAAAGTTGTGCAGTTCCATTTATAACAGTGAATTTGCCCTTGAATTTCTAAATAGCTGTCTTATACACTTACATTGTAAGCCTACGGGCTGATTTAATGCCTCTAAAGCAGTTTTTCCACATTTGTTTAAACTGTTGAATATTTGTTTTATTGCAGAAGTCTTGTACATGATGCTGTCTTTTGCAGATCCACTTCTTGTTTTTTTTTTACCTCAGTTCAACAATGTCATAACAAGATACTTCTGATTTCTTCAACTGTTTCATTTTTGTTTTAAAAATATAATTTAAAAGATTTTAGTTGAGTGAAATTTTTAAAAAATGACTGAAACAATATGGCACACTGTTATAAATTAATCACTTGTGTGTTTTTTTTTTTTTCCAGATGTCTTTGTGGATTGGAAGCAGAATGTCAACGAAGTAACTGTCAGGTTGCGCTGTGGGGATGGAATACAGAGAAAAGAAGACGTCAACACAAGCTTCACTGATAAAAGCTGTCATGTGTCTTTCCCAGGCAAGAACTGTGCAAGTTTGAGAAACTAAAAACGGCTAAATGACGTCAGTGTGGCGTAAACGCGATCTTTGTTTAAACCATGACCATGACATTGCTGATGTTTGTGTTTCTGACAACAGTTGTTGCTTTAACGATCTGCATCTGCTCACCTTTTAGATGGACGGCACTGGAGTTGCCAGTTGCAGGAAGAAATTGAGGCCTCCTGTAGTAGAGTCCAGTACAAAGAGAAAGGAGGGTTCCTTCACGTCATCATGCAGAAGAAGATTCCTTTTCACATCTGGCCTTCGCTTAAGGTGAGTTGCCTAATGTCCCCCGTGAACATGTAAACAGGTATGAATTTATACCTAACAGGACATGTGCTTGCTGTGGACTGAACTGGACTTCTGATACTCATTCTAAGCTTGATTGAAAGGTGTTGCATGAATCAAGATGTGAAGTAATAGTTAATGAGTGCAATTAAGATCTAAAACCCACACTCCTTGATTAAATGTCTTCTCTTTTCTGCTTTAGTCAAACAAGAAGAAGGAGGCCGTAAGCACGGGGAACAAAAGCAACAAAGAAGCAGAGAAATCTGTTCCTGTGGAATCGATGGAGAAACCGAAAATGTCCTCCTCCCAGCCACAGCTCCAGTCCCAGCCTCCGTCCTCTCCTACACACAATGAGTCTAGACGGAGCCATGCTAAAGTTGGCAGGGGTGTCAAGTGCAGCTCCAAAAGCAAAGCAGCCTCTACAAACTCTGTATGCAAAGCAGAAGATGGCTCAGACACCACCATGAAAACAATCACGGTCCTAGCAGGCCAGCAGAAGCCTCAGGAGCCTAGTACTACATGTACGCTTGTACAGCCAACCAAATACCGGCGGACTGTGAATGATGAAGGAGACCATTGTGAAGGTAAAGGTGACCACACTCCCTCCCTTTCTGGTAAAGGCCCAGAGGTGCAACCCAAAGATGAAGACATGACGTTGGGCAGTGGCCCCGAACAAATACCTGTGGTTACCTTTGATGGTGCAAGTTGCACTGACAAACTCCAGGTGAGAAACGCTTCTTACCTGAATGTTTTCACCACTCTTGGTTTTATTTAGGCTGTTGGAGGTAGTTTGTGTGTCAAAGTTGTGGCATGTTAACGGGCATTCCACATGTTGGGCCTTGTCAGCGACTTGGCTTCGCTTTTCTGATGCTGTAGCTAGGCTGATCCACTGGGAGGTGGACTTACAAGATGAATACTTTAATCAACACATTAACATGTGAAATCACACATTCACATTCATTAACGCGTTAGCTAAGGCATTCATGCTGGATGTCCTGGGATGCAGAGGGCTGATCTTCTCACCTGCTCTCACAAAGTGCTGGAGGGTCGTTGGACAAGAACCATTGCAGACAACATATCATTGATGCTCCTGGTCAGCATGTTCTCAATGGAGCCTTTGTAAAAACTGCACATGGTAGTGCTGAGCCTTCATCTCTTCTCCTCAGCTGAGACGAGGTGAAGGCAGCAGGGCTGGGTGCAAGTGACAAGTATAAGAGTGAAACCTTACTGAAGTTATTAAAAGGTTACATTATTCTTTTCAGAGCCTTTTGGAGTAAATGTCCCATGTGTTTGTCCACTTCAGGTAGAAGAGACGCAAAAGCAGCTCTCAAATGGATCTGGGGGAGCACCTCAGCAGGGTGATGGCTACTCTGCTGCTGCCAGCATCAGCGACGACACCCTCAAACAAAGAGACGACTCCAGCAAAGACGTGGCCTCGACTTCCTCAGAAAAGCTCGGAAGTGAAGCTGCTCTGACTCTGGAGAGTGACAATGACCACAAAACAGGACTGTGTGTGACGAACTGTCAAGCATCGGCTACCAGGAGTGGTCATCCATCAGGTTTGGCCTTCAGTCTGGGCAGTTACAGCGAGGAGGAGAAACAGGACCAGTCAAAGGACGAGCCTCCACTGGAGTTGAGGCAGCAAGAAGGTTGTGAATGTAAGTAAGCAAAAATGTTCCGTGATGGTAAATAATGTGTCATTTTGTTTTTTTTTGGGGGGGGTGAGCAGTTCTAGTATGAAGGTGTTGATTGGATGTGCTATCTTTCCCAGCTCTGGAACCAATGGTGGATTTACAGTATGTGAAGAATGACTCGTACGAGAAAGGCACGGACCTGATGGTGGTAAATGTTTATATGAAGGGCATCTCCAGGGACACTGCACGAGTCATTTTCAGGGAACAGGATTTTACACTCTTTTTCCAGACGAGGTAATGGTGTGATTATACCATCCAAGACTGTTGTGCCACTTGAACCTTTCAGTGACGACCATTGCGTGATCTTTCTTTGTTGTCTCTCTGCCAGTGATGGTAACTTTCTGCGGCTTCATTCAGACTGTGGACCAAATACACACTTTAAGTGGCAAGTGAAACTCAGGTAATAATTCTTATTTAAAATATATCACTGTCTCATTGACAGTTGCAGAAATCGGTGGCAATAGCTCAGGCCCGGTTTACACGACAGGAGTTTCAGGATGAAAGACAAAGATTTTGTGTTTTACCCTCCCGCTAACACGGAGATGGTGCTTTTGATGACCACAATGTGAACAGGCCCTCATCCTCTAGAGGACCGAGGTGGAAGTCAGAGTAATTCTGGTTTGAGTCCCAGTTACATATCTGAAAATTGGAAAATTTTGTTTACTGACTTTTTCCTGGGCATAGTTTATTACTGAACAGAATAAATATTTTTAAGAAAATTCATGTGAAATACATACAACAGAGGTTTTTATTTCTTAAATTGATGGACCTAAATACGAATGTTGTTGACAGGCACATAAACTTCCTACCTTTTGCCATATAAAAACATTAACTTAACTGATTCTTACCAAATGGTTCCTATAAAATGGCACTAAATGGCTTTATTCGCTTACCCACGCTTTATTCATCTTCCTCTTGTACAATGAAACCGCTGTCCAAACGGTGCATCATATGTGTGCTTTCCATGATGAGAGTGTGTGCATGACACACAAAATGATTGTTAAAACTACTCTTCTTTTTTGCATCACCTCTTCCATCTGTCTCGTTTTTGGACTTCCAGCTAGAGTGCCCAGAAAAATCCATAGATTAGCAACATCAGTGTATAAGCTGCAGGATACGCTCTAGGATAAATATTCAGGTTTGGCTTCAGCTTGTGCTTCTTCTCGCCTTTGCATCCGTTGCCCCAGGAACCTGATAGAGCCTGAGCAGTGCACCTACTCCTTCACTCCATCACGGCTGGACATCACCCTGAAGAAGAGACACAGCCAGCGCTGGGGTGGTCTGGAAGCCCCTGCCTCACAAGGTCTACATTTAAACAGTAGAAATCATATTCTTCAAGGGATTCTGTGCAAACATTGATGAAAAATTTCTATTGAATTATTTAATGGGTGAACAAATTGTGTGTATCTGTTGTATTTAAGCTTACAAAAGTCTGATTGTTGTATAAATATTGCAGTTAATATTGAATACAAGAATGTAGATAAATCCACGGAGCTAACATGACTAAAGTGCTGCAATGTAACTTCTATTATTATATGAATATATTATTGTGACATTTTGAAATGCTCCAGTCTTTTACTGGCCCTTCATTTTCTAACCACACTGCCATTCTGCTCTGTTTAAGGTGCAGTGGGTGGTGCCAAAGTGGCTGTGCCTTCCACCCCTGCCTGCATGGAGAAGGCCCAGCCAGACAGCAGCAAACACAGTCTACCTGCTAAGCAGGAGCCTCCCAGAGTCAAGGAAGAGAAATCAAAAGTCTCAAAGGCCTCACCCAGAGTCGAGGACGGCAGCCTTGATACTGTGGCTCCCTGCACCGTCTCTGAGCACGTCGCCATTACGAAGGCAGAGCCAACTTTTACTATGGTTAGTCAAATTAAAAGATGGGTTAAGACGAGCTCAGAAAGATATAAATGTCATTTGAACAGTAAATAAACCAACAATTATAGCCTTTGTTTAAGCTAAAATTGAGGTTTGTTTATTAGGCCAACTTCCCTGACAACTGTGCAAAATACACAGTCACACCTTTTTTAAGATTCAGGAAATGAAGACCTTAATTATGCAATCATCTTGTGGCTTTGTTAGATCAATCCTTGTGACTTATTTACATTGGCTTCCATCTATTAAAAGGAAGATGTTCATTTTTCAGCTATTTCCAATAGGGCTGTACGGCCTAGAGCCTAGATAGATATAAGCTTGAAAATTTTGATAAATAGATCACAAATAATAACTAATCGGGGGAAAAAAGCAGTTACTTGGATTAAAGCCGCACTGGTTTTAATTTGTCATTCTTCCTTGGTTCAGCCTAAACCCACGTGCATGGTGCAGCCCATGACCCATGCCCTTCCTGCCAGCAAGGACCACCATGAAGAGGAGGAGGAGAAGAAGGTGTGTCTGCCTGGTTTCACTGGATTGGTCAACCTTGGCAACACCTGTTTCATGAACAGCGTCATCCAATCCCTGTCCAACACCAGAGAACTCAGGGATTACTTCCTTGGTAAATGTTGGATTCTATTTGCCTTGTTACAACATACACACACACACACTTGGTGTAATTCAGCTGCATCTCAAATCCTCACATTGTTGTCATCACATTTTTGATGAACTTTGGAATTTATCTTCTCGATGACTGGGAGACCCTGATGCAACCAAGGATCAAGGTCAAATCATGACCCCTCCCACTGTACCTTTGCGTTGGGCTGATGTCATGATGATGATGTGGTGCTCCATCTTCTTACCAAATAGTTCAGTCTTGTTTTGATCTGTAAACAAAACATTTGGCCCATCCCTCCAGAGTATGTGTGCACTCTTTCACAAGTGTCAGGCATGCAGCAATGTTGGTTTTAAATCAGCAACAGTTTCCTTGTTGGTGTCCTGTTCAAGACACCCTGCTCTTTGAGCATGTTGTACTGTAGACGTGAGCACAGGTCCAACGATGCCTTCACATCTTTGCCTGTCATCCACTTTAATGTGTCTCATGTTTGCACTTCTTATCCTGTGCCCTGCAGACCGAGCATTTGAAGCGGAAATTAACTGCAGTAATCCACTAGGAACAGGAGGAAGACTAGCCATTGGCTTCGCCGTACTACTCAGGGCCCTCTGGAAAGGAACACATCACGCCTTCCAACCCTCAAAACTAAAGGTATCTGATTGAGGGATAGCAAGAATCGATATAACTGTCTCTCTTGTTTTCTAATATTGCTTCTTTCCCTCTGTAGGCTATTGTGGCAAGTAAAGCCAGCCAGTTCACAGGTTATGCCCAACATGATGCCCAGGAGTTCATGGCTTTCTTACTTGATGGGCTCCATGAAGACTTGAACCGCATCCAGAATAAGCCTTACACAGAAACAGTCGACTCTGATGGAAGACTGGATGAGGTCAGTGGTTTTGTGATTATATATGATATTTTAGTGTTGTTTTTTTCATAATTTCTGCTCTGTTTGCTGATGCAGGTGGTTGCTGACGAGGCATGGCAGAGGCACAAGATGAGAAATGACTCCTTTATAGTCGATCTCTTCCAAGGCCAGTTCAAATCCAAGCTTGTGTGCCCCATGTGCTCCAAGGTATTTTCAACATAGGTATTTTTTTTAAAGGCAGAAAAGTGAAATAATAAACGACACAAGGTTTACTGTGGTTATGGTGTTAATACATTTCTCAAGTACATTTCCAGTGCTTTTTATTTACATTCACATTTTGTCCCATCAGGTTTCAATCACCTTTGACCCTTTCCTCTACCTGCCTGTACCCTTGCCCCAGAAGCAAAAGGTGCTATCAGTGTATTATTTTGCTAAAGAACCTCACAAAAAGCCCATCAAGGCAAGTCTCTTTTCAACCCGTTGCATTCCTTTCAGCATCTGTAACAGGCTGTGTTTAAAGAAATTTACAGATACTTTCTTTGACTCCAATTTTTAAAATGCATGTTTCAGTTCTCGGTGAGCGTGAGCAAGGAGAATTCCCACACTGCGGAAGTCCTCGAATCTATCTCAAGGAATGTCAGAGTCAAACCAGAGAACCTAAGATTGGCAGAGGTTCGGTTACGGTGATCCACATTTTAAGCAAAATATTGATTCACACACCAGTTAAACAAAAAGGTTTTCTGTTCTTAGGTGGGAAAGAACCGATTTCAGCGCATGTTTCTGCCATCCCATTCCCTGGACACAGTGTCGTCTTCTGATATGTTGTTCTGCTTTGAGCTGCTCTCCAAAGAAATGACCAAAGAGAGAGTGGTGTTGCTCAGAGTGCAGCAGGTAATAAACACGTTTCCACAAGTTTCTTTGATATCTTGTCTGCATTTGTTTGTATATGGTATTAATGAAGTGGGTTTCTATGACTTTGCTTTCCTCACAGAAGCTGCAGGTTCCTAACATCCCCATCTCAAAGTGTGCTGCCTGCCTGAAGCCTCCGATGTCTGAGGAAGACAAACTGAAGCGATGCACTCGCTGCTATCGCGTGGGCTACTGCAATCAGTTAGTTTTATTATTAACTTCTACAGTTGTGTTTGAATTGTTTAGAGCCAATTTGTAAGGATAAATGTTGCTGCTGCGTACACTCCAATTAAAACTGTTCTGTAAACCTGTCCCAGAGTTTGTCAGAGGACCCATTGGCCAAATCACAAGAGTTTGTGTCGACCCAACACTGAGAATGTAGGCCTGCCTTTCCTGGTCAGTGTTCCCGAGTCCCGACTTTCCTATGCCCGTCTGACCCAACTGTTGGAGGGTTACTCCAGGTATGTAGCCACAATTTTAACCACACAGTAAAAATTCAGTTTTCTCTTGTGTCTTCAAGAGTCAGTGAACACAACGTGGCTTTGATGTTGGCTGGCTCCAAAATATCTGGCACAAATGTTGTATAGTAGGAAGCAACTCGGTGCACGTTAATATGCAGCAAAATATTTCAGCACATGGTATTAAGAAGACTGAAAGATACGTGGGCATTACCTCACTTGTTTGTATATGCCAGATTTCAGATTTCCATGACAGGAAAACATGAGCCCTCTTTCTGTGCCTGTTTTTGTGAGGAGTTGAATGAATCACCACATCATCTTGTATTTCTCCCACATCTGCAGGTTTTCTGTCGACGTGTTCCAGCCTCCGTTTCATTCAGGGAGGACATCCCCTGAAACGTCCCGTTGCGCGGGTGACCTCCCTCCACCGCCTGCAAGCTGTCACGAGACTCGAGGATCCAGCGACGAAGGCTTGTGCAGCAGCACGGTTGGGTCTGGCGACGTGGAGTTGGAGAGCCCGTCCCTCCAGGCTGCAGCCCAGGAGGAATGTGCCCAGGCTTCTGCACCTCTCACTGGGGACGCTGACTCCCTCTCCTCTTTCCAGACCTCCACCACACATACATCAGATTTAGGGTTCTTTGAGCAGTTCTCTTCTGTGTCCTGTTGCTCTTTTGACCCTAATGCCGAGAAAGAAACGTCCTGTGAGAAGACGGTGCGACCAGAAGGTAGCCATGTTCTAATGCCCGATGCCTTAACTCTCTGCTGCCCAGCCTTCTTAATTTTGACTCTTTTTGTAGCTGCAGTAACAGGTTATCAGCAGCCAAGTGAGCTGACATCTGCTCATGCCAGCCAGTTCTTCATATCTCTGTTGGACTCTAACAACAAGGAACAGAGGCTGGATGAGAAAGGTCTACCATTACATTTGACTTGTGTCACACTTCTTATCCCCTGTTTGTATTTTTGCACAGCATAAACCCGTCATTAATTTCTGCTTTGTAGAGGATGCATTGGCAAACCTCCCTGAGGATGCAACCTTGGAGCTGGTGTGGAAGAACAATGAGCGTCTGAAGGAATATGTCCTTGTGAGCTCAAAAGATCTTGATTATGAAGAGGACCCCAGCTCTCTGAGTGAGACAGCCAGAGCGGGACATTTCACGCTGGAGCAGTGTCTTAACCTCTTCACAAAGCCAGAGGTGTTGGCTCCAGAGGAGGCTTGGTAGGCTTCTTTATTTTGACGTCAGTGTTGTGCAGGCTGGAAAACCTCAATTCTCCAAAAGAAAAAAAAAAAGGGGTTCTCTGTAAATTGTCAGTTATAAACAGAACGCACTTAGGAATCTAGATTCATACCCTGATTTTCTTTCAACATTTGTAGTTATGCTTGTCTCCTGATTGATTTAATGATGTGTATATGCTGTTTCTTGTCTGGTTTGAAGGTACTGCCCAAAATGTCAGCAACACAGAGAAGCCTCCAAGCAGCTGCTTCTGTGGCGGCTGCCAAATGTTCTCATTATCCAGCTCAAGCGCTTTTCCTTCAGGAGTTTCATTTGGAGGGATAAAATCAATGACATGGTTGACTTTCCCATCCGGTAAAAACACTTAACACATCGTTCTTATTCAAAGCACTTTTCCTTTAGTGTTTGCTTCATGAGAGGGTTCTATTTTAGGAACCTGGACCTCAGCAAGTTCTGTATCGGCATGAAGGATGAGATGCAGCAGCCCCCCATTTATGACCTGTACGCAGTCATCAATCACTACGGAGGGATGATCGGGGGGCACTACACGGCTTATGCTCGGCTGCCAAGTGACAAGAACAGCCAGCGCAGTGATGTTGGTCAGTGTGCACAACAGGTTTCCTTTCATCACGTGATGATGCAGCCTTAAGAAACTTACCTTGTCCTCCTCTCCCCCTTGTTTTGGTTCATCCGGTAGGCTGGCGTCTCTTCGATGACAGCACCGTCACCATGGTGGAGGAGAGTCAGGTGGTGACCCGCTACGCCTATGTCCTCTTCTACAGACGCCGGAACTCCCCCGTGGAGAGGCCGGCGCACTTCCACAGGCCTGGAGGAGCAGAGTCTCCCACAACTGCAGGGGCTGCTGCCAGCCAGGTGAGGCTCCCCCCACTTCCTATTGACATTTAGGATCTGCCATATGTGACGTGTAACCATTAAGCTTCATTCAGACTTTGCATTTACCGAGTTTATACTTGTCGTTCAATGTTGACATTTACTTTATACTTCTTTTTTCTGAGAGAAACACATTTCCCAATTGTTAGTCTCCAACCTGCTATGAAGCTCTTTTAAAAGCTTCTGGGTAGACTGTTCTATGTCATTCCACTTATTTATGGAGAAGAATCCAGTACAAGCAATACTACTTTTTAAAAAGTGCTTTGTTTACTTTTGTATGTGTATTAAGCGTTGGATTTTATGAAAAGCATCTTCACTGTGGTGCGGAGATAAAAGAAAATGAAAAACATGAAATCTGTTCACTATTCCAGCCCAACACATTTGTGGGCATCTAATTTGAGTGTGTGTCAAACAGTTAGTCTAAAGATGATGAGATGAGATTCTGAGATGTATGGTAAAGAGTGACCTATTTTTCTTGACATTGTAAATTGAATGTCTGAGTGGCTTTACTGTACTGTCTCTTGTCATCGGTCAGTTTTATTTCTGGATTTGTTTGAGTATGAACAGTGAGCTCTGCTCAGAAACTCAGCCCAGTGACTTCATAGCTGCAGGAACCATCATGGGCTCTTGCTTTCACCTTTCTTGTAGCCTTAGAATTTTGTGCTAATTTTTGTCTCTAACTATAAAATAATTCTGATTTCAATTCTGAGAGACAGACTGTGGCTTGTCTTATATTTTCTCCTGTCCGTGTAGATACAGTAGCTCAACATTTGGGCAGCCCCGATCAAAATGACTGTTAATGTGGGCCGTTAATTAAGTAAATGATGAAATCATCCCCAAAAGCAATATTAGCAGCCAGCATCAGTATTTTAAACACACAATAATTTAATTAGTAGAAATTTGAACAGGGATGCCCAAATGTATGTGTCACTGTAGGCAGGAATTAAACATTATTGTAAGACTACGTCATGGCCATGCTGAGTGACACAGCTCAAATCCTGGTCTCTCTTCTCATGCTTGACGGGCTCATGACTTTCTGAAAATGAATAAGTGCACCTTGCTGTTTGTCTTTTGAGCTCAGGAGAAACTAGGTTTATTAGAAATGTGGCACACGCCTGCGGATGCTTTATTTAATGTGGTTATGATACAAACACTGTCCTTAAGTCATAGAACTCCACCTGTCCCACTCACTGACATGTTCACAGTCACAGTTCATAAAAATGAGCCTCCCAAAAAGAATCAAATGGCACATTTATTGTACGTAAGTGAAGAGATGCCCATGAGAGTCATGTCTTTGGGTTTACAGTGCATCTTCTTTGGGATCTTTTGATATATTAAGTGTAGATTGATGATCTTTCATTGACTACAGATGGAATTTCAAGCCTTTAGAAAGCCTGTCAGATTGCACGTGTTCAAGTAAATGTAATGAAAACATGATTTGTTTTAGGTCGAGAGCTCTTTACTGAAGTCCAGTTTGATTTGTAGTTTTAAGTTGCAGTCAGTGTTTTTGGACGCACCTTTTCCCAGAAGCTGATACCGGTTTCCGCAAATCGCAGGCCTCTCTATTATGGCGGGAACTAGAGGAGGAAGAGGAGGGGCTTAATGAAGGTTCTTCCAGACTGTTCCATTCTGCTCTGCGGAGGAGGCAGTTGCAGCAAAACAAAGACCAGGAAGATAAAGACATAGCTGAAGTGTCATTGCAACGCCAACAGAGGAGGAGGAGGAGGATCTCAGACTACCCTGACGATGACTGTGGTCATTTTTTTGTTCTCGGAACCTTGGCAGCTATGTTTGCTCTGTTCATCAACTTGGTCTACCCTTTTCTCTGTAAACTAGAACTGAGAGGAGGCTAGTTTAAGACTTCTGTGTGTGAGGCCAATTAAAGTCATGCATCAAAGTAGAATAGGAGCAGCCTCATTCTAGGACATCATGTCTGTTTTCTGAACCTCTCAACACTTTGTGTCTCCATACTTACAAGAACACCCCATGTGTAGAATGTTGGCTACCAAGGTAGCCCTGTTTTAAATGTCTTTTTTTCCCATTCATCATTGCAGTTTTAACATAAGGTCCTAACGGCATGTAATAGCTGTTTTAAACTTATAATGAATTTTAAAATGAAATTAGACGCAGGTATTGTGAAAAGCAAAGCAATGTGTATTCCAGTTCAGGACATTTTCCTCCACTGTGACTCGTTGATGATCTGCTAGGGCATGTCTTCTGGTGGTCTTTACACCATCAGTAGGAACTGACGATGGTTGACGATGGTACTCCTCTTACGTATGTGGTCTGGAGTACACCTGAAACACTGACCAGTGTCTGTCTAAGGCTCAGGATGACCGAGGACACCATTCAGAAGCTTTGGAGAAGCTCACTTGTATATTGTGTGGTCTTGATCTGCTTTGATTTTTGCTTTCATCCCTGTTTTGATGTTCTGATTTGGTCCCGGTGAAGCTTTGCTGTGTCACCCAGCTCTGCAGGCAGACTGCTGAACAGTTCCACGTCTTTGCCTGTTGCGCTCTGGTGCATCACGCATGTTAATGATTGTCTGGGACCTGCAGGTTCATTTACCTGTAGTCTTCCTCCATACTATTGAGCACATGAGTTTGTTTTTTTGTTTTTAATCAGCTGTATTTCCAGATCTTTTGCTCCAGAAGTGTCAGGTCTGTTATTTCCCCATCTTTCTTGGTTCCTATTCTAACAACCCCATTCGGACAGCAGGTGCTCGCTTCACTCACTTGTCTTCCTCTGTGTGGAGGCAGCCACTTCTGCACTGTTAGACTGTGCATACCTCACTTATCTTCTCTTAAAGAGAGCTATTAAGCCTAACGGTGACTTTTATTTATGTTGTTGGGGCTTTAATAGATGTGAATGTGTAAATCCTCTGCCGTCAATGAATTTGTAATGAAATTGTTTCTATAAGGAACTTTAAATTGTTAATGAACTTAATGCAGTTTTGCGAGGGCTAATCTTGCAATATTCTAGTAGGTACTGTATGTAAAACTGCTTCCTAAATGTATTGTCATGGAAATTAAAGCTTTATCTTCCAGTATGTTTACATATTAAGTCGGCCGTTTCCTCTCTCTAGCTAGCGTCTCCAACAATCCCAACAGCATGATTTATTGTTGACACTGATTTATTTTACAGGCCTCTAGCCAGTCTCTGTTTGGGACAGACCTGAATGCTGTAGGACCGCCTACTTTAACCCCAGAGGTGTCCTCCGACGTCTTTGCCCATTCTGGGGAGTGTGCAGCCCAGTCTTACAGCAACATGGAGGAGGTGGACTAGTTGGGCGGTGAGCGCTGATGGACACCACGCCTACAGCTCAAGTGGCGCCGACGCCGTCACCCACAGGCTTCTGAATGTGAACTCGAGCAGAGCTGCGGCTCCGCGCCGAGGGGCTGCGCTGGAGTTTCTGATGGACGTGTACATGTGTAGTGGGTCCCAGCTGTAGATGGATATTTACAGTGACATACTTACTCGTTGATTAACCCTTGACATATAAGACAGTGCACATATGCTTATACAGAGAAGGTAACATTTGTAACACCCTTGATTTGATGCTTCTGCTGCTGCAGGAGTACCGGGGGGGTTTAAGGCTCCTCGGACCAATGCACCTTTGGTTTACTTTCTATCTGAAGATGTTACTGCTAATGCCGATGTACATACACACATCTCCAGCTAACACACAATTCAGGGTTTTAAAAAAGGGGACTTTAAAGATCGCTCTCATTTTCAGTTTGTTAGCCAGGTAAAGGGTGGTGTGGCATGCTACCTTTTTTTTTTTTTTTTTTTTTTAAATAGGCACTTTTTCTCTGTCTTGTGTAATTTTTGAAAAATTTGGCTTATGTTGCAATATTGGTGTCTAATAGCTTTTTATATTTCTTTAGATATTAAATCCTGTGGATGCAAATGTCAGACTTCAGTATAGACTAAAATGTGCACGAGTGCATGTTCTTACAGTACGTGACCCCATCCTTTGGTGCACACACCTTCCCTTTGCCATCCTATTAAAACTTGGTTACACTTGATTCATTTTGTATATGTTGTTGAGCCTTTTCCTTCATTTTCAATGGATGTAAAAATTGAATTATATAAATGGTTAATATAAATGAGAACATTTGAGAGTTGTGCCCAATTCTTTCTTCAGTTCACGTCCCTGTGATTATCCCGGCAGTTTCATGTGTGCTTTTTGTTTGGATTTGACGTCATAATTGAATGTAGTTGATCTTTACACCAGGAAAATTCACACTTTGAAGATTATCTCGGGCTTCTAATCTAAACATTCCTTTTAAAATCACCCAGATGCGCCGGTGGGTTTGTGTGGTTGTGCAGAAACATTCCAACTTTGTCCCCAGTATTCCAGGTCAGGCCGCAGCACCCCCTCAGCGCGCAGGGCTGACGGGACTATTTGACGCGCCGACCGACGAGCTGTAAATCATTCCGCTGTCGAGCCGGCGCCCTGCGAGTGACGTCAGCGTCGCCCGCTGAACACGTCCAGGGTGACGTCACCACCAGCAGGGGGCGCTCTAAATGTTTGTTTAGGAAAAAAACGAAGAAAATGAAACAGGAAGGGCTGTGAGAGGTGAGGGAGGAGGTGAGGGTGAGGGGGAGAGAGGGGCGCGACAGAAAGGTGAGTGGGGGGGCCGTCTGGAGGGGGGAGAGAGGTGAGCGAGGGGGAAGAGAGGGGGAGAGAGGTGAGTGGGGGGGGGGAGAGGTGAGTGAGGGGGAGAGAGGTGAGTGAGGGGGAGAGAGGGAGGAGGGTGAGTGAGGGGGAGAGAGGGAGGAGGTGAGTGAGGGGTGAGTGAGGCGGAGAGGGGTGAGTGAGAGGGGAGTGAGGGGGAGAGAGGTGAGTGAGGGGGGAGAGAGGTGAGTGAGGGGGAGAGAGGGTGAGTGAGGGGGAGAGAGGTGAGTGAGGGGGGAGAGAGGTGAGTGAGGGGGGAGAGAGGGAGGAGGTGAGTGAGGGGGAGAGAGGGGGAGAGAGGTGAGTGAGGGGGGAGAGAGGGAGGAGGTGAGTGAGGGGGAGAGACGGAGGAGGTGAGTGAGGGGGTGAGTGAGGGGGAGAGGGGGTGAGTGAGGGGGGAGAGAGGGAGGAGGTGAGTGAGGGGGAGAGGGGTGAGTGAGGGGGAGAGAGGGAGGAGGTGAGTGAGGGGGAGAGAGGGAGGAGGTGAGTGAGGGGGTGAGTGAGGGGGGAGAGTGAGGGTCGGGCTGTCCGACACCTGTTTGAGCTGAAGCCTGTCGCCTCCCTCAGTAATGGCGGAGTTGGGCGAGCGCGGAGGCCCGGAGGCGGACGAGGAGGGCTCGGGCGGAGGGGGGGCCCCCCCCGGGGCGGGGGGCAGCCCCTGGCCGGGGCCGCTGTCCCCGCGGGCGCCGCGCGGCCGGAAGCTGGTCCTCCACGTGGACGTGAACAACACGGTGGTGCTGTCGGACGCGGTGAGGGCGCAGGGCAGCGTGGGCGCCCTGGAGGACTTCCTGAGCACCGTCACCTGGGGCAGGATCGGCCCGCAAGGTCCCGCACCGGCACACAGCCCGGCCCGGTCCGGTCCCCCCGCACCGGGACGGGCTCATCAGTCATGTTTAAAGAGGCACACACACACACACACACACACACACACACGTGGTGGGGGGTTTCGGTCCAATGGTTGCGTTTACCAGCAGATGTGGGGGGTCGTGTGGTGGTCCTAAGGACCGAACCACACCTCTCCAAACGCCTCCCACACCCCCAGAACCTTCTGGCTGTGTGACAGAAGTGCCCCCTTGTTCTAACCAACCATCATTTCTTCGCCCACTGGGTTTCTCAGAGGTCCTCTCCGTCACCTCGGTGGTCACGCGTGCACCCTTCCGGTCGCTCTGGCCCTCACGGCGTGCTGCTGTGGTCAAGGTGGTCCAGGCCTGTGACCCTGCGCTCTCCTGTCTCTGTCCAGGACGGTGGGAGTGGCTGAGCGACTGTCCGTCCTTGCTGCCGCCGCAGGACGGCGCCGTGAGCCACTACTCCCAGTTTGGGCGCGTCCTGGGCTTCACCTCCGCCGCGGGGCGCTGCTTCCGCAGGGTGCTGGACCAGCACCTGGATCTGCTGCTCTGGCCCGACGGCGTCAAGGCAAGCCGGGCCCGCGGAGTGTGTGAGCCGCGGGCTCCTCGCACACGGCGCCGTGTGTTTGGAGCCCAGCCACGGGCCGGGTGTTGACGGCCCCTCGGTGGTGTCCCCGCAGGGAGACAGAGAGCTGGCTGTGAGGGGAGAGGACGGGCGGCTCTACCACTGGATCCTGCCCTCGTTCTTTCAGCTGCTCAAAGACCTGGCGCAGGAAGGACGGGAGTTTGCTGTCGTTTTCCGTACGTTTGGAACCGACCTACCTCGTGTGCTGAGGGCTGTGTTCAGGGCCCTGAACGAAGGGGCTCACCCGCTGTTCCCTGACCTTTCTGACCTCAGCGTGAGTCATGTTTAAGATTCTCCATCAAAACATTTAGGAACAAGGACCAAACCCTGTCAACTGGCTTTTGGATGAGAGACGGTTGTAGTTTTAGAAGAAAGATTTGGTCTCCATTTCTGGGCAACGCTTCTGAATCCCACCCTTCTGTGAGTTTATGGTTACATATGTAGATCCTTTGGGGAGTCCTGTGATCTCTCTGTGTTCTGTCTCCAGTTTCACGTCCTCCATTGCCCACGTTGTTTTCTTGTCTTTAAATCCATCAGTGGCTTCACATCCTTTGCTTGAGAGGGTAAAAGAAATGTTTCCCCTTGTTTGTATCCCAAGATTACTCCTTGAACATCCTACACTACTAATTGATAAGGTGCCTGTTTTTAGTTCGGATGGGACACATAAATAGTAGAATTAGTCCAGTTCAGGTCAGGCTTGAGCAGATGGGTGGCTCCAGGGTAAAAACTCCTCAGGCAGGGGGGGCAGTGGCCTGAGGGGAGCAGGGAGAAGAGGGAGGGACCAAGGAGGCAAGGTGATTAAGAATCTTCCGTTAGCCTGCAGCACTTGGGGTCGACGTCCGGCAGGTTGAGGAGGGTGGACCTGGATGGGGAGGGTGGTCCTGGTTGGTCCGTGGATCAATCGGTACCGAGCCACCAAGAAATAATTGATTATTTCTGTTGTGTTTATTATTTGAGTCTGAACAGTCTCTTATTTTGAAAAACGACCGGATCCTCTCGGTTACATCTCGGTCACTTGAGCACCAAAAGCATCAAAATGAGTAAAAAAACAGACGTGAAAGTTTATATTCGAAGGGGAAAAGGCCCAGATTTAGATTTAGACTTGACATGTAAACCATCTACGTGTGCCCCCCCCCTGGTAAAATTGTCAAGCATTGAGCGGTAAAAGGTTGGGGACCGCTGGCTTAAAGCACTCTGAGGGTCCTCACTCATCAGGTCGTTATGATAAATACGAGGCCTGTGGAACGGAAGCTTGTTTCAGTTGTGTCTTGTTCCTGCCCTGTTCCAGTTAAAGGTGAATATGGCCGTGGGGAAGATCCGCTGCAACAAGAAGGGAATCGTGCTGACGCGAGACGAGGACCGGGTGTCCACGCGTGACGGAGAACGAGGCGTGTACCAGTATCTGAGCTCCATCCAGGGCCTGGGAGGGTTTCAGGACCACTTTGATTGGTACACACCGTTACTCGCCACAGTCTGGTGTCTGTCCTGGTCCTGGTCCTCAGCTCTTTGTCTCCTTCAGGTGGGCTACTAACACCTTCTCCATTCGTGGAGGGAAGCCAATTTGGATCGACCCCTTTGACCACAATGTGCAGCACATCTTCATAGACGACAACATAAGGCAAAATGATGAGGACACCATAGTTCACCCCAAGGTAATATTCAACCCAGTACACATGTCCTTATTGAGGTGAAGGGTTACATATTACATGTTTTGGGCCGTGGGTAGCCCGGTGGTGTGGTGGTCAGCACTGTCGCCTCACATCAGAAGGCCTTAGGTTCTATTCCCGGTTGGGATGGAGGCTGGGTCTTCCTGTGGAGTCTCCATGTTCTCCTGAGCCTGTGTGGGTTCTCTCTGGGTTCTCCGGCTTCCTCACACAGTCCAAAGACATGAGCAGCTCTAAATTGCCCATAGGTGTGAGAGTGAATGGTCTGTGTCAGCCTGACTGTCGTCCAGTCCAGGTTGGACCCTGCCTTCGCCCAGTGGCAGCTGGGATAGGCTCCAGTCCGCCCAGTGGCCCTCTGTGGAGGATGAAGTGGTAGAACATGATGGATGGTTGTCTTGGGTGGTTTCCCTGTTTCAGGGCTCAGCTCTTTAGCCAGCTTTCCTCTCAAAAAACCATTTGAGCTCCATTTTTTGGCTTCTTCTGTGTGTGTGTGTGTGTGCGTGTGCGTGCGTGTGTGTGTGTTTCAGGTGTTTCTGGATCCAGAGGGTACCGAGACTCGCACAGCGTGCACGTCTGAGCTCTATGACATCACACTGGTCCAGACGGACCTCCTCCAGGCCATTTCGGACCTCAGCTATTTCACCCGCCGGGTGCACATCTGCCTGGAGAACTACGAGAGGAATCTGCAGCAGGGGGAAGCGTAGAACACAGAGGGATTACACGTTTGTCTCAGTGATGCCCACGAGCCTCGGATCACTTTAATCCAGCCATAAGATCCTGCAGGACAGAAGATTAGATGATATAAACACGTGTGTGTGGTATGTAGAGACAGAGGGAGTTTTTAAACAGGAACCAAACAGGTTTACATTTTGGGGAAGGTTATGTGAAAATGTGTGTAGAAGAATGAATAATTGCAGCTTTGACTTCTAGTCTTCTAAAAGTCACCTGATGTTTCATCGGGATGAAAAGTCGAGATCAGACGAAGGTCAGCGGAGGTGGTCGAGTGGCCCCGAGGCCCTGGTGGTCCTTGAGCAAGGTCCTGAACCCCAAACCTCTGAATGTTTAGAGTCGACCAAGGGAACATCTGGACCCCTTTGACGTAACCTTGTGAAGACCTGAAGAGGACGGTGGTGGGAAAGTGTTCTGGGAACACTATATTAGCATTATTATTTTTATTATTATTTATGATGATTTGGGCGGCTTTGTTGAAATTCAACATTTTCTTGTGAGGGTTTTATTAAATATTTATGAACTTTTGTGCTGTGGTTTCATTTCTGCTCCAGGTTTTTAAATTTGATGGTTAAATCTTCACTCTTAAATATACTATTTAAAGGTATAAAAGGTGTATGCAGCAAGCACACAGTAAAAGGTTCATTCTTTTGTTTAATGATTAAAAAGTACTACCTCCTAATTGAGACCTGTTTGCATTAAAACATTATTCTTGCTACAAAGTTTTATCAACGTGTATTTTAACATTAGAGCACCACAGAAGTACTCGGATACTGTGATACTCTACGCCAGCGGTCCCCAACCTTTTTATCATCAGACCGGTCAATGCTTGACAATTTTACTGGGGGGGGGGGGTACACGTAGATGGTTTACATGTCAAGTCTAAATCTAAATCTGGGCCTTTTCCCCTTCTAAAAGAAACTTTCACGTCTGTTTTTTACTCATTCTGATGCTTTTGAAGCTCAAGTGACCGAGATGTAACCGAGAGGATCCGGTCGTTTTTAGACATAAAAGCTTGTTCAGACTCAGGTAATAAACGCGTCACAAACAAATTATGTCTTGGCGGCCCGGTACCAGTTGATCCACGGACCGGTACCGGCCCGCGGCCCGGGGGTTGGGGACCCCTGATCCGATGGTGCGGGAGCAGCCGCGGGGTTGTGCAGGCGTCCCCCCGGAGCCACAGGGGGGCAGCAGCGGCGCCTCTCTCCGCCTCCAGGTGTGTCGCCCTCCCAGGTTCCGAGGCGACTCCTGGCGAGCCTGAGCGCAGCGACGGCCGGACGCGCAGCCGCGGGGTGGGGGGTCGCAGTGGGGGGCGCAGCGCTGCCGCAAGCGTGAGGAGTCGGGCGGACGCGCAGCTGGCGACGGCGCTCCCGAACTGCGCCAATGCCCACCGGTGGGCGTGAGATGGAGGAGAAGGACCGAGGAGACGCGCCGAGCGGGAGGATGGAGGACGACGGCAGCCGCCGCCTGCGCACGGCGCCGCGGCACTAGTGCGGCGCACGGCCACGCTCGTCTGCGGAGCCGCTCGGGGGAACTCGGACCCGGACGCGTCGTCCCTGGACGGTGAGGCTCCCCAAACTTTCCTCCTCTCTCTTCAGGCTTCTGCGTGTTTCAACCCGCGTCCAGATCCCCGTGGACGTCGTCAGCGGCGCCGCGATCCCCCAGGTTCTGTTGCTCGGTGGTGTGTGTGTGTGTGTGTGCGTGTGTGTGTGTGTGTGTGCGCGGTTTCCATGACACCAGTAGCCACCCACAGCCCTGCACCCTGGGTGGTAGAAGTTTTCTTGCTGGTGTGGGGGGGCCAGGCCCCCCCCCCTCTGGCTGATGGCCTCACCTGTTGTTCAACCAGCTTTAACTTCCCGTGGTGGCTCTACGTTCTCCATTCTGCCACATTCACGTTTGTTTGAGGGGAGTTCGGTTCTTGTTGTGTGTGTGTGGGGACTCCGGGGGTCAGAGGTCACCTGGCCTTTCATCTGGGCTGTTCAGGGAGACAGTTTTCGGCGACCTGCTGAGCCTGCGCGGTGGTTTGAGTAGCGGCGATGGGAGCGGACTGGCAGCATCTGACCTTGTCGAGGCAGATCTAGCAGAGAGCTCCCCGCTGCCCAAAGGGCCTCCTGCTCTCTCAAGGCTGAAGAAGGGGCCCAGGGGCTGGACGCATCCTCCCATCTGCAGCGGTGACTGCATGGACGCACAACCATCTGCTACAGCTTCAGTACAGCGTTGGAGCTCCTCAGTCTGTGGTCAGGATCACGGCTCACCATCAGGTCCAACAAGAGCGCTTTAATGTTGATGCTGCAGACCTAAAGTTGCTTTAATTGCAGATTCTTCTTTAATGATCATTTTTAATCTGTACCAGATGAGCATCAACCCTCCACGAGGTCACCCTCACAGGACCACACCATCATCAGTTTTTGGAGCCAGAAGAAGCCTTGATTAGATAAGAGGGCAGGGCTGGAGGAGGGGGCAGGTATAACTTTTGACCTCAGTCTATTGGGGGCGGGCATGTCAATCAAATAGACACGCCCCAGCTTTTAAGGATTAAGATCTAATTACGTTTTCAGATGGAGCACCAGATTGTATTTTAGGATGATGAGCTTCAGCTGTTGACGCCGTTATAAGTTGTGAAAAAAACAAAAAGAGTATTTCATGAAAAATAAGAAATGGGAGTGAAGCGGAGCCCCCAGCGGATGTGGAGGGTCCTGCTTGTAGGCTCACACCCGTGTTCATCTATCTTTTATATCCAGTCTCTGATCAGGCTGCATGTACGACCTGCTCCTCTTAACTTTGTCACGCCTTGCTGCATCGCCTCTTCTCTAACCATTTCCCACCTCCCCAACCAGAATTCAAGGGACTAAGCAGGGTTACGGTTAAAACTGAATCCATCTTGACCCTGGATTATTCTCTTGGTCATGAGTGGGTCAGGGTGTGATTCCGTGGTTGTATCTGGATTATAGTGGTGCATGCTGTTTAAGCAGAAGGACTCACAGTGAAGTGACCTTTCTAGCAGGGATTCGCTGAGCTGATGTCATAACACGCAGTCTGAGAGTGGAATTTATTACTATTCCTATTATTATTATTATTATTATTATTATTATTATCATTATTATTATTATAAGTGAGCATTAGTAGATACCTACATGGGCTAACAGCACCATACTTTCAGCACCACTTTTTCCGTGAAATATAAATATTGAAGGTAGAGAGTTGGCTTGGTGTTTCTGGGTGGGCGTGGTCTCTCCAGCCAATGACAGAGAGAGGGCGTGTCACGCCGTGGGCCTGCAGAGTGTTGAGAGGTTGGTGGACACAACGAAAAAAGACAATGTGAGACAACGCGTGCATGGGGCAAAGCTCCCTCAAAAACAAGGGGGAAGGTGGGCTTGACTTTACCCTGGAGGAGAGGCTGGTGCTGGTGAAGGAGGACAAGGACAAGGACAAGGACACAGAGGGGAGACGAGACACATACATGCATCATGCATGAAAATACATTAACCATACTGAGCAACCATGGCTAGAGCTGAGGGGGTCAGTGGGGTCAGAGGTCGACAGAAATATTTGATCAGCCGCACCTGTAGGTGGATATTGGGGGGGGGCAAGAACAGACAATTATCGTTTTATTTGATCTTTAACACAAATACGTCTGCAGGACAGACTGAACGTCACTGAAGTACAGCACCACCGCCTGTTGTCAGTAATTAGCTGTTTGATACTGTCGTGGCCTCATCACCCGATCCTGGAGGTCGCTGCTGGTTGGACACCAGCAGCCATCACTGGGCTGACTGGGTGTGTACTGGCAGAGGCTGGGGACGTGCACCCCAGACTCTACCTCTCACGTGTCATTTCTCCATAAAGGCCTTTAGAAGAGCGATTTAAAGCTAAACAACAAATGAGACTAACAGCAGCAGCAAGTCCAGGTGTAACCCTAACAATGTCCTTCCCCACATGAGGACTAGACCAGTTGATCAGGACATAAATGAGGGAGTGAAGGACGAGCTGCCTGAGCCACGGGAGCACGGAGGGGACCACTGCTCACAGCAAACTCTGAGATTGCATCCATCCATCTGGATCTCAGGGCCCCCGTAGATTCCGTGTTTTGTGCAAAGCTGACGTGCCTCGTCAGACCTCAGCGTCAGGGCTGGACGAGCTTTGATGCTCTGGGAATCACCTGACTTCGTTTTCTGATTTTACTTCAGGATCTCTGATGTTTCTGTCCGTCACGCTGAAAATCTTTACGGGGACAGAATTAGTTTGCCTCCATGTGAGCGAACCAGTCTTGTTTCTATTTCATCAGATAGGGTCCCTGAACGCATCATTTCTCCTCTTTACTGATGCCGTATCTCCAGTGGGCTCATTTTCATTCGTGTCAAATTGCTGAATGGCTGCGGTGCTGCTGCATCACTGTGTCATTGAGCTGAGGAGCCGGAGCGGCAGCAGAGCGCTTCCACACCGTGACTCTTGTTATTATCTATAGATGACCTGTTTGTCAGAGTCGCTGCTTCGTTGCCGTTATCACTTATGAAAAGGAATGCTGGAGCGAGTGCTTTAGAAAGATGGTGGCCCTGTCTTCTCAGCCCTGCTGTTGGGGGACACAGGCGGATTTGTGGCTCCACCATTTACCCGTGCCCCCTGGGCTCTTCTGACCCCCACACTTCTGTAATTGGAGACTGGTGGTTGATATGGGTGAGAATGGGAATGTTTCCACCGGAGAAGGACGGAAGGAATTCCCCATGAATACCTCACACACCTCACTTGTGTTGCCATCTTTGGCATGATTGAGGCGCTTTCCTCAGTCCTTCTCCACATGTGAAGCATTGCTAGTGGTATTGTTGTGACAGGTCTGGGCACAGCAGCCAATGCGAGGCGCTCTGTAGAGAAATGTGTGTTTAAATGCGCGTGTGTGTGAGCCAGTGCAGCTGCATGTTGTTCTGCTCCGGAGCTTTAATGAGGCGATGCACAGCGTGGCCTGCCAGCATCAGGAGCACCCAAAGAACGTCTCACAGGACTCATCACGTAATCGATGAAGAAAGAATTCACATTTGTTTACAGCTTATTATTTCTGAAGCACTCATTATTCTATATAATAGAATTTAATCAGTATAACACATTAAAGTGGTTGGCTCAGTCTGTAGCAAACAGATTTAAAGCAAGCGTGAGAAAGTCACTGTTTTAAACCTTAATATTTACATGAAGGCATTGAAGTGCAAGTTGTTAAATAATGTAGAGTATCTGCTGCTTTATTTTTTTCCCTTTTGGTCCAATACTGGTTCTCCTTTAAGACATTAACAACAGTGTTTGTCTGTTCATCGTTGGGGGGAAATTTGGAGTGAGGTTTTTGTCACCAAAATAAACACTGTACAGTCAGAATTCATTTATTTACTTATTATATAAGGAAATATAAAATTGACTTTGCTCCATATTTGCATCAGCAACACACTCTCAGATGGGGGGTGTTGGGGTTCATGGAAACAGAACACATTTCCTGATTTAATGGTTGGTGGATATATCGGGAACGCCGCTACGTTGTCTGGGGTGAAGCACATAGTGTATTTTACGGACTACAGGGCCCGCTTAAAATCCTTAAATTTAGTCAGAAATGGACTGTACTCCTAATAATCTGCTGCACCTTATGTATGGATTCATTCTGGTTGTACTTACTGACATCAAACCAATTTTAAGACTTCGGTAAAGTTGTGTGTGGAAAAAAAACACATAGACCCGTTTTTTGGCAGTGCACCTTATAACCCGGCGCGCCTTATGGTCCAGAAAATATTTTGTTTTAATTACACACATCTTCGGGTTGAATTAATAGTTAATATTAAGACAGTATAGTATAACATAGTTAATATTATACAAATATTGTCAGGACCAACAATCTGACTGAAACAGCGCATAGCTTGTACACGTCGTACAGAACATCAGTATGTAGATGATTTAAAAGATTGTACAAAGTAGATGATTTAAAAGATTGTTTTTGCTCAAAAGTGTCTTTGAGTCATCTACTCAGTGGGCCTGCTGTAGGTGATGCTGACTATGCCAATAACACCTGGAAAACTCCTCAACTTTAAAATATCCAGTATTAAAGGAGACAGATTATGCAAATCACTCTTCAGTGTTTTAGTCCCTTTAGTGCCTCCCCAGCCCATAAATATCAGTTTCAACAACTGAGTTATTCTTCTTTTCTGCAGGTTAACATGGTTCCTTGATGTCTAAAGAAAATTTCAGTAACAGTCTTTGGTAAAAAAAAAAAAAAACAAACAAAAAACTGAAGGAGTGAGCAAAGTCAGCCTCTAAAGGCACCAGTCCCACGGCCCTGGTTCCCTCTAAATGCTCCAAAGGCCTCCCATCTCTTCTGCCTCCCAGAGTCTTTGCACTACGTTATCAAACCATGTGACCTATAAGTAATTAAAAGATGAGCCATGCAAATGGCAGCGTGGTTCTCTCCAGGTTGGTCAGCCATCCCAGCGGAGAAGCTGAGGACTGTTATGTCACACATAGCGTTTAATTTATTAATCTGCATGATCCGTATTTGTTGATGAAATTGATGGAGCTGTGCTTCAGTATCTCCATGGAATCACGTGTCATTCAAGTCAAATCTTTCTTGTAAATTCCTGAAAGGTTTTTCCAAGTTAAGCCCACTGCTGTCTGTTCTTCTGGGATACTGGGAGAACTTTGGGAATGACATTGATATTCCACAGTTGACAGTGAACATTGAAATAATTACAGTGAAAAGGAAAAAGTAGCATGAAACATTAAAAGTATACGCGGTGTGCCTCTGTTTATCATTTTGAAGCACCAGAACAGAAACGTAGATGTTTAGAGGGAGGATGCAGATGTTTGAGGGGAGAGGTTGTGTGTGCAGTCATGGATGCTGCATGATGGATACATGTCTATCTGCAGCCTGACGGTGGTGGGAGATCATTGTCAGAGTGAAGGTGAGGTTTGTATGAGTTTACTAGTTAAAACCTGCTGCTTACAAAAGGCTCCCTACATAGTCCCCAGTCCTTACTGGTAGCTATGGTTGTATGGGAGGACATATGTCCCAAGACTGGGATTAAACAAATCAGCCCAGTGTTGGGTAACAGGAAGTACAAAATGGACCATTTGGAGAAACATGTACAGGCTACTCATTGAATTTGTTTTCAAAATTGGTATTTATGTCACTAGTCGGACGAAAGAACTGTAAACGTGAGATGGGTGGAGCAAAGAGCCTCTGTGGGCGGAGCTCACAGGAGCTCATTAGGATTTAGAGGGAAAGGTAGTTTTGAACATTGTTGTGTTGAGAGACCTTCAGTGTTTCAACCAAAGGACGTTACTAACATTTACTTTAGACATCAAGGAACCAGGGTGACTAAGAAAAGATGTTTAAGATGTCACCTCAAAACAAATACTGAATATATGCAACACAGAAACAAAAAATTAATTCACCATTTGAAAAATTGCCTGACATGTCACTAAAGAGTGTCACTAAAGACCCAGGAGAACGTCTTCCTTTTTCAGATGTTCCAAAAGCAGAGGGTGGAGGGGAACCGGTCGCTGTGGTGACTGTGCTGAGCTGACTGTACAGTCGTGGGTGGAGACACGAACACCATTAGGTCATGAATCCTGATTGCTCTTTGATTGCCTTTCACAATCATTACCAGCAGAGCTCTTTCAGCTTGAACTGTTCTTTCAGATTCTATATTAACACGTGCAAATTTCCAACAGATCCGTGGTTTGGAGATAAAATGCAAACCGCGGATCTGTTTCATCAGGCGTGTAGTGAATCTTCCCCTGGGCATCACTGCAGGAGCATCTGAGGAGGAGAACTGTTGCTTTCTTCTTAATTTGGCATTTTTATTTTTTATAAAAGACACACACACACACACATACGCACGCACGAATTAATCGAATTAATTGCATTTGCAGCCCTGTAAAACCTGCCATCTTTTAGTGCAATGCATATAAAAAAATAGCTGTATATTAATTTACTCTGCACAAGATTGCAAAGTAGAGAAGAGTCTCATTTGCATTTTGCCCCATAGCTGTTCTCTCTGCAGCAGGCAAAGTGCTGCTTTCATCACTTTCTTCAGCTCTCTTGCAGACTTTCCCCAATAGACTGCAGGAGCCTCACTTCTTATTTTGCTCAGCAGCCATTCAGGTCTGCCTTCAACTTGGCATTTCATTACTTTTGCTGTTGGGTTTTCCTTGCGCAGTTATTAGCATATGTGTGCTAATGGAGCCTAAAGGGCTCTTCAAGGCCTCGGAAGAAGACCTGGAAGAAGGTTGGGATTAATGGTTGCAGCATCCGTTGCTGCCCTCTTCATTCATTCTTGATTCATTGCTTTGACATTTCTGCAAACCCAGGAGTTTCTCAATTGTCACATATGAGTTGGGATTGCTAAATAATATCTTGTTAACATTAAAAACAGCCTTGTTGCTTTGTGAGCTTGTTAATAAATTGATGTTATTTTACATTCAAGGGCCTCAAAGTCTTCAAAGCTACTAGCGTTCCTCACAGCTCCCATATTTAGACTGAATCCTCTGCATGTATGTGACCTGTGTGTGGTGCCTTCACTGCTGTGTTGATGGCTTTTTATTTCATGTCAGTGAAAGTTATGTACATGGAAAGGATCGCTGTGGCATCTCTTGTGGCCAACAGCGTGCACCTCTAGCTTCGCACTTGTAGTTTCTTGCCTGATGAGCCTGCTCTGTCAGACTGCTCCCCCGGGTTGGCTGTGCTACTTTACACAGGTCTGCTCTCAGCCGAGCTCAACTGTAACACAGCGCATGCTGCTTTATGGACTTTCTAACTGCACTTTCTCCTCTTCTGCCCTCAGCCAGTATGAACACTACACAATGTGCACTACACAAATATGTTCCCTTTTATATGCCTTAATATTATAATTCATGTTTTATCAGTTTACATCAAATCTAAATCAATTCAAATTTATATCAAGTCTAAAATCCCAAACGTTTGCCTCGGAGAGCTTCACAGTCACAGTGTTGCCACCCTCTGTTCTTACATCCTCAAACTGGGTCAGGAAAAACAAAAGACCTCAGAGCCACAGACGAGGGATCCCTCTCCCTGGGACAGACGGGCGTGCAGCAGAGGCCACACGTGCAGACAACATATTTGTTTGCTTAAATGGTACCTGTAATGAGGTCATGTGTCTTCAGCCCCTGTCAGCAGGTCCTTGGTGATGGAAACATCAAGGAGCCAAGCTGTATCTTCACACGTCTTCATGTGGAACCATTGACCCTCAGATTGGGATGGATCATAATCAGGAATAACTAGAGGAAAACAAGACAGGCTAGGCAGTAATGTGCACTTTATATGACATCGTGTAGAGATGGTATTTTTAAAGATGGAGGAAGTGGAGAAGGAGGAGAAGTGGGTCCATCATAGGAGCAGTCTGAGCTTTCTGTGGTCACCTTAATGAGGAGTGTCATCGTAGAGGAAGGTTTAAGTCTAGTTATAAACACTGACCCTGTGCCTGCCTCCCTGATGCAGACTGGGAGCAGGTCCCAGAGAGCCCAGAGTACCAGGGCCTGATAGCTGAATGCTCTAACCCTGTTGGAATTACTTCCCTGAGGATTCCTAACAACTACAAGTAAGCCTGCATTTTGAGTATACAGCATTCTGGTTGGATTATATGGAGTTATAAATGTGTTTAAATACGAGGGGAAAGACCATGAACAGTCTTATATGTGAGGAGGATTTTAAAACCTGAATGTTACAGAACCAGTGTAAAGAAGCCAACGCTGGAATAACGCGGTCTCTTTTCCTGGTTTTAGTGGGCAGCAGGCAACAGCATTCTGGAGCAGCTGTAGAGTCTGTAACAACATCCTGGCAGCCTGACAGAGGCGAATTACAGTAATCCAGCCTGGAAGAAACAAATGCACGGACTAATCGTTCTGCGTCACTTTGGGACAGAAAGTGTTGCACAGTGGATTAAAGGTGGTCACCTGACATGAATAGAATTGGCTATAGTCCAATCTGTTGTTTACTCTGCAGAGAGTAATTGATGGGTCATTTATTGTTAGTATGTTTGTTCATCACTGAAGTTGCAGTGACTGTAGAACTCTCTTTCCTCAGTGTTTTACCTCAAGCATAACTAAAAACTAGAATTATAGAAATGTGCCTAATCATGGTGTATTGAGGTCTGATATCTTTCAACTGGGCCATGCTGGCTTATTTTTCATCCTGACTGGCTTTTCCCTTCAGTCTTCTCTTTCCCACTCCCACTTCATCCTCCCATGCTCCTTCTCTCGATTCCAGCTTAAATTTGTCTATTTAAGGAAGAAAGCTGCATCTGCTGGTAAACTGGTGGGGGTGGAGAGACTGAGAATGGCACAGCGAGTCCCCAGACGCCCTGTGGGAGCTCGCCCTGTGAGGACGTGTGACGGTGATGCGGACAGCGTTTGGACGGGATGAGACAGATGGAGAAGAAGATTAAGAAATCAAAGAGAAGGTGCAGATAAAGGCACAGAATGCCCATCTCAGTCTCGGTCCTGTGCAGGCCTCGTACCGTTCTCACTCCACTGTGGTTCCCTGCTGCTTCGGCCATACAACACATACTTTCACAAGATTTATGAATCAATGAACTTCATATTCTTCATATAATGTTAACGTCTAATGATTTCTGACTGAATTTCTGAATCAATTGATTTCTGAATCAATGAACTTTACCATAATAAACGCTGCCATAAAAAAGCAAACATATATTCATTATTACTCATCACATTACACATTCAGGCTTTCTCATTAAGTAATTCAGGCCTGTTTTAAACAATTGCATCCAGTTTAAATCTAGTTTCCAGGCTCTGATCATTTTTTGTCACAACTTCACTCACTCTAGGCAAATATTTATTAGATAAATGTCTACGTCATGTGTTTTTTTTTTGGTTTCTTGGTAGATTTACATTTTTGGGGGGATGCTTTGAATTGAAATGACACATTTTGAACCAAACCTCCACATTGCACTGAAAGGCCCTGTTGCATTATTGTCAGAGTAAAGTGCAAAGACTCCCGACTTATAGTACACTTTATTAACACGCTATGTGGTGCCTTTACTCAAGCTGCTTAATGCTTGGATTAATCCAGGACAACTTTGGTTTTATCTCTAGTGCCGCCCCGCTCTCTCTTTCTCTCTCTCTCTCTCTCTCTCTTGCTGTCTCTGTCTCTGTCTCTCTCTCTCTCTCCCTCTCTGTATGATTACACACGTCGTTCTCTTTTCATGGGTTAAGATGCTCTCTGTCAGATGGACACTGCCTATAGCCTTCAACATACTTATTTATGTCACATGTTGTGATGTGTATTTACCAGTCAGCTACTGGTGTGGACTTGAGTCAATCATGTTGCATCCATCGATATTGATGGCTTTTTCTTCAACAAAAATCAAAATACCACCCTATTGAGCACAGATGCATTAGAATAATGAAAGAACATTAAAAGAAGGGAAGAACAGTAATAAATGAATATACATGCTGCTCACACTCAGATGCCGGTTAATACACACCTCCAATTAAATTGACTTTGTGGCATGAATTGATTTGGGGGCAAATGGTTTTTAATCACTTTTTTAGCTCTGAATGTTCTGTCGCAGTTCGAACAGGTGTTTGTTGTGATTGGGCTCTGAGCATGTTGTTGAGCCTTTCTGATGATGATTTTCTAACCTAACCCAACATGTCAGCATGGTTTCTGCTGGGCAATAACAGGAAGACAGCTGTTGAGGGAGATGCTTTGGCGTCGATGCTGCACGTCGGATTCTTCTCAGTCTGGAGGCCCAGAAACCAGAAGTCAAAACCCACAGTCCCTCCAGATGAAGCAAGGCTGCATGTTTCTCCCTCAAGTCCATCAGCTCTTTCATCTCGGCGGTGTGTCTTCACCCCCCCCCATGCAGTCTCACCCCCTTCTGAGGTGAGACCCAGATGGCACAGGTTTCCACCAATTTGAGTTTCTTTTGAAGACATTCTCCTCTTCAGCTTAAAAGGTCAACTAGATTTCCTCTCAGTCTAGAGGCCTCTCCACTTCAGTCTGGGGGAAGCCTCCTCCCAGTTTAAGCTCAACAAGGATGGTTACGTTCACTCCACTTTCACACCATCTTTCTTCTCTGGCTCTTTTCAAACCATTATCTCTTATAAAACTGAATTATACCTCATAGAACAAGCAGCTTTTCACATGAGAGGCAAAACATCTTCCAGGTGCTTTCAACATCATGTCTAGCCTTTGCTGGACTGAAACAGATGAATCTGATCTGGATGGACCAGAACCAATGTGGACATTGTCTCCAATTATGAGTGGCTGTTTGTTTTCTCCAGAATCTCATCTATACAGTTTAACTATCCACTTTGCTGTGGTATTTGTCGGCTTGTCTCACTTTTGTTTATTAGTACTGTTTCCATGCGCTGTCATTGTGGTTTGCTGAAGAATCTCGCTGCTGTTTTGAGTGATAGATTTGCTGGATTCAACAGTGTGTATTCCATTCAAGTGATATCAGGAGGGGACAAATACAGTCTCACATCATTGTATACTGTAATACCCATAATAGTTCATCTAAACAAACACAGTACTGTACATCTATATCATAGTATTTTATTATAAAATTAAACTTTACAAGTTGGTGGAGTTGTCATTACACCTTTGCCAAAATGCAGTTATTTTACACATAATAAGCTCTAATGGTAAATTGTGAAGGATATAAAAAATACAATTCAGATATTAGGCTCAATGGCACCTAAGGTACAGAAGCTGTCACAAATAAAATGTTATTGAATTCCAGCATCTGTAAAATAACAGAGTGAACTCAGCCTGAGCTTAGAGGATTCACATGTCGCTGCACTTACCCTGATTATTGATCAACTTGAGTTGATCAATAATGAGTCTTGGCTCAAGAGGACACTTAATATGATGGATTTTCTCCTATTCTGCTTGAGGATTCACATTGTCTTTAAGTGTTTACTGTAGGGTAGCACAGGGTTTTCTGCTGAATAACAAACAAAGTGCATTAGATGGATGTTTGAGCTTGATACCTACACAAATCTGAACTTGGAACTCTAATTAACTGTTGTTAGAGATGAGCTCTCTGGACAAGAACATTGCAACCCTGACATTTTTCCATGATCACCAGGAAATTTATACACATTCTTCCTCCAAACGAGTCAGTGAAGTAGAAATAGTAACTGTGAAGACTAACATTTGAATGTATATGTTATATACAGTGGCTCTCATATATATATGTATATATATTAAGATGAAGTCATCTTTAATGCTTTTAATAAACCTGGATTTTTGGCCGTTTTAATGATGCATTACAAGCTGGTGTTGGGAAGTTAAACAGAATTAATTTCCTACAATGTGTGCAATAACATTGCCTTTCCTCAGAGTATTTTACAAGATTACATTTGAATACATCATGATAACCTTTTTAAGTTATCTTTTCCAATTTATTTTTTTTTGCCGAAAAGAGCTTTTAAATGCCTCAGAACAAAACTCAGTGCAGCTTCATCAACCCTTATTTAGCCAAGGACTCTGTTTTATCTTACTCGCGCTCTTCCTGCTGATCTCAAAATGCAACACCAGTCTTAGCTGGTATCTATGGTAACTTTGGTGTTGGTGGGGAGGTGCTGGAGCCTTTCCCGGCCGCCTTCAGGCTAGAGGCGGGCTGGATGAGTCACCAGCTCATCGCACACACAGACAACCATTCACACTGACATTCACACCTACAATAGCCAATTCACCTATCGCCCATGTTTAATGTCAACATATTAGAAATGTGACAGACTACTGTGCATGTCTTCAGCTTACTTTAAATTAGATTTCTACTGGCACCATCTAGTTACTGTACTAGTTAGAGTCAAGTAAAGGCTCATTATTCAGAGAAAATGTTATTTACATGAACATATTTCTTGTAGTCATCCATGAAAAAAAATGTAAATCACGTTATAACAAAAGGGCTGAACATCTAACCAACGTTTCAGATTTTCTGTTTTTTCTGTCTGTAGACATTTGTAAAGTTCAGTTTTCATGGAGGTATTCAGTGATGAATGGTGATAAGAGAATATTATTTTAATTTAATTTATTGCATCACAACATAGCAGAATAGGTAAAAAGGGTCGGAACGTGTTGCCTCTCCACATCATTAGCCTTTACAGAAGCCTTCATGACAACATGAGGAGAAGATGAATAAATGGAAGCAGCAAACCTAAAGGAAAATAACAAGCAATCAAGTAACCGCCCCACTTGTGTCTGTCCTGAACTTGTCAAAGAAACTCTTTTGACTTGTTTGAATGTTTAAATATGCCTTGGGTATTTAAGTGCTACATATAAATAGAACAACAGAATAAAATTTCCCTACATGGTGTTTTCTTTTGCTTTTTGAAAGTAAGTTATATGAACAAATGCTGTTTTTCTAAATGAATCTGACTCTGTAACAAGAACATATGTGTTCTCTTCTTTATGTAACTTTATATTATCCTTTCTTTTCTAGGCCATGATCTTCTGGAAGAATAATCCCTTCCCAGGATACCAGTAATCTGCAAAACACGGCTTTCTGAAGGGGTCCCAGGTTTTTTTTTTTAACATGCAAGGAAGAATCGCAGTCATTACATTTCCATTCACGTTGAATGCTTTTTCAGGAGAGTGCAGACAAAACTGTAGGGTTGTAAGAATATAGTTACCTGCCTTTGGTCCTTTTTTGGATAATGAGACAGTAATGAAGGACTATAAATCCTAAGGACTTTGTTCTTGTATATTTGATCCAGTATATTTTCCATTTTTACTGTCCTGACTATGTGACTTTAAGCCCCGGAATATACATTTTTCAAATTAATTTTCTTAAACTGGTTTCATTCTGATAAGAAAATGGACAAAGAAGACAGAAGATTGAAGGGGAGATCGGATCAATAATACTTTTTAATACCGTTGTGTTTTAAACCACCTATTACCATATTAACCTGTGTTGTTGTTCTACCCCATTTTTCCATATTTACCTGCTTTCTTCAGGTAGATCGTTTGCCGCTGCTTTTTTCAGTCTTCTTTTTTTGCCCCCACTGTCTCCCAACACCCTCACAGCCGTGTTGTGTGTGACATTTTGTCTTGATCCCTAAGACATGCCTGTACTGGAAATGGCTGTGAGTCCAGTGAAGTCACTGTACTGGGAGAAGCTCCCGTCCATGTCTCAGTGCCGTGTGTACTCTGCCCCAGTCTACCATGAAGGCCTGATTTATGTTCTGGGGGGCTGCAGTGAAACGGGCATGCCCCTGGACACTGTGGAGGTCCTGGATGTGGAGAGCCAGACGTGGAGCCAGATTCCACCACTGCCCACTGCGAGGGCAGGGGCCTCGGCTGTGATGCTGGGGGGTCAGGTCATGGTGCTTGGGGGCATGAATCAGCAACAGACCCCACTGGCCTCGGTAGAGATGTACCACCCCGATGAGGGTAAATGGGAGTCAAAGGCCAGTCTGAGTCAACCATCCATGGGAGTCACCACTTTGAAAAAAGGTAGGAGCACGAATGCATGCCGCCGACTCCAGTGTGGAAATGTAGAGGGGAAAGGTGTGCTTTCATTAGGGCCCCGATTACACACTTACAGTGTTTTCAGGTAAAAACCCAAGAGCTTTATTCCATTTTGGCTGTTCGTTTCAATGAGAACAAAACAAATACAGGATCCAGAGGGGAACAGTCTGCATCCACTATGGCATACGTTGTGGAGAGACAGACGGGAGCGTTTTCAGTGAGTTGCTGCTTGAACGTTGCAGCTGCAGTTTATTTGTTCACACAGTTTGTGTCACGCGGGAAATCTTTTCCATCCTGTGACCCATTTTGGGGATAAAGTTCCACATGTGCATCGTAGATGTCAGGGTCTTTAGACTGGTTCCAAATCCAGGTTCTCTGTGCTTGTTTTTGTTTTGTACTCTAATGTTCAAAAGCAACTCCACCTCGTCATCAGTCCATTAAAACTTATTATTATTTTTATTAATTTGCCATGGCAACACTGACTTCCACTGGTTTGATCACATACTTCCTTAAAGCTTTGAGGACCAAACACACCTACGCATGACCAACCCATCACCGCCACCCACAGGCCTGACAAGTCCTGAGGTCTGTGGGAATCAATATTATACTGAATTAATAATATTCATAAAAAAAAAAAAATCAGCATTTTTTATTTCTATTTGTTTTCTGACTATCTTATTACATAAATGCTAAAGCAGTGCACTTACAAATAGATATTATTACTTATTCTGCTGCATCTGTCCACTTGGCAGTGTGTTAGTGAGATGCCTGGCTCTGCATGGAGTCAAGAACAGAGTTGTGCGCTGGAGTGTATTGACTTATGTTCACTCTGATGGAGTAATTTGAATGTTCATCTGTCAGTGTTACTCTGAACTTTGATTTCATGACATGCAGGTCATGTCATGCATGTCAGAAAAGGCCAGCTCTCAGAGGTAAGGAGATCCAAACAAAGCAGACATTTTCAAAGCTGCCTGATGCAGATTCCAACCTATTTATAGGATTCTGGGTAAGCTCCAGAATGCTGTTAAGACTTAATACACATTATTGTAAAGCATTATAACCCTCAATTTACATTTCTACAGGATCAGCACTGTAAAGCTCAGCCATCTGCCCTGAAATCTCACTTATGTCACGCATGTGTTCATGAATGTGTTGGTCATAAGTGTCATACAGGGCTGGAGTTTCTGCCACGACTTTAATTAGAATAGATATGTGTCACTTGTGCTTTAGTCCACATGTTTATGTATCCAGAGTAGGCTAATATCAGTATCAACAACTAATTCAATGTTACATAAGCTGCTCTAGACTGTAAATGTACTAAATGTCCAACTGACACACCAGCTTTCCCGATCAGACACACACCTGTCATTTATTTGACATGAAACTGTTTCTCCTTATGAAAACTGTTCAGCTTCAAATTGGTCTGGGCACCTGCACACTCATGTTTGCTTTCCATCTCACATCAGCTCAACAAGCTTCTTAGCTGCGCAACTGTTTAATTAAAAACTGACTGGCAAGTAATAATTTTTGTCTTTGGGCTGTTACAAAACAGAAGCAAGGGAATACATGAAAACAACCCAGATGACAATACACAGAAGACTAAAAACCACCAAAAGGCTGCAGTTAAATTGAGCTCCTGAAGCTGGTGCAGGACAGGGCTGTGGTGAGTGAGACCAAAGAGAGGGGATTCACAGTACACTCTTGAAGAACTGTCATTATGACAAGATGAGAAACAGCAACACAAAAGATTTGTTGAAAACCAGGATTTTAATTCATGAATGCAGTCAGTGGAGAAAAGATGCAGAAGGGGGTTAGATCTGGAAATATCCCCACTGAAAATAAGGGGAAAGAAAAGGAAGAACTGCACATCACGACTGGCCTCTGAATGTGTTGCTTCTCAATCCTTCATTAAAAATGCAAAAAAAGAACTGAACAGAGAGAGGATGGCCCAGCAAAGTACGAAACCACCAGGCAGAAACAGAGCAGCATTATGATGCTGTTCGTGCAGTGAAGAGCACTCAGAGCTGTTTTTGATAAGCACATGGCTCAACACAGGTGAGCCAACAGAACACCAATCACCTGTTCCCTTTGTGTGCATTTCATTTAAAATGTAACTGCGGCCAGAAATAGCTGCTCAGATAGATGACCTACGTTCTTGTTTAGGTGAAAAACTGTTTTTAACAAATTCTCATCACTGAAAGACTTCATGGTGAAGAATGGCAAACCCCATAATTAAAGGTCAGCCTTGTCACCAAAGGAACCTTTGGAGCTCAGTCACGCTTTGATGTTATCATAAAAATGTGTGCATGCAGGAATGTGTCATTTTATAGAATATAAGCTTTAGTACATATGTACCAGTGTGCACCGTACTGACATTCATGTACTCTGGCAGTAGTGTGTGGGTGTTAGTAAATGGTGGCTTTTTTTATGTCAGTATGTTTTTGTGCTCTCAGCTATTTGAGCTAACAGTCTTTGGCAAAAAAAAAAAACAAAAACAACAAAAAAAAACAAAAAACAAAGTCTGTGCCATGTCACGCATTCACACCTACAATATCTACAGAAATGCTCATGCACAAAGGTAGTATAACAGCACCCTAGTTTTCTTTGATTTGTTTCTTGGTAGAGCTCTGTTTCTCACTTATTTATTGTGTCTCTATTCTAAAGACAGATTTCTTTGATTCTGGCTAAAACTGAAACTATGAGATGAACACAAGAGATTATTTGGAATTATTTAAAAATAAATGGAGAGGAAAAATAATTATAAAATAAATCTGTAATGTTGAAAGAGTTTGGGTCAGTAGTGAAGACCTGTCTGGCCCTGATGGCGGGTTAAACACATTTGTATTTAAAGTCCGAAGCCTGAAAGGCCAAAATAAATGTTTAACATCAGAAGGAAGCTACATTCTCTTTTTTAAAGCAAGATCATGTGATCCATTATATATAACCTTTTCTTCAAGAACAGACAAAACTAAAATAGATAATAATGCCAATAATGCAAGGACATGGTGTTAATGTTAGCGGGGGATTTATTCAGTCGTAAGATAGTTTTATTAACAGATTACAGAAACAGCTTTTCAATTTATTTCAAACTGGGGGGATGAACGATTCTCTGGTGTTCTCTGTTGGTGGTGATCTCCTAACAAAGGCTACGAATATCATCAGAAACATACATCGACTTTCTCAGTTCAGCACTGTGCTGTATAAACCAATGGCTATTTCACTTCTAGACTCTAATCAAGATGGACGCTGCCATTGGGTACACAACGTTGAGTGACTGTATCATCAGCCAATCAAATTTTGATGCGTTATTGACAGAACGCTCCCTGTCAAGCAGAGTAGAATAGGACTGGGTGTCATCGTTCAAATAAGCTTCAGCTCTCTGATTGGCCAATGGGCAGGTGTGTGATGACACACTCTGTTATCTTAGAAAGGTGATGACAGCTGATTTAACAGCAAGATCAGTCGATGTGATTGCGGACCTGCTTTCGTTTGCAGAAAAAATGGAAATTATTGATAGAGGAAGACCAACTCCTGAAATGGACTCACTCACTCGATCCATCAAAGGCTTTGTGCAGCATTTTATGGCGGGAAACCACCAGTGGTATGAGTGGTTGGGAGGTTGGCTCTGCAACATCTGTGTTCATGAGTTTGCAACACATAAAATGCTAAAGAAGCAGGGTGTCTATAACAAGACAGCATGACAAAGCTGCTGCTTACTAGAAAGGAGATTGTTGCATGACTGGCTGAGGAAAGTGACATTAAAGTGAACCTCATGTATTCAGCCCTCCTGAAGGCTACTAGCTGTGCTTGAATTCATTTAGGGCTATAACAATAGAGGGGGTGAATACATTTGTATGCTCATCTTTTACCATGTCTTTTTTTCCACTTCACAAAGATGTGCTACTTTGTGGTGATCTCACGTCTAGCATAAACACAGAGTTTGGTCAAGGGAGCCAATGTCCATTAGAGGGGGTGCAGGGTGTAAATATAAGAGTTGGGGAGTAGGTATGGGTCTGTCTGCCTTCACATTGAATTTAAAAAGCCATGAAGCCAGGTTGTTTTCCTGAGGTTTGGGATCAGGGAACAGGTCCTGACTGTTTGTAATATACCAAACAGCTGCTGAATTGACTCATCCTTTTTGGATGACCTTGGGCTGCTGGCTGGTTAAGCCCCCTCCTCAGGTCTCTCCATAGTGTGTATCTAGTGTAGCGTGTTATGTGTGCGAGTGTGAAGCACCGATGAAGATATTTATAGTCCACCAGAGGATTTAGGAAAGTCTGCCAGTAATGTGTGTCTGTACCACATAGCCAGTGTTGTCACCTCAGGTTAATGTCAGCTGGCATCTGTTTGACAAACGGGGCCGAGCCTACACATCTACACATCTTCACAGCTCTGCTGCCTCTGTATCTGATCATTCACTTCACCTTTCTGTACAGTGTTAGACTATATGACGCCAATCCTCAACCAAGGTTATCTCATTGCACACAACGAGTCATATATTATGAATCCACTTTAATTGTTCATCATAAATTTCTAACGTTTAACCACTATGTGATAGTCATGATTAAAATGTCCTCAGAGAAGGCAGAGAAGGTGAAGCAGGTTCTGTTTTAGTTACTTGACTGCAGGTTCTGACCATTAATGCCAGTTCAGCTGTAATCTTAGAAGTGCATAATTATCGTCAAATATATTGTAATAGAATCAACACTTCTAAAGGGTTTACTGTGTTTTTTAACCAACTTTTTCACATATTCAGTTTCATGTGTAGTTTACAAAATACAAAATTATCAATCACTCAACCAAACTTTATTTACTTTAGAACAATTTTAATGGAGTCCAAAAATACTTCATAAAAAATAGATGATAAAAATTGGTGCAAACAAAAATAAAGAAAAGCATGTTGATGTTAAAGGGTCAGAGGGTATTTAAAGACAGTCTGAAAAGATGAGTCTTGAGCTCAGCATTAAAAAGTGTCATGTAGCCCAGAAGGGTCATCTGATGTCATGTGCACCAGCTGAAGGTGGGACAGACACCAATGTAAGGCACATTGCAATATTTAAGCCAGGAGCTTATAAAGGCATGAACTCCTTCTCCAGATCACTCTAGCTGACGAAGGCTTCGCCTTTGCTCCAAGAGGAGATGGAAAATGCATTTTCACCATAGAATCAATTTGTTTTTCCAAATAATAGGCATCTGTCAAAATATTACCCACAGATTCAATAATAGAAAACCTTCCCACAGCAAAATATTACAGTTCCAAACTACTTCTCAACCTGTCCTCCTTTGCTGTTGAACAGGCAGGCAGAATCTTTGTGATTTATAAAAAGCTCACTGGCTTTTAGAGGAAGGAATGTGGAATATGGGGAGCAAGCAGCTGTACTGAAATCATTACAGATCAACCACTGTTCTGGTAGAATTTAGAGTTTTGAAAATGGCAAAAATGTGAACATTAACTACAACATAATTTGTTGAGTTGGGAAGTAAAACATAGTCCTGGGATTCATTTGAGGACCTTATGGTGCAGCAAATCTCTTCCGCGCTCAGTGTGCCTTTGTAGAGACAAAGCAGCAGGGCATGCTGGCACAAAAGAGCTTAAAATGTTGAGGAGCAATTCCTGATATTCAAATCTAATCTGAAGAACATAACTGAAAGGCGGGTGTCCCTGCCACCGAGCACCTCTGCTGTGTCACTATACCACTGCTTGGTCTGCTCTAATTAACTTACAGACAATAATGGTTGGCTTTTTACCCCTTATTTCCATGTTCGAGTCTCATAATTCTGTCAGTGTGTTAATTCAGCTCTGTGTATGAGCTGATATACAAGAGATATGAAAGCGTGGTTTAGGTAAATGTTCCGCTCCTGAACTCAGGCCGTCTGTCTCACCAGGCTAGTCTATTTTTGGATGGATGCCCGGCCTTCAGCATCTGCCCACACACTCCCGATCGATCACTTCCTAACAATGTAGTGCTGGCATTCCATGTTTTACTTCTTGGTGTGGTTTCATGAGCAAAAGGGAGGAAACTGCAGTGTTGTCGTTTTCTAGCTTTAGCACACTCTATATCAATAAATTAATGCAAAACTGTAACATAATTCTAGAAAACTGACCATAATTTTGGAGAAGCTAAAAAAATGCTGGATGGAAGAGAAAAGCTGTGTGTTGTACATTTATATAATTTTCTCCACACATCAATAAGTACGCTTATGTTTTCATTGACATTAATGCCTTCTTTGATGTTTTCCTTCCTAAAGGTGATCTGGAGACAGGATTTTTTTTATAAACCCCTTTGTCTCACATAAGAAGACACTAGGAGTTTTACGACTGATCAGTGCGTTTGTGGTGCCATTGCAGATTAATGAGTGTTTATTGACCCTATTTGTGCAAAACTGTGAGAGAAACAAAAAAGAAAAGAAAATTATAAAATAATAATGATAAAAATAATCATTATCATTAGATATAAGAAATTATTTCAGGCAACTGCAGTAAACTGAAATATATAATCACCAAATAGAAAAATGAAAGAATTAGTACCTTTTACAAAATACAAATTACTGAATATAAATATTATTGAATTCACTGAATTACAGTATTTATAGATTTGTAGCAGTTCTAGGTCTACCCATTTTATCTGTTTAATTGAATAAAGTGAATGTAATTGCCCCCTATGGTTTGGTGTGCAATTGTTCTAGTTTTGTTACTTTTATGTGAGTAAAATATTAATGTCACATGTGTTGACTCAGGGATGGATAGATGGCTGGATGTGGGTGCATGGATGACAAATGGATGGATGGATGACAGATGGATAGATGGGTGGGTTAGTAGATTGATGGATGAATGGACATTTATTTCAGGCATCATAAGACAAGAATCAAACTAATGAAAGCAAGTTATAACTTTATTCCACTGCTCTTCAATGTGTCCACAAATGAGTAGGAAGAAGTGTAAACTTTTTTTCATACATAACGGACATGGATTATCTGAACTATAGTAATTACACCCTAATTTATCCACCTTGCATCTTATATATTCAGGTTTAAAAAAGTATAGAATTACAAAATTAAATACATACTGCCATACCATAAAGTGGGTATAGACATCAGCATCACATTTTCCAGTATTAACGTAATATACCCAATATCAGATATATTTATAAAACTGAAGATTGAATATTGAAGACATTGATGTTTTTTTAAATGAACAAGTGTCCTTAAATGGTGCTTTGTTGGGAGTTTCAGGATCAAGGGATGGATCTGTTTTTCTTAAAAATGTAAAAAAAAGTCTCAGATTTCGTGACATTCACCAAGCCGATGCTTAAGACTATAGGTCAACATCTGTAATGGAAGACATGGTGAAGACTTTTTAAGCCATTCACTAATAGGGGTAATAGAAACAATCTATTCTTCCAGTACATGACAATTTTGAATGGATCTGGCAATGATGAATCAATTTGATTTCATGCGATTTTAAAGGAAAGATTTTCAGAGTAGAGGCCAACTCAGCAGAATTTGGTGTGTGTATGTGTGTGTGTGTGTGGTGGGGGGGGGGGTAGAAGGAGATTACTGGAGATCACTTCCCAAAATTATGTCTGGGATATCACAAATACATTTATTCAGCTGTACTGGAGTAGTGGTTCTTATATATTATTGAGTCTTGAGTTAATTGAAAGTTCTGAAGTTTTAACATACTTAATCCTAACCCTTGTCCCAAGTTGTTGTCCTATAACGTTACAAAGAGCATGTTTTTGACCATATTTGTTATTACAGAAATCCATCTAAACCCATATTATGATTACCAGTAAGTTCTCTATCAAAGATGTGATCTGAATATTTCCTGAAAGTACTTTGTCTTCATTGGGTGCAATGTTATTCACATGCATATGTGTGTGTGTGTGTGTGTGTGTGTAAAAGGTAGATGCCTTCTTTGATGATTTACCAGGCAGTACAGCCTGACGCTGCAGCAGAGAATGTTGGATAAAAGGATAAAATGGTAATCAGTATGAATAAAAACACATAAATTGGCCATGAATAAAAAGGGGATCAGAAAAAGGATGAAAGCACCCTGACTCACAAACACACATGAAGGACATACAAAACACAATAATATAGTTTCAAAGAGAGAGAGGAGGGGGGACAGAAATAAAGACACTAATGAATGCACAACAAGCCCTGGACAACTGTGGTCATGTGCAGACCTTCATGGAGATGTAGAGACCATAGCGATGTTTTTTTTTGTTTATTTATTTTTTAATACTTAGCCCAAATTTGTAAAACTATAATATAAGAGCCTATAATAACGGCCTGTACCATGGTGGTTGCCATGGAGTCTCCTGGGGCAACAGACAGAGAGCAGAGGAATCCTTGTTTAATTCGAATGTGTTCTGCCTGATTACAAGAAGCGGACCAGACGTGAAAACATGCTTGTGGCTGGACTATGAATTTCATGAAATCAATCAAATTATGTTTCTGATAGTTTGGTAGCATACTGTTCCTTAATAACTGAAAACTGATTTAAGCCTGTGTTGAATATGTTATATGTGCATAACAGATCTGTTCCTCTTCAATAATCTTCCCTTCTTTTCTTTCTATTCCCCAAATGTTTGTGACATAAAAGACTGTTTTCCTGCCCTTCACACTTCTCCATATTTTTAATGACACTGCAGTTCTGGGTGTTTGCATGTATCCTTGTGATAAAAGCAATATGAAAGGGTGTTTGCCACCTCAGGACCATGCGTTGTGAATCCTTTAGTTGATTGTAAAAGAAACTGGAGCATAAAGCTCAAATTAAATTCTCCAGACAAGGGCAAACCACCATAATATATCATTTTGATGCTGTTAGGTTTCTCTTCATCTTTTAAATTTCCCTGGCTGTTCAGTGATTATTTTCCCCACTCTTTCTGTATCTGCAGATGGAAAAGTTTATGCCATGGGAGGAATGGGATTTGACACGGCACCACAGTCACTGGTGAGAGTTTATGAAGCAGCGAAGGACCAATGGCAACCACTGACCTCCATGCCCACACCTCGGTATGGAGCAACGCCTTTCATAAGAGGAAACAAAATCTTCTTGATGGGTATGAACCAGATTTTTCCACATTAAATCACTCATTTGAATGTGTCATTGCTAAGAAATTGGTCAGTTCTGATTAAGTTCCCAAGAGAGTCCTGGTGCTGAAGGGAAGGCTTTCATCAAAGCTTCACGCTCAGCTGCAAAAGCCAGTGTGGCAAAATGAACAAGAACCCTTTTGGGAACTCTTTTGGGAAGGATTCTGGATCTAGTATTACATAGGTGTTGTCCCTGACCCTGTAAAGATTTTTACCATCTGTAATGCTTTCAAAAACTCTTGTAGATTTAAACCGTAGTGAAACACCTTGAGGATACCATGCATGTAAAAGACTGCAGCTGTTCCAGGACTGCTTTCTCCAGAATCTTGAAAATAAATGATAGATTGGTGATAGGGCAATAATAATAAATCACCGAAGTGTCCAGTATTTTGTTCTTTTTCATTTGGAAATAATTAAGCACACCGCCATTAATGTCTAAACAGGAGCACGAACACCTCTAAATTCCATCTAAATTGCGGCCAAAGTTTGACTACTTTAAGTTATAACAAGGTTGATTTTTATAATGTTGTACAATTAAAGGATTTATTTAAATATTTGCAAAAATTCAATAGATATAGTCACATAGATTCATTACGCAAGCCACACATATTGCATCTCATAAGAGTTTCAATGAATTGAATTGCTGAAATGAATCCATTTTATGATGCTATATCAAATTATTTAGATGCAACAGTGGTTTTGCGGGAGCATTCAGTAAGAGGACGGTGGTGTGGTGGTTAGCACTGTCGCCTCACGGCAAGAAGTGAACTTTCTGGAGGAACAAGCGGTAGAAAGCGAGCGAGCATTCAGTAAGAGGGGTGACTGGGATTTGTCCAAGATTCCATTGCACTGGCAAATAAAACACTTAGGGATACATTTAGGGATATTACATCTAGCAGACAAAATTTAGCTGGGATAGGTTTAGTAACAGAAAGTAGAGATCATTTCTTTGGACAGGATGTGAAGGAAAACATTTCAGAGTAGAGGCTAAATGTGAAGAATTTGGCGGGAAATAGAAGTAGATTGCCACACTGCTTTCAGATATCACAGGAATGGGTGGAAAGGGGGAAGTTAGATAATCAGCTACTACTGCTGCACCTGCAGTGGCAGGGACAAAGAAGAGGGTGCTGTGGAAAGCATCGACTCTGGCAATAAAATCACTGAAGGGAGCGATGCATGAATATTTTGACCTCTAGAGAATGTTGTTGAGCACTGCCTATAACCTGTTATTGCTCATTATTTATGAGGGTGACAGGTGTTGAGGTAGATTCACATACACAAACTACACAAAGCAAATAACTCGATATCAAAGGACAGAGATGGCGTCAGAAATCACATATTGCCCTTTTAAGTCTAAGTTATTGTTTTTTTCCTGAAGACAGAAGACAGAAAGGGTCAAATTATTGAAAAACTGAGACCTGTGGTTGCAGAAAATGTTGTCAAAGCTACCATACAAACTAAAGCAACAACTCTAGTGTTCAGAACTTGTGTCTCCATATTAACACCCCTCCTCCAGGCTTTCTAAAGTGGAGGGTAATGATTTCTACTCCATCTGCCGTGGCATCAATAGATTGACTGAGTGATACATGTTGAGAAGGGATGGAATTAGTTCAATAAAATCAGTTGTCTTTCTCCCTGACAAAACTGTGAATGATCACACCAGGGAGCTTAATGTAGAATAGCTTAATCATTTCAGACAGTTCAGCAAAAAGGGTTTTGTAAAATGTGACCAAGAGCCTAATAATCTCCCTGGCTGAGTTCCAGAGATCCTCTACACAGATGGGAGAATGTTCCAGAAAGTTCACCTCTGCAATGATAAATAAACCTCAAACATGTCTTCCCTGTTCATTAGGTGGTCGTCAGGGAAAGATGCCTGTCACTGCACTGGAGGCTTTTGACCTTGAGACAAAGAGCTGGACACGTTACCCCTGCATCCCCACCCGCAGAGCTTTTTCATGCTGTGCCACCAATGAACAAAGTCTTTTCAGCATCGGCGGACTGCAGCAGCCAGGCCCTCATAACTTCTACTCAAGACCTCACTTTGTTAGCACCATGGAGGAGTACGATCTGGATCAAGGTATATCATGTTTAACCGTATGGGTAATCTGGAAGCTGTTTAGACTAGAATTAAGGCAGAATTGTGGCCAAGTTAATAGAATCCAGTATCAGGACACACACACACACACACACACACACACACACACACACACACACACCCTGTTGGGCCTGAGTCATGACACTCTCATACACATTTACATGGACATTCAGCTTGGGCAGAACCCTTAAGGCAGGGGTCGGCAACCCAAAATGTTGAAAGAGCCACATTGTACCCAAAAAACAAATATATCTGGAGCCGCAAAAAATTAAATATAAGCCTTATAATGAAGGCAACACATGCTGTATGTATCTATAGTAGCTATGTTAGCCTACTATCAAAATGACTAAGTTAACTACAAATACATAATGGGCCTTCATGATTAAATGTTTATTGTTCCTGCAGTGCGTCCTGTAGAGAATGACGCACCACATGACTACTCTGTTGTGCGATGCCGCCTGAAGTTTAACTTCATTACAATATTAATGAATTGTTTAATTGCTTTGATGAAATTAAAGAAATTCAATAAAGAAATCAGATTTTTCTTCCTACAGAAACCATATTAAAACACAAAATATATTTCTCTCTTCATCTTTTTCCATTTTCAAACATTTTTGAAAAAGCTTCAGGGAGCCACTAGGGCGGCGCCAAAGAGCCACATGCCGCATGCCGCATGCGGCTCTAGAGCCGCTGATTGCCGACCCTCACCTTGATGATGCAGATGCAGCTTTGGTTTCAACCACAGCCAGTCACGGATACTTGACTAGTTCTGAGGTCTGGGCAGTGACTTCAAACTCTATCTATATAGAACCTTTTGTACATAAAACATAATATAAATTACTTCACAAGATTAAAAATAAACAAAAAAACAAACAAAATCAAAGGTCCCCTCAACTGACAGAACCAGCACACACACAGAGCTATGAACACATGTTGGCTGAGCACAGCCAAACCTCCAGAACATTAACATTGTTGTATGCTTCTGGTATTGGGGTCTGTCTGCTGAGTGTATTTATAAATATAATTATTTCCTGTCCTCCATTGCTGCCTTTCCTCCTTCCTCCTGTCTTCTCATTAGCTTCCTTAATCATTATTACCCTTGTGTCTCACTCATCCCTGCTCCCCTTCTCCTGTATTCTAACCTGCTTCTCCCTCCCTCTTGTGCCAGGCTGTCTTTTATGAAAGTTTCCAGCAATACTGTTCATGTCCCTTTCTTTGTCTTTGACAAATATTGCTTGAATTCTTGATTTTTTGATGGAGAAAATGATTGAGTCACAGTTTTCTTGTGGTGAAGAACCGGTTGTTAGACTGTTGAGATTTTTAAAAAGAGGCTCAAGACACATCTTTTTACTCAGGCATTTGACTAATTATGCTTCTTACCTAACTATTTATTTATTTATTTATTTATTTGTTTTGTATTTATTTCTTTTATATGTTTCTTATGTCCTGACTATTCTTATGTCCTAACTACTTATGCTTCTTACCTAATTATTTACTTAATTATTTATTTATTTATTTGTTTAGTATTTATTTCTTTTACTGTTTTAGTCTCTCAGTTTTTAGCTCCAGTGCTTCCTCATGGGGGCCTGCCAGGCTGGGGGATGTATCCGGTCTACTGCTGGGGGTGCTGTCCTGTGGGCGGCTCTGGCCTGGGCGGCCTGGGGGCTCTGTGCCTTGGTGCGGGGTCTCTTGTCCACCTGGGTCGGGGCGGTTCTCTGTGGCGGTACCCCCTGCGGTCATGGATCGTGGCCTCCCTCGGCCTGCATGTGTGTGTGTCTACGAGTGTGTGTGTTTTTATATTCTATATTTTTATAGAATATTCTTACTCTTTTAATGTTGGATTTTCTATGTTTTCATCTGGTTTTTATCATCTGTGAGGCACTTTGCACTACAAAAATGTATGAAAAGTGCCATATAAATAAATAAAAAGTAAAAGTAAAGTTAGGGCTGAGGAAAGAAGTGGCCGGAACCCAGATGCGGAGATGGGAACAAAGGTTTTATTCTGAACAAAGTATCAACATAAGATCACCATATTGAAAAAATAAAAAATCAAGCTTGAGTAAAGGATCAACAGAAGGAGGCTGGTAAAGGTTTAGAGAAAAAAATACTAACTCAAAGTATCAAACAGAAATCAGAAGATCACTTTAAGGGACAAAATACTTACGTGTTGAGGTAATGCAAACAACCAGATCGTTGAGAGAGATGAAAGATCTGCTCCAAGGCACATGCAAAAGAAAGGAAGTGAACCATCCAACACAAAGCAGTGGGCCTCATAAACCAGCCAAATGAGCCGACAAGCTGCAGGTGTGCCTCACCAACCCACCCTGGAGCTCCCGGCCCTGCCTCTCTCACCTGAAAACAGGAAGGGAGGAATCAGACGGAGTGAGCCCAACCCATCGCAGTACCCCCTTTAATGGACACCTCATGGTGTCCTACCAGGTTTACCTGGGTACCTTACATAAAAAGCTCGCAGCAGATGTAGATTAAGGATGAGGGAGCGTGGAAGCCATGAACGCTCCTTGGGACCACATGCAAAATTTCCCTTCAAACCTGGAACTCCGGGTCAATCTTGAGTGTGGCAGGGAGACAGAGTTGGACGGTGCTGGGGTTGATGATTTTCTCAATGGGTTAGGGACTGATGAATCGAGGATGCAGCTTCTGGGAGTCAGTTTGAAGTGGGAGGTCCCGGGACGACAGTCAGACCTGTTGGCCCACCTGATAGGCCAGAGGTGGGGTTTGATGGCAGTCCACCAGATGTCGGTTCTGCTCAGTGATCCTGCATGGGCCTCCTTCCAGACCCAATGGACTGTGTGAAATTGGGCTTGAACTGAAGGAACTGCTGCATCTGGCTGGTGGTGGCCCCTAGTGCCCAACAGAAGGGCCCCCGAGACTTGAGAGGTCAACTGGGACCCTCAATAAGACACAATGTCCTGTGGATACCATGGAGCCTGAACAAATATTGGATCAGCAGATTAGCTGTCTCCAAGGCAGAGGGTAGCTTGGAGAACTGATCAACAATGGTAAGGATGGTGTTGTGACCTTCCAAGGGAGGGAGGCCCATGACGAAGTCCACGGTGATATGAGACCATGAACGTAGGGAACAGGCATTGGGAGAGGACGGCCCCGACTCCAGAGGCCAAAGCATCAATCTCGACCTCAAACTGCTGCTCAGGATCTGGATGGATCAGAACAGGGGCTTTTATAAACATTACTTGAGAGTTAAGGTATGATAGGCTGCTGGAATCCAATAGAAACTGACCTTATTGGAAGCAAACTGAGTAAGCAGATAAGTAATCTGGCTGTAATTCTGTTTGAACCAACAGTTAAAAATTATCGAAACACAAGATTCCTTGGAGGTCTTTTTTGGATGTGGGAACGGGCCACTCCCTGACTGCTTCCACTTTGGAAGGGACAGCACACAGCTGGCCTTTCTCCACATTGTACCTGAGGGGATGTGAAACTCACTTGTCTGCTTTTACAAATAGCTTGTCCTCTGGCAGCCGAGTTAGAACATCACAAACATGTTTCATATGGTCTTCCTGAAAATGAGAGAAAATTAAAATATCATCCAGATAGACTAAGACAACTCTGTATACACCTCTCAATACATTGTTCACAAGGGATTGGAAAACTACTCGAGTAGTGGTTTGACCAAGTGGTATGACCAGGTATTCGATATGTCCCAAGTGAGTATTTAAGCGGTCTTCCATTCATCTGCCTCACATGTCTACACCAGGTTATAGGCATTGCACAGATCTAGCTTTGTGAAGACCTTGGCATTGTACAGTGGGCTAAAGACAGTCCATAAGAGGCAGGTGGCATTTTTTTCTTAAGCACGATCTCATTAAGTCCCGTGTAGTCAATACAGGGGCGTAAGGTCTTTTTCTTGCTACAAAGTAAAACTCTGCACCCTGATGAGGGACGTCTCGTTCTTGCTTTGTGATGTTGTACACAATTCTAATGAGGCATGCTTATCCCAGCTACATGGGTTTTCTCTGCCATTGCATGAAGAGTCTCCGGGGATGCCAGGGTGACACTTGGCGGTCGATGAAGGCTCACTGATGCTGGACTGGGGAGCGACGAGAGGCCGTCTTATTCGTCCTTCCGTCCTCTCCATTTATTTCCCTGATCCCATTATCTAGACGTGTGGCTGTGTCTATCAACTGGTTTATTGAGGTGCTATCATCTTGTGTGGCTAATTCGTCTTTCATAACTTCTGATAATCCTTTAAAAAACATTGCCTGCAGAGCTGAGTCCCCCAATTTGTTTCGACAGTAAGAGAATCATCCAACACAGGGAGCACAAAGCAGTGGACCTAAAAAGAGCCCTGCCTATCTCTCACTCACCTGAAAACAGGAAGGGAAGGTGAGGGAGGAATCAAACACAGAGTGAGCCAAAACCATCACACCTGGGTCTCTCCCATTTGAGCCACACAAGCTTCAAGCTCCTTCAGTTTGGTCGTAGTGACTTTGGCCAAATTTTCTCCAATTTCCGATCAAAGTTAAGATCAGGTAAAATTAACTAAAGCTAAAAAGAACTAAAGTGTGCAGTTCTTTTGGGCACCCTTTTTGGTTTAAATAGACACTTCTATTTCACAAAATTAATTTACATGGTAAATGTCCAGTGGACAAACTGTGGTGAAATTCTCATGCAGTATATTCTTGCACGCTCTCTACTAAGGACTGGGATAAGAGTGAATGGAGCTTCTGCATGCATAGGTCATGTTTTCTGTCCCACCCCAGGACACCTGAGGTTGTAGGTCCACTCTTTAATTCACAACTCAACAGCAAAATCAAAAATGGTGTCAGTGAGCTTTTATTGAAAGTGTTCTGTTTTTCTGCACTCTTCACATGTTCCAGGTATTTGGATCAAACCCAGCCGCACATCCAGGATGAAAGAAAAAAGGGCCGACTTTGTTGCAGGCTGGCTGGGAGGAAGAATAATTGCAGCTGGTGGTCTAGGTCAGCACATTGTTTTGATACTACTGAGTTGATATTTGGGAAGACAGAAAAGAGTATACATTAATTACTGTCTCTCTAATTGTTACAACTTCATCCATCTTCTGTACTGCTTGCTTCAGTTGAATTATCTTAAATTTTCATTTTATTTGACTTTATCTTAATATATAACTTAGCGTATATGTTTTTTTTTTTTACTAAAAAAGACAAAATAAGAATAAGGACAAAAAGATATAAGAATAATCACATACAAACTGTATAAATGTTTGCAGTTGCTTCCCATCTAACGTGTTGTTTCCATTATGCAGGAAATGAGCCGGCTCCTTTGGGTTCAGTAGAGAGCTACAATCCAGTGAAGCAACGCTGGGAGTCTGTTGCTCCTATGCCCACTGCCCGCTGCTCTTCTGCCCTTCTACAGACTTCTAGTATGCTTTTCGTCATTGGAGGGGTTGCACAGGGACCCAGCAATTCTGTGGAAGCCTTGTGTCTGTCAGACACAGTTTGACTTAAATATAGACTAACAGGAGAAAATGAAGAGCAGCATGAAAAAGACTCATGAATTTGACTCAGACCACATTTGAATACTTTTCTATCTGTCAGCCCACATAAAATATTCCTGTTTTCAAATGGGGGCTGCATAGATGAAGAGAAGTTCAACTTTAAAGGGTTACACTGTAAATTGATTTCTACAACAAGGAAAAAAAGTATTGAGCATTTTGCAAAAAAAACAAAAAAACAAAAGCAGGGTACTTCTCTGGATATTAAAGGAACACAGGGCCATATGTATCTTTGTGCTGCAATAGCAAATGCTTGTCAACCTTATAAATCAATTCTGGTTGAATTGAAACTGGTTGATAGTTTCTGCTGGTTGATATCGCTTCATAAGGTTGATATCGCTTCAACAATTACATACTTTGAAAGGTTTAGAAAGGAAGAGAACATTTTGATTTAATAAGGATTGTTGCTTTTCTTTTCCAGGACTCTAGTGTTATTGAATAGTCATGAATGTGGGCTGTGACTCCAATGATGAATGTTCTGTGTGTTTGCATTAGTTGGTATATTATGGATCCAACCAACACATTACTTTATGTATTGCAGTATATATAGTCTTTTAAAGGATACCTTTGTTTCCATTAGTTTCAGCTTTATGAATTTATCTTGTTTATAGGTAGACTACAGAACAGTGTATGGATTTTACATTCATTTCCAATGTATGTATTTATTTCAGATGTCTGTTTTTCATGCCTTTCCTGCTCTTCTTCTCTTTCCTCTCTGTTTTCTACCTGGCTGGCCTGCAGATGGGTCTCTCTGTATGAGCTGGGTTCTGCTCAAGGTTTTTTCCTGTTAAATGGGAGTTTCTCCTTGCCACGGTTGCCTTCAGGCTGCCCTGGAGGTTTCGGGCTGGGTCTAAGAGAGACAATTTGTATTGTTATTGGCGCTATATAAATAAAATTGAATCGAACTGAACAGTGCAACAAAACCAGATGGGAATAGAATAAAAAACAACAATAACAAAAACATTAATAAAACATTATGATACAATAAAGCTCATTTACACTCTTCTGTAAATCATGAAATGGAATGATTCTTAAGATGACTTCAGCTGAGCTGGCTTTTCTTTGAACAAATCGTTCTGAAGTCTCAGGTTTCTGAATTCAACATCATTCAACTTCATAAATAGTCATAGACTGCATTCATCCTAACCGGTCTGTTGGTTGAGTCAGAATAGCTTCAACTATATGTTTATAGATTTCTCATTTGATCTTCTAACTAAGTAACCATGTCTTTGTAGAACTATTATTATTTTTCTTGCCCTGTGATCCCCTGGGATTCATTTCTGATCAATTAATTTTTTTATCATATTTTTCTCAGCCCCCCAAACACAGACACACACACACACAATTAATGAATCATCCTGCCCCACAAATTGATCACGATTAATCATATGTCCAAATCTAAAAAGAAAACATTGCTGTCCTTTTTTTTGAACAACTGTAAGAATGAGCCACTAAAACATTTTGTTTGAATAAGCATACCTGATTCATTAAGCCAGCTCTTTCAGGAAGAAAGTGTCAAAAATGACAGCAAGCTGTGGCGAAAACATTATTGTTGTTCCCTGTAATATTTAACCTGATTTAAAGGTGTGAGTTAGCCTGTAAGCTAATGATAGAATAAGGCCAGACTAAAACATAGAAAAACAAAATTAACTAAGAATATGTATAAATGTAACCTGCCTACGCCCAAATTTAGCTGGTATAGGTACTCACTTCTGAGCCAATGTCCATACAGAATCTGTGGTACAAGTCAATTACACAAGCAATAATTTTGCACAAATGATTCCATTTTAAATAGATTAAGAGCAATGTTGAGTAGCATCGGCCACTCAACAGAAATATTCTGGGCAGTATTTAATGTTCTGGAATAAACTGTTGAAGCTTTCATCACCCAAGAAAGTTTCCCTTTCTCTCAATATCACTCATTTCTAAATGTACCCTGCTGTCAAAAGGCCAGACACTCTGTGCATGGCAGATTTTGTGCCTTGATATATTTTTTTAAAAGGCCCACTGACTCAGGTTCTGAAATTAAATAAATAAATAATTTACAAGGGGCTGTAACAGTACAGTGCAAGGACAGAATAAAACATGCTGAAATTATTGATTTTGCTTATACATCACTGTGTCTTAGTTTTAAAACCATCTGGTCTGTGAAATTGAAAATAGTTACCTGGGCAACAAGAAATAGAATCAGCACCAAGTAGCATAAATAAAGGTGTTAGTTTCAAGTCAGTAATTTCATGTACTTTTTTATTTCTTCACTCCCACATAAGCGTGTAGAAAAAAAATTACTACTAGTATTATTTATTTGTTTGGGTTTGTGGGGTGTTTTTTTGGGTATGTTTGTTTTTTCAGCATAACTCTACATTACATACCTTTTGTGCTGTAGTTTTATGAGTCCACAAATTTGAAATCTGTTGTATGGATCTGAGTGTAGATTATTGTATACTTTGAGTAGTTTTGTTGTTTTTCCTAAAAAAGTAAGTAGTAAGTAGCAATAACCAAAGTTTAACTTTCTATTATTAGTGGAAGAATACGTAAAATATTCACAGTTGTGTTGACTGTATGCTGTGCACTCATACATTCATTTGACAGTTCAAGACTAAATACCGACTATACCCTCCACTAGTTTCCTTAACAACGCCAACTCTTGACATAGGGAGCGTGTCCTAATTATCATATCTTTCCAGCTTTGGAAACCAGATCGTGATATAAATTCTTGCCTTGTTACACTGGTGTTATCACCAGGGCTTTTGCAACTATAGCTTTATAGAAAGATGCTTATTTGGTCTCATGCTGTAATAGACTATAATTGTTGTAGTACTTATAATTGTATTTTTTCATTTAAGAAAGTAATAAGTTCTACTTTTATACCAAGTAAATTATTTGTTTTACCGAAAAACAGAAACACAAACCCAGTTTTGTTTTTGTTCTGTTCTAATATCTCTGACTGTACTGTGCTGTTTTTATCAGTAAAGTCAAAACATGGGAAACTGCTTTGCGGTCTCAGTGGATCAGTACCAACATGTGGTCTTTATCGTATGTGTACATGTGATGGTTTATTTGGATGGTTTACTGAACTTTATATAAAGCAATTACTGGAAATCAAGGCCTTGAATTTGTTATCTGGTGGGAAATTTATGATGTTAGTATGATCTTCATAGGCTTCAAAAGTTCTATTTTAACGAAATGAAGGTAACCACAACCCAGACCTAAAAAGCTATGTATAACATTATCAACAGCATGGGAGTTTCTGCCACTTCATGCTATGCATATGGCCATGTTGAGTTTCATTCTTCCAGGTCCTATTTAGGCCCTTAAGGGTCCAACCCTCATCCCATGCTGAAATTAATGTGGGTTAGGCATATATTCCATAAAATTAAACAGTCTGAATGTATTATATCAAGCATAGATGTATAACTATACTTGGGTTTCAGGCCAGGATGCACCCCAGTAGTTACATTTATGAAATGTCCCATTAAAACTCTCTTGCAGCTAAATTTGTGGGACCAGATGTGAGAAATAGTCTCTGATGTTGTCAGTATAAGTTTGGATCGAAAAATAATATTTCAACTAGAATTAATTTGAGAGACCCTGGGATTTAGGAGCCCTTTTTGGACAGATTTTGTGGAAGAAATTAATTGTGTAGTAATATAAGTCTGGTTGTGTTAAGTGCTACATATATCCCAAAATCATATACGTGCAACTTTAATATAATGGAGAAGCCTCATAAAATGGGAAGAACATCATATCAAAGAATTTTATTGCCTATGTGTAAAACCATAGCACTCCAGAGTTTTTACAATTGCCATAGCTTAAAGACATTAATGTGTGAAATGAATGGATATTTTGCTCTTTTTCAATGCCCCTGACACTGATTGCATTTATAGAAGGTTTAATTTCAAGATGTAAGCACAATTAAAAACAGATTAAACAGTTGAAAAGAAGTCAATTGTAATGATTTTGCTATAGAGTATGTTATATGTATTTATTAATAGCAATTCTGTGCAGCATCTCAACTGGTTGCTTAGCAACCTCACTCCCAGATTCTGGGACTTTACTGCACTCTGCTGATATTTGAAAATAACCAATTTATACTAAAACATGACTGGATTCATTTAGATTAAAAAGAATGACATCGTGATGATCCAGCCATGAGGCAAGAGAAAGGTTATTACTACATATTCTTGTTGTTGGCAGCATTATTATAATACATTTGTTTTGAAGACAATATTGTATAAAGATATTTTACAGTGTAAGGCAAAATTATGAGTTGTACACAAAAAGGCTGTGTCCTATAATCAAAGCCCGCCAGGCAGGCACCATCTTAATGTTATATAACAGATTTTGTTATCAGCTACATCCATCTTATTTAAAACGAGTTATGGCTATTTTATACACTTAAAGGATACCTTGTACAGGTACTTCAGAATCAGATTATGTAATTGAGCATTTTTGGTAATATTTGTTTTTTGGGTTGATAAAGGTGATAACATGGATCTGTCACCAGCATCACCATTACTGGCAGGCTTTGATTCTCTGGCCAAGCCATGGTTGTGATGTGCAGTGGTTTAGTGCCTATGCTCTGTGGGGTAGTGCCTCAACTTTGTTGTTCTACAATAAACTATTTTGACTGTCTAATATGACTTCTCTCATTCTCGGTGTACTGTTTTGCTGACTTAAGACCTCTCTCATGATTAAATAATTAAAATGATGTGATCATACCAACATCCTTCTGGATATGTAGTCACTAGTGCTATAATTATTACAGTGTTACTTGTTTACATTAAAATCAGTTCATATACAGCACCAATACTAAGCATGATACAACAATCTGGGTCCTATAATATTTTCAGGTGGACCACCAGATCATATTTTAGGATGATGAGCTTTAGCTGTTGACAACATGAGTTGTGGAAAATGAAACTTTTTGCTGGAATATTTCATGATTGAAAAAGAATGAGAGTGAACTGGAGCCAGGGCTTTTGCAACCTTTTGCAACAAGCCCCAGCTTGTATATATATATATATATATATATATATATACATACATACATACATACATACATACATACATACATATATAAATATATATATATAAATATATATATATATATATGTATGTGTGTATATATATATATATATATATATTACATTAAAAGATGTAGAGGAGGAAGGTAGTCTTACTGTGTGTCCAGGAGACTGGGTAGAAAGGTAGCAAGGCTAGAAGTTTAGTGGCAGGGTGGATCAGGAGTTTGCTAGGATGACCTGGAGGTAAAAAATGTGTCAGATAGAGGGAAGAGTCTGAAGCTGGAAATTGAAGGTGTGATATTCACTGTTGTTAGTGGGTATCCTTCACAAGTAGGATGTGAGCTGGAGGAGAAGGAAAAATTCTGGTTGGACCTTGGTGAATTGATGCATCCCTAGAAGGGAGAACGTTGTCATTGATGCAGACTGCAATGGATGTGTTGTTCTTCCAGAAGAGGCAGGGACATAGGGTGACCTAAAAGAGTGGAGGTAGGAGTACACAGGCAGACTACAGCTTGTGTAGATGGTGTAATCTGTATCAGGCGAGTGACTGCAAAGTAGTCATAGATGAGAGTGTACCCAGACAGTATAGGTTGGTGGTGTGTAGGACCACTCTGGTGGTGAGGAAGATGAAGAGGTCAAAGGCAGAGCAGAGGACAAGATGGTGGAATCTGAAAAAGGAAGAGTGTTGTATGACTTTTAGGAAGGAGTTGAGACAGGATCTGTATGGTCAGGAGGTGCTTCCAAATGACTGTTCAATTACAGCTAATGTGGTCAGGGAGACAGGTAGGAGAGTGCTTGGAGTGTCATTTGGAAGGAAAGTAGATCAGGAGAATTGATGGTGGGATGAGGACGTACAGGAGTGTATAAAGAGAGAGAGGTTAGCTAAGAAGAAGTAGGACACTGAGAGGGCTTAAGAGAGTAGACAGGAGTACAGGGAGATGCAGCATAAGATGAAAATAGAGGTGGCAAAGGCCAAACAAGGGGCTCAGGATGACATGTATGCTAGGTTGGACAGCAAGGAGGGAGAGACTGATCTATACAGGTTGGCAAGGCAGAAGGACAGATAGGAAGGACATGCAGCAGTTTATGGCAATGAAGGACAGGGATGGAATTGTATGGACAGGTACCAGTAGTGTGATGAGAAGATGGAAAGAAGAGTTGAGTTGGTGAATGAGGAAAATGAGAGAGAACAAAGAGTGGAAGAGGTGACTGTTTTGGACCAGAATGTAGCAAAGATTAATAAGAATGAAGTGAGGAGGGCATTGAAGAGGATGAAGAGTGGAAAGGCACTTGGTCCTGATGATATACCTGTGGAGGTGTGGAAGTGTCTAGGAGAGGTAGAAATAGAGTGAAGTGTGCTGTTCCCATTTTTAAGAACAAGGGTGATGTGCAGAGTTGTGGCAACTACAAAGGAATAAAGCTGATGAGCCATGCAATTAAGTTATGGGAAAGAGTTGAAGCTAGACTAAGGACAGAAGTGAGCATTTGTTAGCAGCAGAATGGATTCATGCCAAAAAAGAGCACTGCACGGATTCAGTATTTGCTTTGAGGATGTTGATATAGAAGTACAGAGGTCAGAGAGAGCTGTATTGTGTCTTTGTAGATCTCAAGAGGGGATCCACTCTGAGCCCCTTCTTATTTGCTATGGTGATGGACAGGTTGACAGCCGAGGTTAGACAGGAAACTCCACGGATGATGTTTGCCGATGACATTGTGATCTGTATTGAGAGCAGGGAACAGGGAGGAGAAGCTAGAGCAGTGGAGGTTTGCCCTGGGAAGGAGAGGAATGAAGGTTAGAGTATATGCGTGTGAATGATAAGGATCCAAATGGAAGAGTGAGGTTACAGGGAGAAGAGATAAAGATGGAGGATTTTAGGTACTTCTGGTAAACAGTCCAGAACAATGGAGAGTGTGGAAAAGAGGTGAAGAAGTGTTTACAGGCAGGCTGAAATAGGTCAATCAATCAATCAATCAATCAATCTTTATTTATACAGCGTCTTATACAATCAAAATAGTTTCAAGGCACTTTCCAGAATCCCAGGACCTAACCCCAGACAAGCAACAGTGGCAAGGAAAAACTCCCCTTTAACAGGAAGAAACCTTGAGCAGGACCAGGCTCATGTAGGGGGACCCTCCTGCTGATGGACAGATGGGTAGAGAGAGAGGAGGAGAGGAGAGAGGAGAAGAGAGGAGAGGAGAGGAGAGGAGAGGAGAGGGAGAGGAGATGAGAGGAGAGGAGAGGGAGAGGAGAGGGAGAGGGAGAGGGAGAGGAGAAAGAAGGAGAAGGAGAGGAGATGAGAGGAGAGGGAGAGGAGAGGCACAGAACACAGAAACACACACAAAGATACAAAAATACAATATACAACAGGTCAGCGGGCCAGATGTTGTCATGCAGCTCCGAAGGCGGCGATACCTGTAAATAAATAAATAGAGGGGGGGGCAGAAAAACTACACAGGAATCTGCATAACTAGTCTGCTTGATGAGGAGGAAGAAAGGAGAGGAGAGGAGAGGAAACCATGACCAGTGTGGTGACAGAGGCCTGTCAGGTGATCATGTTTCTGGACCCTCAGCCTCAGCCTATAGCAGCATAACTAGTATCTTAACCTAATGATTAGACGACCCCCTAAGTATGATCATTAGTCTGTCTATGATAGTAACTGAACTACAAGGTTAGTAACAATAAGCTTTACTGTACTGGTGTCTCTTCATTGGCTGCCCGTTAAATTCAGAATCATTTTTAAAACCCTCCTCTTGACCTACAAGGTCCTCAGAGGCCTAGCTCCATCCTACCTGGAGGAGCTAGTGATACCTTATCCTTAGCCCAATAGACCACTCCGCTCTCAGAACGCTGGTCTACTTGTGGTTCCCAGAGTCTTTGGGAGTAGATTGGGGGGCCGAGCATTTAGCTACCAGGCCCCCCTGCTATGGAACCAGCTCCCTGTCCAGGTACGGGAGGCTGACTCCATCTCTACTTTTAAGACCAGACTTAAAACCTACCTCTTTGAAAAAGCTTATTGTTACTAACCTTGTAGTTCAGTTACTATCATAGACTGACTAATGATCATACTTAGGGGGTCGTCTAATCACTAGGTTAAGATACTAGTTATGCTGCTATAGGATCACTAGGTTAAGATACTAGTTATGCTGCTATAGGATCACCAGGTTAAGATACTAGTTATGCTGCTATAGGATCACTAGGTTAAGATACTAGTTATGCTGCTATAGGATCACCAGGTTAAGATACTAGTTATGCTGCTATAGGATCACCAGGTTAAGATACTAGTTATGCTGCTATAGGCTCACCAGGTTAAGATACTAGTTATGCTGCTATAGGATCACTAGGTTAAGATACTAGTTATGCTGCTATAGGATCACCAGGTTAAGATACTAGTTATGCTGCTATAGGATCACCAGGTTAAGATACTAGTTATGCTGCTATAGGATCACTAGGTTAAGATACTAGTTATGCTGCTATAGGATCACCAGGTTAAGATACTAGTTATGCTGCTATAGGATCACCAGGTTAAGATACTAGTTATGCTGCTATAGGATCACCAGGTTAAGATACTAGTTATGCTGCTATAGGATCACTAGGTTAAGATACTAGTTATGCTGCTATATGATCACCAGGTTAAGATACTAGTTATGCTGCTATAGGATCACCAGGTTAAGATACTAGTTATGCTGCTATAGGATCACTAGGTTAAGATACTAGTTATGCTGCTATAGGATCACCAGGTTAAGATACTAGTTATGCTGCTATAGGATCACTAGGTTAAGATACTAGTTATGCTGCTATAGGATCACTAGGTTAAGATACTAGTTATGCTGCTATAGGATCACCAGGTTAAGATACTAGTTATGCTGCTATAGGATCACTAGGTTAAGATACTAGTTATGCTGCTATAGGATCACCAGGTTAAGATACTAGTTATGCTGCTATAGGATCACCAGGTTAAGATACTAGTTATGCTGCTATAGGCCGAGGCTGAGGGTCCAGAAACATGATCACCTGACAGGCCTCTGTCACCACGCTGGTCATGGTTTACTCTCCTCTCCTCTCCTTTCCTCCTCCTCATCAAGCAGACTAGTTATGCAGATTCCTGTGTAGTTTTTCTGCCCCCCCCTCTATTTATTTATTTACAGGTATCGCCGCCTTCCGAGCTGCATGACAACATCTGGCCCGCTGACCTGTTGTATAGTGTACTTTTGTATTTTTGTGTGTGTTTCTGTGTTCTGTACCTCTCCTCTCCCTCTCCCTCTCCCTCTCATCTCCTCTCCCTCTCCTCTCCTCTCGTCTCCTTCTCCTTCTCCTCTCCTCTCTCCTCTCCTCCTCTCTCTCTACCCATCTGTCCATCATCAGGAGGGTCCCCCTACATGAGCCTGGTCCTGCTCAAGGTTTCTTCCTGTTAAAGGGGAGTTTTTCCTTGCCACTGTTGCTTGTCTGGGGTTAGGTCCTGGGATTCTGGAAAGTGCCTTGAAACTATTTTGATTGTATAAGACGCTGTATAAATAAAGATTGATTGATCTGCAGGAAAAGGGTTTCAAAAACAAATTCAAAGACCTCGTCTCCTTCAACGCCACCAAGCTGCCCATTTAGACTTTGCCAGGAAGCATCAAACATGGGACATTGAAAGGTTGAAAAAGTTTTATTCTCTTATGAAAAAAAAGTGAACCTTGACGGTCCAGATGGCTTCCAAAGTTACTGGAATGACAAGGAGATCCCACCTGAGATGTTTTCTACTCGACACAGTGGAGGGGAGTCCATCATGATCTGGGGTGCTCTTTCATTCAGTGGAACTGGAGCTTCAGGTGCGGCAGGGTCGTTACTGGTTACGTGCAGATGTTGCAGTGGGCGTCCGTCATGACTGAGGGCCCTCGTCTGTGTGGTGACAACTGGGTTTTTCAACAGGACAACGCTGCAGTTCACAATGCTTGCTTGATGAAGGACTTCTTCAGGGAGAATAATATCACTCTTTTGGACCATCCTGCATGTCCCCCTGATTTAAATCCAATAGAGAACATTTGGGGATGGATGGCAAGGGAAGTTTATCAAAATGGCCATCAGTTCCAGACAGTTGATGCCCTTTGTGAAGCCATCTTTACCACTTGCAGCAATGTCCCCAAAAGCTTCCTGGAAACACTCGCATCAAGCATGCCAAAATGAATTTTTGCAGTGATTAAAAAGAATGGTGGAGCTACTCATTACTGAGTCCTACTGAGAAAAACATTTGTTCTGGTTTGGAGAGCTTTTTGTAATTTTTTGAACGATGGTCTTAAACTTTTGATCAGCTGATAAACTGCCTATTTCAGTTGTTTGTTTCAGTTTCAGTTACTTGTTGTTTTCAATAAATAACTTTTTCAAAGTGCTTTTTGCCACACTCCCCCTTGTTTCTTTTGCATATTGTGCCTCCACTTGAAACCTCATTAAGATCCAAATGTGCTAAAGGTAAATTCTAGCAATGTTTTAACTGGTCTTAAAATTTTGATCAGGTCTGTATTATAATGGATCTCTGATTGATAGTCTCACCCCTCACAATATTTAGGCTTTTACAAGTCTTTACATACAAAATGGTTGAATGAGTTGTCAAAATAACATCTCACAGCAGATGCCTGCAGAGACCGGATGAGACACTAAAAGATTCTTTCCACATTGCATCACAAGAGAAGATATTTGATATAATGTGAATGAGAATTTGTGACCCAACAGACATCAGGAGGTGTAGGGAAGCGGAAATAATTCCTACTGTGCTATATGCACAGTTTTCCATAAGGAGATGTTGACATTTGTTTTCTTGGTGACATGCAGTACTGTCTTTTCCTTTCTGTATCACACTGACATGGTCTGGCATTAATTGACAGGACAAACAGGAAAAGGATATGAAATAGGAAATTTTGATTGCGACACATGTGAGTGGGTGTTTGCATGTGCACGAGTGTGTAGATTTTAGATGATAATAAGGCCAAACTATTGTGGAATAAGGGCACACAGAAATAGATAAATGTATTTATTAAAAACTTATTTTAATATCCTGTTGTGATAAGATCAATACATAAAAAAATGTAGCAGTTCATATTCTAATTTCTTTTCTCAGAATCCATTTGCGGCCGAAGTTTCACATCAGGATTTCCTGCTTAGATAGAAACTATGATTTCACAAACACAGCTTTAGAGTTGTGGCTTTATTTCTCATCGTCTGTCATCTCTCATAAACCAGTGGTGTACGCTTACAAGATATTTTACGATAAATGTTGCTGCTAAATGTAAAACATGCGGTTAAACCGCCTTTGCATATCCCACCCTGAGCACACTGCGAAGAGTTAGGCAGTGCATAACCTGTTGAAGCAACCTGATTTTTGTTCATATATATATCTATATATATAGATATATAGATATATATATGAATACACAAAAAACTTCTAAAAGTATAACAGTATGGGTATTTCTTCTCTTCAAGATCTGATGCTGATCACACTCTAATCCAATGCTGACATTAGTGTGGGTTAAGTTCATTCTGTCAACCTAATGACTTCAATCAGAGACCATCAAATCCAACATAAATGTAAATTGCCTTGGGTTTTAGACTGAATGCACCCAAGTACAATTACAGTTTTTACTATGTTTACTACTCCAAATGTGCCAAATTTTGGCCTACTGTACAGCACTAAATATGGAACAGTGGGTCCCCAGGCCAAAAAGAAATTACATGCATAATTATCTTTTATTAAAAGATATAATTTTTTTTCAATGGTAGAGCATCACAAAAATAAGAACATCACAAAAATGTCATTTATGACAATTCTACCTTGTTTGCATCAAATCAAGTCTTAGCATGCCTATAACCAAGTAGTAGTATGCCTATAATAATGACTTTTATACTGTACAATATAGGCTTTTAGGCAATTAGGCTTTCTCAAAGATGGAGGTTTTAATTCTAACCTTGAACGTACCTGAAGGGGAGCTACTGAAAGACAGAATTTTCTTTTTACATCTATTTGTCTTTAAAAAGAAAATTCTGTCTTTGAATAGCCCCCATGTACCAATGTGCAACTAAAACATATATGTTTATTTAAGTGCATAGATACATAAATATAGAAATAAACAATAAAACAATTTCATGATTTTGCACTTCCAGAGCATCCTATAGCCATATTTATTTATAGCACTTCTGGGCACCATCTCTGCTGGTTGCTTGGCAACCTCATTGCCACTGAGGTGATTCTAGGACTTTACTGCACTCTGCTGTCATTTGAATATAAATATTTAATTTATTGTAACAGCTCTGTTTTTTTAGATTTTTTTTTATTGCTCTTAGATCAAGGAGGCTATGGATTAGCACATTTTGAGCAAGTCATTCTTGCAGATAGGGCTTGAGAGATGGTAGGATAACCACAAATTTGATTGATCATTGTTAAAAACTGCCCAAAACATACACATACCATTTATAGATGTATCATCATCAGCGTTCTTCTTCTTCTTATTATTGTTATTATCTTGTAGTTCTTTTTGTACTATTTTTAGTTGTAGCATTCAATTTGTTGTAAACTTGTGTTAAAAATGACTTAATTGTATCATTAAATTAATTTTCATCCACAGCTACATTTATCTTATTAAAGAGAATGAATATTGACTTTTCTTTTCAAGCATTTATAAGATTATTTGTACAAAATCATGTTTGATCATTTTAGTAATATTTTGATCTCATCTCTAAAGTTGTAGCTGATGTCAGTGGAGTGGGGATTTATGTAGTATCTAAAACAACTTAACTCACGATTGACACAATCATGTAAAAACAAACTTCCATATACATGTTAATAACGGACATATGCATTTACAAATTGCAACATCCCCCCTTGGTATAACATCAATAAAAAAAATTACAGCAAAAAAAATTACACTTTCTTCTCATCTTTTCTTAGAATGCATTTGAGGTAGAAGTAGGAGCTCAAGATTTCCTGATTAGATGGAAAGTGTTTTAACAATCACGTTCCACAGGTTTGTGGCTTAAATTCTTCTAATGCAGCTCCAGTGCCAAAGCAATGGTAGTCATTGTCACACCTACCTTACATTATGAATCCTTGGAATTTCCTTTCTTCGATATTTTAAGAAAGGAAGAATTTCCTTTCTTCGATATTTTTGCACTTGTAGTCATGTTGAAGTTGAAAATTTGACAAAAAATTGAATTTCATGTTTGAATGGACACACATACATATGTTTTGTACATAAAGTATACACATGCATGTGTGTATTCAATTTATCTTATAGCAGCACAGAAACACCAGAGGAGAGTTTGAACATGATCTTTATCGATGTCACTTTCAGCAGTTAATGCCAATGCAGAAAAAGCAGGTTGAAAAAAGCAAATGAAAAATAATAATAACAATATAAATTATATATATTGTATATATATAATAATTTATACATCATCATATGTATATGTGTATGTATGTATGTATGCATGTATGTATGCATGTATGTATGTATGTATGTATGTATGTATGTATGTATGTGTGTGTGTGTATGTGTATATGTATATATATATATATATATATATATATATATATATATATATATATATATATATATATATATATATAGACAGGGGGGCGCACCAGGTGAAGTTACAACTACAACTGGCTGATAAGAAGGTGAATGGAAAATTCCACAGCAGCAGGGTGGACTGTGACAGATTCAGCATCAGTATAAATGTGAACTCATCATCTTCTTTCTTTCTCATATCCACGAGCTGTGGCGGTAATGTGGTTCATCCTTCTCCTCTGCAAAGCTCTTCCTGAGCTGGTGTTCACACAAGGCAAGTTACAGATGTTTCTTTTTATTTATTTATTATTTAATCTTCTGCATTTGGCACTAATGAGAAGTGGGTACTATGCCTGGTTATAGGAATCCATATTTTAGTTAATCAGCACACATTTGTGCTACTGCAAACTGTGTGGTCTCCCACATGGATGCTTATTGCATTAACTTTGTTATTTATTAGTTTATTACCTTTATTTGAGGCATTACTTGTTACTATATCATTGTACATTATCTCCAATTCCAAAATATATTCATTTTTCATTCATTCCTCTCTATGTGTAAATTAAGACTATTTACTAAAATTGTGTTCCAAATTCACACATTGTCATTGTAAAGTAGTTGGGGATATTTTACGTATGTACAGAATACTTGTGAAATTTTAAAAATTTTAAAAAGGTGATAAAGTTTAAAGATGAATGAAAAAAACAATGACAGGATTAAAATAAAACAAATATTTCCAATGTTTTTAAAGGTTAACTGTGAAAGAAATAATTTTGATGCTTTCCATATACTGCTTTGAAGGTGTCTGTAGTTGTGTTTCTATTAACCTTAGTCATATATTATTATATGATATTATATAATCACCATGGAAACACTTTTTTTTTTTCAACTTTGACATATGCAGTCATGGGACGAGTTATCTATGAGACAACATCAGTTCATGATACTCTCCCAGAAATCTCTTCAACACGGTCTTTGCCACACAGGCGGTCTGAGCCCAGTAACTCCATGGATCTCGTACACAAAATGTCCATCAATGGAAACCTGTACAATTGATTTAAACATCAATTGTAGTTTATTAAAATTTCAGAAATATTGCTTTTATTTTGTGAAAAACTATAATGGAAACCCAGCTAGTGATCAATGTGCACTCCCCGTACCCCTCATGTCCCTTATTAACAGCACATATGTTACTAGGTGATGTGAACAAGCTGATTTTAAGGAATGGAGCCAGCCCATGTGAAGGTCACCTTCAAGTCTACCACAAAGGTGAATGGGGATATGTTGGAGATGCAAACTGGAACAGGAACACAGAAGAAGTGGTCTGCAGGAGCACCAATTGTGGGAAACCTGTGTCTTCCAAGGAAATCTTTCGGCCATTGTATACCAAAGTGTGGCTCAATGAATTAAGTTGCAATGGAAATGAAAGTCACCTCTGGGACTGTACAAATCCTGGTTGGGGCATAAGCACATATCGGAAGGATACGATGAGATGGGTTACTTGTTCAAGTAAGGCTTGACTTTCAGTTTATTAAAAAAAAAAAAAATTCATTGTTAAGATACACCGTGGTGTGCTGAAAAGGTTAGAAAGTGCTTCAAAAAGAAAATTATGATGAAAGTGATAACTTTAAATATGATAAAATATTAACCTAACCTTTCTCCACTTTTAGATAAAATCAAAATAAGCCTGGATGAATCTAAATGTGCAGGAGTTGTCCAGTACTCCACAGATGGGGAAAATAATTCAGGTTATATTTGTGCCGAAAACTGGGGTAAGACTTGTGGAAGCGCATAGCTTTTACAAAAAAACAAAACGGAAATATATGGAGAAAATGCAATATAATTGTGAAATAAGCTGTGATTATTTCATTAATATTATTATTGGTGACATTTTCATTATTGTTTTTTCTGTTTATTATTTTTTGGTGAATGCAATGCACTTAATTGTAAAAGAAAAAAATAGGAATTAATGGCAGACTAAGGTGGATACTACTTTAGAAGAATTATTGCTAAAGTTAAACCTTAAAAAGCCACATAGGTAACAAAAAATATACAAAAAAAGAAATGTATCACTCGAGATTTTTATGGTTTTAATTTTGTTAAATAGTTATTAAAGCCACAGTGTGCATATGTGTGTGTGTGTGTGTGTGTGTGTGTGTGTGTGTGTGTGTGTGTGTGTGTGTTCGTGTGTCTGCTCTCTTGTAAAGGAAAAAACGTAGCAGACATTTTGTGTCAAAATCTTGGGTGTGGGACAACAAAGGAGATTTTGACACAAATGATGTACAGAAATGGATTTGACAGTTCAGCAAAGATGATGATCAAATGTTCAAACATCAAAAATGTAGAACATCTGTGGCAATGTGCTACAACACCAGAAGATATGTGTTCATATCCTGCAGCAGTCATATGTACAGGTATTTTACTATTCCAATAAATTAATAATACTTAGATTTGCAACATTAATTTGAAAAGAATTAATTTGAATAGGTCATAAAAGACTACGCCTCAGGGGAAACTCAGAAAATGCCTGTCAGGGGCTACTGGAAATAGAATCAAATGAGAGTGAAAATTGGATTCCTGTGAACACGTCAAACACAATCAGCCCTGAGGCATTCTGCAACCAAATGTTCTGTGGCACCAATGCAAGTGTGATAACTGATGATAAAGGCATACTGCTGACCTGTACAGGTAATGCAACTGAATATTATATAACATACGTGACAAAATTGGAAAAAAAAAGTTTTGTTTTTGTTTTTTCCACAGACAAAGTTTCAGTTGTTCTAATGGACAAAAATGTAGAGAGTAAATGCTACGGTACAGTTCACATCAAATTCAACAACACAAACTATTCTGTGCGTGCTTCCACCTGGACCCAAACTGAAGCTGAAGTGGTCTGCAGGGAGCTACGCTGTGGGACAGTAGGTTTTATTAGGATGATGACACTAATAATAATAACTTTGTCAACTTATTTATGCAAGATTTCTGTTTAGACTTTAATGTGTAGTAAACATATGTCATTTTGTTGGACTTTATTCAGATGATGATAAATGATGTCTTCTAGGTGATTGATACACGTAAAAGTCTGTCACGCATATGGGTTGGGATTATAGACTACGTAAAATGCTCAGGCACAGAGTCATCACTCTGGCACTGTAGAGCAAAACATAAAGAGCAAGACGAGGATTTTTCACCTCTTTCTGCCTACGTGGTCTGTGCAGGTAAATATAAATCTTCCTATTTAAACTATGATTAGATTCTATAAATCAAATAAGAAATTTCTTCATTTTGTGTAAATATGAAAAATATACATCTGTTAAAATCTCATTATTCATATGAATGAGTATCTTAATACAGTATATATATATACGTGTGTGTGTGTGTGTGTGCGTGTGTGTGTATTGAAAATGACAAATTACTTTGCTTTCATAATACAGATAGTATTGATGTAAGATTGAAGGATGGTCCTGGAATTTGTGCTGGAAGAGTGGAGATCAAGTATGAGGGCACATGGCAAAGGGTCATTGAACAAGGCTGGACAGACACCAACTCAAATACTGTCTGCAGTCAGCTGAAGTGTGGGAAAGGGAGAGTGCTTGGCCAGAATTATAGTAAAGGATCAGGTGTTTTCCTCAGAAACCTAGTAACCTGTCAGCCAAATGCTGTGCACATATCTGAGTGTGTAACCAATATTTTGACTGATTCATATATGGGGCACAGTCCAGTAATGGTGAGCTGTGAAGGTGAGTGTGTTCTCATTCTTTCATTATACCCTTTAAGTTTCTGTCACTTGTGTACTAATGATCTTTGCTGAACAAATGTGTATTTGGTTCATTAAGAATTCTACATTTCCTTCTGAGTTAAAAGAAAGCAGGGATACTGTCAGAATTGTGATTTTTGTTTTTCTCATGGGAAATAAGAAATATAAATAAAATATATAAAATACACTTAAATACACTTGGAAATTTGAAACATTGCACTAAGTACGAGAAAGTGGTCAATAGTTAAGTATCTTAGAAATACAGTAAATACTCACCATCAATAAATCTGATTAATTAAGTGTTACTCTTCAAACACAAACATTTTTACAATAAATCCTCCACTGTGACTTTGTCTGGAGATGCAGGAGTTTGTTTTTATATTTTATAATACTGTTAAACTTGCAAAAGGGTATGTTTTACCTTATGTTGATCCCACATTGATCCTAATATTATTCTTCTCTTTTTCTGTTAGAGTATCAAAATGTCTTTCTCAGTGGAGAATATTCCTGCTCTGGTATGGTGGGAATAGAGACTAGCACTAAATCATATTGGCTGTCTGGCTCTCCTAAGACATGGAACAAAGAGTCTGCAAATACTGTGTGTCAGCAGATGAACTGTGGAATAGTCAGAAACTTCAGCACCATTTTTAGTGAAGAATTAAAGGAGGGTATTTCTAAAGTAACTTACAGCTGCACAAACAACACAACGTCTCTGTTTAAGTGTAAGAAAATAGTTGTGTCAACTGTCAACACTGTTGCTACAGTAACATGCTCAGGTAATGTTTTAAAATATATTGCCACCCACACTTTATTGTGGCTGCTTTATTTCTTGGTCCTTTGCCACAGATCTGAAATGTGGTTTCTTTCTTTGTTTTGTGGTTACCGTAACAGAACGCATCACAGCGACTCTGACTAATGGGTGTTGGGGGCATGTCAATGTTTGTATGGGAGCAAAGTGTGGTGGTGTGTGTAAAGATTCCTGGTCTCAAAAACTGTCCACAATGCTGTGTAAAGATCTGGGCTGTGGGAAACCAATCCAGTCAACCAAGAATCCAGAATATTCCCAAGAGGTGATCATCACCAGCTTACATACCACAATGTATACGAAGAACTTAAACAAGAGCACCATGGTCATAAACAATGGCAGAACTTGCAGAAAAAACCCTGCCTATGTTGTCTGCTCAGGTAACGTATAACAACCACATAACAATGTGTTCTGTAAATTCAGCCATTAACTGAAGTTATATTCCTATGTTCATACTTTCAGCAACTTTTTGTATTATTTGCCACTTATTGTTACAAATGCATCCGAGAAAAATGACATACAATTGAAACAAAAAGCTGACTTGGCACCTTAGATAATAGAATTACAAGTAATTCACTCATTCTGCTCTAGGAAGCATCAAGACCGCTATTAAGGCTTCCAGATACAAATGTTCTGGAAATGTGGAAATTTACTATGAAGGTCAGTGGGGTCCAGTGTGCAAGGAAACCCTAAAAAATACTCCAACCCAAAACACCATCTGCAGGGAGTTGAAATGTGGACAGGCCTTAAACACAATCGACTACTTTGGGGTAAAACAAGCAGGCCATGTCATCTCTGACATACAGTGTCCACAAAATGGTGCTGACAGTTTGATGGACTGTAATAACACAGTTGCAAGGCCTGGAAATGACTTGTGCACCCTTGGTGGCCTCCAATGTTCAGGTATGTTCTGTCTGTCTGTCTGTCTGTCTGTCTGTCTGTCCTTGCATCCATCTAACCTCAACTCTGCCTGCTTCTTACCATAGGCTGGAGACAGATGGAGTTGAAATTCAACCAAACGTGTAGTGGAGCCCTGTTTGTTTACTCAGAGGGGAAAAGAAGTGCTGTTTCTGCACAAGACTGGACAGAAACAGAGGGCAGGCAACTTTGTCAGGACCTCAAATGTGGGGACTTCATGTCAAAGAAAGCCATCAACTCAACTCAACAAGAATTTTTCTGGAACACAAGCTTCAGCTGTAAAAATATAACGAATCCTAAAAGCATCTGGGAGTGTGCGAAGTCAGTGGTGACCTCTCAGGACCAGCAAAAACAACTGTTTATTGAATGTCAAGGTAAAAATCTGATTTTACTTGATTTATCGCATATGATGATATTAACTCTTTTGATGTTTTGTAAACATCAAATTGATTCTGCTTTTCTGTGGTATGTCTTGCTCTGGTAGTTTCTTAAATTCCATGTTAGATGAAAATCACATATCCCATCTTATTTACTAAGTATGACTCAAAAAAGAATACTGATGCTGTGACTGTGTCACCCTCATTGAGTATATAAAAAGATTTGCTGTAGCTTTCATTGATGTAAATGATTTTTCAAGTTGCTATTGTGTACTGGTGTTATTTCATTACTTTCTTTTCCAGATGAACCAGATGTCACCCTCTCAGAAAAATGTCGTGGTGAAGTAAAGATCAACAACAGTAGTGTGTGCAGCAGTAACTGGAATTTAGACTATTCAGATTTGGTTTGCCAGCAGCAAGACTGCAGCAATGCTGTTTTCACTGACAGGACAAGTAATGTGAACACTCATTTACAACATGTAGCCTGTGAGGACTATCATGACAAACTGAGTCAGTGCAACCGATTTGAAGGCCTGTGTACTGAGGGACATGTGTCTGTTTACTGTGTTGGTATGTATGTATATAAATACATCTGTATGTGATAAGTGAGCATATTCATGCAACAATATTTGTGCAAAATTGTATTATTTTCCAGGAGGAATCAAGTTCAGAACCACAGGAATATGTGGTGGACAGATCGAAGTCAATTATCGGAATAAGTGGGAAAAAGTTTGCCTCCTAGAATTTCCTTCAGAATTTAATGAAAAATTATGTCAAGAGCTTGGTTGTCAAGGATATATTTCTTCCATCAAGAAACCTAAAAAGAATAATGTGGTAAAATCTCCGTTTATTAAAAGAAACAAGATCTCTGTTTTATGTGTAAATGGCAAAAAATGTCTTGAATTCTAATTTACTTTTCAAGGCCAAAGTCAATTTGGAAACATCACTGAACTGCAGTTCGGATCACAGTGACATTAAGCACTGTGTTATTCAAAAGCGCTGTGAAAGAGTCAAACCAGCAGAAATCTACTGCAAAGGTAAATATGTTCACAAAATAGTCATTTTTAACTGTTCATTTCTGGATACAAATCTGAACTAATGAAATCTGAATTCCCTGTGTGTCAGTAAATATGTCTGTTTTGGATTTCAGGTTATATGTTGGAAATAACTGAACCCCACTCATCCCTAGCCTCCCCAGTGGTGTCTATCATTTTGGGAGGAGGCGCATTTCTGGTTCTGGTGATATTTGCTGCTGTCATGATAAAAGTCTGCACTGGCAAGAAACACAGGAAGAATGGTTTATGTTAGTAGATCATTTTACCATTTAAAAAAACCCTTAAGTAAATATAAAATTAAATGTTCTGCTAATTTGAAGATGATGCCACAAGTTAAGCCACATTCGCCTCGCCTCTCCCCTTGTGCTATATAGCAACGACAATGGCTTTCTCTTTATCTGTTTCTTTGGCAGTGTGATGAATGTTTATCTTTGTTACAATAAATTTCTAATGTGTTGATGCAGCAAGAATTTGGTCAAAACAAGAAAAGGACTTTAAAAGTCATAACTACGAGGATATCAGAAGCAATGCAGATGAAATGAACGACACTCATCATGGTGAGCATTCATACTTTCATTTATTCAGTCAGATGAGGTTTACCGATATTGTTATTTATTATTGTTGTTATTATTAATAAGTTTGTGACTTTCTATAGCACATGTAGTGTCAAAAAGCTAACATTTATTCATACAGTAAAATATACTATTATACACACAAACACATACACACACAATAAGTGTATGTTATTGTTCTAAATTATATACAATTTAACAAGTATGCTGCTATGTTACTTGCAGAGTTGAGAACAGAAAGTAAAGTCACCATGGAAGGGACTGTACAAAGAAATTCGCTTTTGAATTATGATGATGTAGAACTGATGGAGACCCAGCACCTGACCTCTGAGTCCACCACTGTTGGTGTCCTAGGACAAAATCTCTTACAGGAGAACGCCGCTGATGAAGACACAGGAAAGTTTAGGACTTCTTTAATTACATTTTTCACAATACCAACACTACCATATTGTCGATACACACATGAATTTAATATCCTGTTTATGTATCTTACAGATGATGCAAGTTATGAGGTGGATGACCCAAGGGAGAATTATGATGACATTGAAGCAAGCAATGAAATAACTAAAGCTGAAGTTCATGACAGCCATGAACACACATTTGAAATCTCCACAAGATGTCCAGGTCATGATGAAAACTATCTGGTGCCGGGAATGGATGGGTGAGACAAAACTGGATTTCAATGTACTAAAAACAAATCCAGTGTGTCATTACCCAAACATGGCCTTTTTTTCTTTAAGATGAAACCTTCTCCAGAAATTTTACTAGAACTGAGCAGCGTAGATTTTATTTCCTTTTTATTATTTGCTTGACAGCTTCTTAAGAAATTCAAAGAACATTGTAGGATAATACAAAACTATTTTATATATGGTTTCTTTTTAATAGAAGTTAAGAATTTTGCTGTTTTTTAAGGTTAATGTTTTATATTGAGATTATGTTTCTGTTTGTGTATTTACATGTACTTAAACTGTTAAAGTGAGGACATTTTAGGAGAGTGAGGACATTTTGGCTGGTTCTCATAATGTCAATGGACTCTGCAGCTCAAGGCATAGTTGAGGTTAAAATTGGGTTTAGGTCAGGGGTCACGGGGCTAGTTGTGGTCAGGGCTAACTCTCACCCTGACCCTTCACAAAGATAGAAGTACAAGTATGTGTGTGTGTGTGTGTGTATATGTGTGTGTGTGTGTGTTTGTGTGTGTGTGTATGTGTGTGTCTGCAGATTTTTGACTTTTCAGTTTGGGCAAAACCTCATAAATTTAATGAATTAATCTGCAGTGAAAAATGAATGAGTCTCTCTTTTGGTTAGTCATTAAAAGTGCTGTCTCTGTATTTCTACTGTACTGTACTTACTAATGTAAAGATCTGCAAAATACAGTAGAGCTACATAATTAAAGATTTAATGTGCACTGAAGCTGACTTTCGGATGAACTTTACGGTAGATCTTAGCATAACATTTTAGCTGTACCAGGATACTTGCAACATTAGACCAATAGATGTCATTGCTCCCTACAGGAAACTGTAGACTGAATTTGAACTAAAGGATGTTTTTGGCATAAATATTTGAAGTATTATGTTCCTGAGACTTGGAAGAATGGCTTGGATGTTGAGTATCAAACTGTATGTTGTGTAGGTTATATAGTTTGATACACAGCACATTAAGCCATTTTATTCACAAGACACCATTTTTGGGAACTTAATGATGATGACTTTTAGTCTTATATTTAGAGATGTTGTTTATCATACATTTTCAAGTGTTTATTTGGGTTTGTATATGGGTATTGTAACGTGTTAAATGTGTATATTTTTAAGGAATGGAATGGGGATGATTTTGATTCTGGTCTGTCGTAAAGCAAATGAGCTCTGCTCCAAACATTTCAAATCCAGATTCATATTGATGTAATTAAGCATTAAGCATTATCACTTTTTCCATCAGCAGCCAAGTGAATGAGAACAGCTGTTAAAAAAACCTTGAGGGACTGATACTCATACAATCATACTGATGCTGTTTTTAAGTCACTGACAGACAAGCTTAAGCCTTGTAAGTTTGGCCAGGTGGTGGGAGGTCAAAATCAGAATTACACCCAAAGGGACTCATATGTAACATGCAGCTGACTTTTGATATACTGCCATCACATTCAGCCCTACTATCCCTGTGGTGTGACTCATTTATTCCTTTTAAATTAAAAACATATATATTATCATCTCACTAAATACAGTACATTATAAAATATAACACTGCTGAAAATCAGAAATCTTACAATAAATGTGTCTAATGTGCACTGGGATCAAAGTATAAACTGTGAGTCCATTATGTATATTTGCCTGCCTGTCAGAAGTGGTTAGGTGGGGCTATCCATCATCTAAGGCACATACTGGATATACACTTACAAGCACATGTTTGATAAAAGACCCATGTTTTAGTGTTGATTAGTATGCTGTAAATATAAGTCATGCAGTATAAATATACATTATTATTATTAATATTATTATATAAAAGGCTGTGTTGAATTAATTAAAGAGGAAAGGACTTGTTCTCCTTGTCAGTGCCCCATCTCCTCCTTCAGCCAGTCTTTCTCCACATATGACCTTACTTCCCCCACTGTGCACCTCCTTACTGCATCCAGAGCCAGGATCCTACTGAACATCTCCATGGCTTCTGGAGTGAACCTTTTCCATAAGGAAGGATTCTCATCAGTAGGTTTTTCCTCCATTGTGCACCAGTCTGCAAACTCTTGATAAAAGTCATCTGAATCCATGCAACATTCCCAGGGAAAGTAACCTGTTAGGATGCAGAACATCAGCACCCCAAAGGCCCAGGTATCCAGGCTTGGCTCCACACTAAGAGGTGGGGCAGTAACTTCCTTTTGACCTTCAAGCAGCACAACAGTACAAAGTTCTGGGGCCATATAGGGCAAAGTACCTCTGATGTACCGAATCATAGTGCCTCTCTTCTGGGTAAGGCCAAAGTCTGCCAGTTTTACTTGACAGCAGTTTTTGTCCAGTAGCAGAATATTTTCAGGTTTGACATCACGGTGCACCAGCCCATGACTGTGAATAAATTCCAAAGCACTGGCAATTTGAAGGACACAGCGTTTGACTGAAGGTTCTGGAATGCCCACCTAAAAGACAAATCAGTCATGCAATTTTTGTCATGTGTTTCAATTCTTATCAGTCATCAACTTCATTCAACTTATTTATGTTAAATCTAGATTTGGGAAACAGCAATTTTGGGACTCTCTGGAGCTTTGGTTTGGTCTAAGTTTTCTCATGTTGTGCAACACAGACTCAAAAATTATGCCGGCATGACTTTTCTTTTCCTAAATTAGAGGGGTTGGAACCCTGTTTCACTCACCTTTGGTTTAATGACAGCAAATAGGTCTTTACCAAAGGCAAGCTCCTGGGCAAAGCAATAGTGATCTTTAGAATGAAAGGCAATGCCGAAGAGACCAACAATGCAAGGATGAGAGGACAGATATAAGGAGATGCAGTACTCTCGCAGAAAGCCCTGCAACTGCGTTGAGGCTTTAGGTATCACTTTCAAGGCCATGGGTGTCCCTGTAGAATAGTCATACTTCATTCATGGTAATCAGAAGAAAAGTGAAATGCTAGGTTAACATGAAATAGAGCATTCATTTTAATAATGCCTTTATGCTCTTATTTTTAGTCTTTAGACTATTGATATAACATTTATAGAATAATGTGGTTACCTTTGAAGCAATGTGTAACCAGCAGTACTTTGCCATACTTTCCACGTCCGATCTCCTTGATGATATTGAAGTGTTCCTGGATCTCTCGTTGAGCAAGACTCTGTGCTGTTATTTCCATTAGCTCATCAATGAAGCTGCCATCAGTGAAACCCAACTCAATCATCTGTAGAAATACAGGGGATTCCCTCAAACTTATCTTATACACACACACACACACACACACTCTCTCTCTCTCTCACACACGCACACACAAACACATTTGTACAGAACACATTCTAAAAGTTTATTTTACCAGGTAATGTAAACAAAAATAAGTAATTTCATCCTCCAGAATACAGTAACTGTCTCAAAACATTGCTTTTCTTTTAATTTGCAAGGATTATGAATTGTGTTCAGTAAACTAAACAATTAAACAACAAATTCTCATAAATAATAACCACTAATGACTAAGGTATATAACCTGAAGGAAGACAGATAACGAGCTGATGAATACTGAACTTCCTACCTTTAAGCTTATGGTTTCCAATAATTAGAGGAGAATGAAAGTCAATCCAAAAAGAAAAAAATATTACAGAAAAACACTAAAGCATTGATGCTCAGCTAAAATAGTAACTGCAAGTTAAAAGGTTTTAAGCCTGTGCCTTCTGCTTCAGCGTTGCTACTTTTACATGCTGAGTAGACCTAAGAGCTCTTCACAGCCCACAGTTAGGCTGCTGAAATAGGGACAGAACCCCCTTTGACAGCTGATCACACATGCACGCAAGCACACACACACACACACACACACACACACACACACACACACACACACTTTGTCATTCTATGTTTGTGAATGACCTATTCCATTCCCCAGGTTCTTACCCTAATCCTAATTATCATAACTAAATACCTAACACTAAACCCTTACCCCAACCTTAACCTAAATACAATTCCAACTTAACACCTTGAGTGTTATGCAGTAAAAATGTTATTGTTTTTAAAACCTTTCGGAAAACCTGTGGAGAGTAAACAGCTACATCTGTAAGGCAGATATGTAAATGTATAGATTTGTTTGTACTACAAAAGTATATTGCTATTCATTAATGTACACATCATTAATGTTTATTTTCTTTTCAATTACTTCTTAGTTTATGCAAAAGTAGCACTATGAAATAGAATCTGTTTTTAAAGCCATATATAGTTTTTAACCAAAGTAAACACATGACCAATTACTTCCCAACATGTGTAATACACATTAAGTGGAAAGTTCCCATGATTTTGACTTAGAAATATGAACAAACATTGCTGGCCTTAGCCTTGTATTAGTTATAGTATCTGCTTTTTCCTGAATACCACATTTTTATCTTATTAAAACTTGTACTATTCTGTTTAAGATAATTTCTATATAAATAACATTAAACACTTGTTAAACTCTTGTTAAAATATAATCTTTACCAGATTTAATAAATGACTTTGAAATTATGAGCATCAAATATACAGATGGGTGTTTTGTTTGGTAGTTGGTGCCTTGGCATCATCAATCATCAGTCAACTTGATGGACTTTCCACAACATGGCAGGCAAAACAAGGCTTGCACCAGCCCAGCGGGAGTCTTAATGTCACAGCTATGAACTACAGAAGCTGCAGAATGTACACAGACACCTTCCCTGTGGTGTCATCTACAGATTAGGCTGGCATTCAAAGAGTGGGGGTGGGGGTTGTTGTCTGCACCTGTGTCCCAGTGTTTTGTGTGTTGTCCTATGTTACGATTACTGAGAACTCACTCAGCTGTGACCCCTTGTAGTTATGATCAGGGTACAACCAATCCCCACAAGTAGAAGAGAAACTAAGAAAGAGATTTGCTGTTGTGTCATCCTTTCCAACAATATGTTGGGTTAATGAGCTGTTAGTCGCTGTGGTTCAGAAAGGGGTCAACGTTTTTTATAGAATGTATGCTTATGGTTATTAAGATTTTGATGATTTGGTGGTTACATGAAGAAGGAATGGAGTTTCAGTTTATAATGACTTCACCGAGATACTGTGGTTATATTTACTAATGCACTAAATGTAAACATTACTGTCCGTTGCAGTCAGCTGATGTAACATCAATCAGTGTGTTTTTATGTTGTGCTGGGGAGACAATTTTTCATGTTCCATGGTTAACTCACAGAAGTAAATGGGTTGGTTGAGATTGGTAGGAGGTATGGTCGGATCGTAAAGCATCAGAATGAAGAACATTAGCTGTATTTAGACAGATGGCATGTTTCCTGGTTTTAAGGCTTCAGACTTTCAAAAGTCCACAAAAGAAATTATTACGTACCACATTGTCTTTTTATTCAGTGTCTGAATTCTTTTTTTAAGTTGATAAACCTTAACTCATCAGTTATTTTCTACAGTTAATTGTTAATATGTTTAATATAGTTACTGATGATTAGAACTGAACCCATTACATACACTATACATTAAATATATATTTTGTACATTAAAAGTATATTTTAAAAAGTATATCATATTATATTATAGTATAGTTTAAAAAAGTATATTTAAAGAGCTCTTCTGAAGCTATTTGGTTAAAATCTATTAAAATATTTAAACATGTCACCATCTCCAAATGGATCTCATATTTAATGAAATATTTAATTTAATGTTCTGAAAACTGACCAAGCCTGATCATACAAAAATAATTCCTACTCAGGCCAGTCATATGGCAGGCTTACTGACAACTGGTTTATGTATGTATGCATGTGCTGTTTCATTCATTCTGCAAGAGTGATGGATTTCACCCTTCTGCACATTTATATATAGATACATTATAAGTAGAGTTTTTTAATGACTTAAATGATTGTGGATATTAAGTTCCAGGGCATGAGAAATGCATGTGTGGCATTCAGGTCCCAATGACAGATTGATCTAGACTCAAGGGACACAAAGTGCCATGCTACTATTTGTAGAAATGCATTTATTAATCAACTTCTTAAGTTGATTTTATCATATTTAATTGTATGTAAGTTTAAACTTTATTGCATAACAAACTATTATTTGTTTCAAATAAGCATTTTTATTATATTTTATACATATAGAAGTACTCAAAAATCTGTACTTTTTTATGTGTAGTGTTTTATTTCCAAATCAACATGCCCTGGCTTACTTACATGCATGTCTATTCAGATGCATGACAGAATACCTTTCAATGAAACGTGTATATGGCACATGCATGGGAAAGATTCAGTGGGTCTTAATATAGATAAGCTCTAAGTGGATTTAAGTTATGAGGTTTACCACAGAGTAAGTGCTGATTGACAGTGTGTGAAGACATGCAGCTAACATGTGCTTTTAGATTAATTTGCCACTTCTCTATAACCACAAAACAGGCTACACTCTCTGTTTCTTTCTCTCCCTCCCTCACACACACACACACACACACACACACACACACACAACACACACACACACACACACACACACACACACACACATTCTGTCTCTATAAACAGAGGAGGTGGAAGTAGATGAAAATATGATACACACATATACATGTGTCTAGTATTGCCAATACCGGTCTCCCTTCTCTAGGTGATAAAGTTTTTTGTATTTTTAAATGTTTTATTTACTTTTGTTTTATTACTTCTCTGTGACTCGTGTGTGTGTGTGTGTGTGTGTGTGTGTGTGTGTGTGTGTGTATGTTAGGATGTGCTAGTTTTGTCTCTTTCCTTGTATTTTTCCTGTTTCTCCCTCATGTTTTGTCATCGGCTATAAAACTCAATGGTAGCCTTGATCCCCCGCAAGGCTAAGAGACTGATTTTAAAAATCCCTAATGAAAAGTCAGTTTGCGGTTACAGTTCCAAAATCTTTTTTCCCAGTGTTGAGAAGATTAATTCAATATCAGACCTTCTCTGTTTAAAAATGGCAGCTCCTTGGGGTCGATGCTATGAGCCAGTCACCCTTAAAAGATGCTGTTTGCTGGGGAAGGGCTCACACTTGGCTGTGACTCAGAATGGGGTTCCTGTGGTCCTGGAGAAGACTTTCAAAACCTATTAAATGGATGTTTTGTGATGGCACCCAAGTCTGTGTCTTTGCACGTGTGTTGTGCATTGATGGTGTTTTTTGCAGGTGCCATTCTTGTTTGCAATTCAGGAGATATCCAGCTAAGCAGATAAAAAGAAGTGGCATGACCTGCTGACCTGCCCTGAAAGGACTCCCTTGCTGCATATACACACAATATTATTATTATTTGTTTCGACAGCTTCGGTGAAGACTTGGCTGTTTGACAGTTTTCATTTTCCATTTTAGATGCCAGCTGTTGTTACAGGTCACATTTTCAATGGTTTAGGTCTGTTGTAAGACATTTGATCCTTTCTTAGCCCCAGCACAGACAAATATTCATTTATGTCAGTAGAATTATGGAATTTAGACCCCACAGCATGGTACAGCAGCTAAAATGTTGCTAAATGTCCCAAAAATCTGGATTAATTACACTCACAGTCTGCATGGGAACACAGAGTTTCCCCAAAGATTTATTTAATATCCATTTGAATAAATCTGTTATATTATTTACACAATACAATACAATACAATAATATACATTATTGTGTAATGTAAGACTGAAGAACAGCGTTTGTCCTTAGGCAGTCAGAACCCTAAATGCACCAGACCATTGAAACTGTCATGCTGCCATGTGCATGTGTATGTGCACCTGTGTGTGTGAATGTGTGTATGTGCATGCTGTGTGTGTGTGTGTGTGTGTGTGTGGTTGGTGTATCTATGCATGTGTGAGTGTATAGGTATGTGTACTCTGATTTTATAGCTCATACTTCCACCTCACTGCTACTGCTGTTCCTGTGCAATATCTATCTCTCATATATTTGGATCTGCACTATTGTCATTCATGCTGTAATATACGCTGTGGACCTGCTGGCTAATTTTGTTGTACAGGCCAGTGTTCAATAACAATAAAAACGTCCTGAGTCTTGAATCTAAATGTAAATCTGTCAAAGTGTAACGAGCAGAAGCTTGCAATACAGGTGTACCAATAATTATTATAACAATACAATCATTCCATCGCATTACTATGAAACAAATAATATATTACTGTCATATTGTGGCAGGAAGAAGGTGGTTTTACCTTCTTTATTCCAGGCGCGAACAGACTGGAAAAGGCGCGTGAAACATAGCCTTAAATAACATTGGGCAAACCACGCCTCTCAGCCCATAATAAACCAGGGTGTGAGGCATGCCCCTAAGTGTTCACCCCCCCGAAGGGAAACCATTAGGACGCATAAAAAAACTAGAAAGCACTCGGAGAGTGCAGACCTCCGCCAAGCGCCACAATTCCTGGAATATTGTGATTTCCAATAATTATAAATAGTAGTCCCACATATACTTTGACTACAAATTTAGATTCCTTGACCATAAAAACATACTGTTAGCCACTGGAATCATAACAATATATGTCTTAGTTCAGTAGTTATTCACGAAAATCGTATTTTCTGTAATGGCGTTTTTCTTCTGGATCTTGCTCCATATGCCATGATCCGTTGACATACTACAGATGCGAAATTAACTCAGCTACATGACGGCACTTGTTAGAAATTTCTACCTCTAATATAAAAGGCACAGTATGTCAGGGCGAGAACCCACAAGCGACACCAGAGTTCGGTTGAACACCGTTTTATTCACAGGGTGGTAGAGGGACAGAAGGCAGTCAGGTTTACCAGGGAGCAGAAGCAAAAGGCAGGTCAGGGGCAGGCAGGAAATCGCGGGAAAGTCATGAATAACACAGCGGCCACTCTGGCAGGGGCGAAGCATTCAGCCATCGTATAAATAGGCCCCCTGATTGGCCTGATTGGCCGCAGGTGCACAGCGCTGGGGTGGATCCAAGGGCAGGGCTGCTCGCAGCTGTGACACAGTAGGCCAAAATATAAGGGCACCCCCATTTTTTATATAAATTGCAATGAAATCCATCTTCTGGATCAGATCCGGATCAGCCTTTGGAATATGATAGAGGATCTCATTGTCCATCCTTGAGTCAAATCTCATGGGGTTTGGTCAATAATTAACCAATATATTGAAAAACAACATTTGTGGCCCCATTTACCACAATGTTAATGAAAATTTCAAAGTGATCCAGAATCCAGGATTTCTCCCGGATCACCCCCAAAATGAAATCAGTTCTTTCTTTTCACAATTACAACAAATCCTGAAAATTTCATCAAAATCGGTCCAGAACTTTTTGAGTTATGTTGCTAACAGACAGACAGGCAGACAATCAGACAGACAGACAGTGGGTTTAATCAACCTGTGGTAATGGCGGCGTCCATCTTCTGGAACCACAGGCGGGCCACGGGAAGGAGAAACCAAGTCCACAACGGGTTGTGAATTAGAATTAGAACAAAAATCATCCTGGACCTTTGAAGGAGGACAGCCCGCACGGGGGGCCTATGGCCGGCTGCACATCTTCTCCAGCTGGCTTCAGCCTATCCAACGTTACCCACCTCGTCCGACCACCCACAAAACTCTACGCCCCCGTCTCAAGCACCCGGAACGGGCCATCGTACAGAGGGCGAAGGGGTGACTGGTGGGTGTCATGCTGCACGAAAACAAAATGAGCCGTTGCCAATTCCGCCGGAACAAACAACCATGGGAGACAGTGGTGCACGGGGGCTAGAGCCAGAATGGGCACGGCTGAGAAGGAACTCCTGGTGGGAAAGTTAAGAAGAAGGGGAGCTGAAACACGCAACTCACTCCAAGAGAAATGCCCCCGCGACATCTACCAACCCACCAGGTCCACATACACGTGGTAAAACCGTCTGGCCAGAATCGTGAAAGGTTCGAGGGGTGCCTTGGTGTGCCGGTAAACCTTCGCCCGCTGGCATGCTACACAAGCTGCTGCCCATTCCCTGACCTCTTTAAGGAGGCTAGGCCAGACAAACTTGGCACTCACTAGTTTCACTGACGCACAAACCCCTGGGTGTGAGAGGGAGTGGACCAAATCAAAGACCTTGCGGCGCCAGGCAACTGGGACCACAGGTCGGGGACGACCGTTAGAGATGTCACAAAGGGGGGCAGGCCCACCATCCTCTATTACTGCCTGCTTCAGCTTCAGGCCTGTACCAGTGGACCCAAGAGCCCGTATCTCTGAGTCCCCAGATTGGTCAACCGCCATGGCGGCAAAATCCAGTCCCAGGTGTACAGGACAAACCAGGACCCGCGACAGACAATCAGCCACTGGGTTGGCCTTCCTGGCCATGTGCTGAATGTCATTCGTGAATTCTGAGACTGCCACCAGATGACGCTGCTGACGTGCAGACCAAGGCTCAGAGACCTTCGACATAGCAAATGTCAGTGGTTTGCGGTCGACATAAGCTGTGAATGATCGGCCCTCAAGCAGGAAACGAAAATGACGTGTAGTGAGGTACAATGCGAGTAACTCCCGGTCAAAATCACTGTACTTTTGCTTTACTGTCTCGCAGTTTGTGGCTAAAAAAATGTGAGGGGCTGCCATTCGTTGCGGACCCTCTGTTCGACTACCACCCCGATGGCCACATCTGATGCGTCAGTCGTCAAAGCAATCGACACCTGCAGGGTGCGTCAACAGTGTGGCTTTGGCTAAGGCAGACTTGGCACCCTCAAAAGCCTGGATCCGCTCAGCAGTCCAGTCGACCTGATCAGTAGCCTTCTTCATCCATAGAGCCTCATACAGTGGCTGCAGGAGGTGGGCTGCCCTGGGGAGAAAACGGTTATAAAAATTCACCATCCCCACGAACTCCTGCAGAGCCTTCACGGAGACTGCATGCGGAAACTCCGCCACTGCCTGCACCTTAGATGGCAATGGAACTGCACTTAGGGAAGAAATGCGGTGGCCCAAGAAATCAATCACCGGCAGACCAAATTGGCATTTTGCCGGGTTTATGATGAGGCAATGATCAGCCAGGCACCGAAAAACCTGCCGTATGTGCGTCAGGTACTCATCTGCTGATGGACTTGCTACCAATATGTCGTCCAAATAAATGAACACAAAAGTGAGGTCTCGTAACACCAAGTCCATCAACCGTTGGAATGTCTTCACTGCCCCCTTCAGGCCGACAGGCATTTGCAAGAACTCGAAGAACCCAAACGGGGTGATCACTACGGTCTTGGGCACATCCTCTGCATGCACTGGAACCTGATGGTAACTGCACACCAGGTCTACCTTTGAGAAAATAGTAGTGCCTGCCAGATAAATGGAAAATTCTGTATGTCCGGAATGGGGTAACGGTCATGAGCTGTGATGTTGTTAAAATGATGAAAATTGCCACACCGCCAAGTGCCATCTGCCTTGGGCACCATGTGGAGCAGCGAGGCCCATGGGCTGTTAGAGCACTGCACGATTCCTTAACACTCCATGGTGGCGAATTCCTCCTTAGCCGTCACGAGCTCCACAGCGTGAAGCTGCCGTGCATGTGCGAAAACAGGCGGACCCGCGGTGGGTTTGAAGTGCTCCCAGAAGAGCCTCCTCCCTCCTGGAATCGTCGGCCTGACAGGGAGTCCTTCACATACAGCAGCTCCTCTTGTTCACCAGCGCCCACAGCTGCTACTGAGCGCTGGCCTTGACATTTCCCTGCATCTCGAACTTGCATGGAGGTACGCAGCAGTGAGCCTTGTGGCCAAAACGCTGGTGGAAGAAACCCATGTCACTCTTCCTCCTCCGGGAGGACACTCTAGCCACCATTGCCTGGTCCCCTCCGCCACCAGCTGCTGGGCGTCCTGCAACACACTCTGCATGGAGGTCCTCCTAAGGGTCAGCAGCATACGATCTGCCTCCTCAGCCAAAGCACGGGAATCACCTGCAGCCAGACCCGGGGAGTTCGCCAAGGCTGCGCAGACTGGATGTAGAAGCTGGCGCAGGAAAATGTGCAGGAAAAGGAAGCCGCCCTCGTCCGAGCCTAGCAAGGATAGCATGCCGTCCATGAGGTCCACCACCAAACTGTCGCCCAAACTCGGCAGGGAAAGTAGTTTATCCACCCATTCCGTGGCAGGCAGGCTGTACCTCCGGAGCAGGAGCGCTTTGAGCGCGGCGTACTTGCCAGCCCAGCAGTTGACCGTCGCCTCAGTCTAGCCCCATAACCTGCCTGTAGGACTGAGAGAGCAAGCGAGAGAGAGAGAGAGAGGGAGAGAGAATGAGGAAAAGAGCGAGAATGAGTGGGAAGAGAGGGAGAGAGGGCGCGCACACAACCATTCGCGCTAATTCATCCTCCCACTAACACGTAATTTAGGTTTTCTTAATAGCAGTATCGTAAGGTACCTGCACTTCAGTCTCTGACTTGGCCCATGCATGCCTTTCTAATGCTGGGAACTAGGTATCTGCCAATGGGCCTATACTCTACACATCTAAGCAGACCTTCCTCTCATTAACAAGAAAAGCAGAATAATAGCCACTATAAAAATTATTTCATGGTTCACCCTTTTGTGAATATTAGTAATGACTTTCCATAGTCCACCCTATATAATTACTGTTTCACTGTTTTGGTTTTTATTTCAAAAACAAAGCACATTTACAGAAATTCCACTGTGAGTGTGAATGTATGGAGGAGTTTCACACACACATCGACACAGTGGAGGTCAAACCAAAAGACACAAATACATAATGCATGCAGCATCCAAATGGAGTAAATTCCGCTGGTGTTTTGTGTGCTGTTGTCTCAACTTCATCAGGTAAGACAATCAGGCTTTGATTTTACTTTTATGTAAATCCACAATTAATTTGTACTAGGTTCATAAAATTGTGTTGGATTCCTTGAGGGGATGAGTCAGGTCTGTATCTTACCCAGGCAAAATAAGCACTGCCTTCAGTCACCAACTGGATTATGCAGATAAGGCTCTGCTTAGTTTGTTTTTGGGTCTGAAATGTAGGTGCCCATCTCCTCAGGTCAAGGTTGTCCAAAACTCCTGGATAGTTTGCCAATTTTGAAGTGTCCAAAATTGAAACTTTAATACAGACCCTTTAGCATGAGGTTTGATCAGAAGAGAAGTGTGAGGTTCTGCCAAAGTCTATGTGTATCAGATTCTGTCTTCCGACTTGAAATTGGTGGCTTCTTTGACGCTAGTTTGAGAGGGGTGACAAAGAAGCCATCCATGTCATGTTGGAGAAACTATCTCTGAACAGAGGTGGTGGACTGAGACATTCCCTATCACCCACTTACATTGCACTCCAACACTCCCTCCATCAATGATCCAAATGTTCATACCTTCACGCAAGATCCGATGACTCATCACCATGTGACCTGGCAAATAACAAAAAGGGGACAATAACAGCAAAACTAGGTCAAGGACCCTATGATCAACTCAGCTGACCACACAGATCATCATTATGGTAATGATTCACAAGGGCTACATTTTCAAGCTCTGACTTCAGCCATTTTAGAACTGAAGAACCTTTTTGGAGAAGAGATGAAACATCTTTAAGCTCCCTACCAAGTCTAGTTGTTCGCTGAGATCAATTGTTGTATCACCTTTTATACCTTAAAATATGGCCATGTTGACCTTGCTCTACCATGCAACTGTCTTTAATTTAGTAAAATTTTCATGTTTCTATTTGTATTTTTTTCAATACCATATTAGTTGGCATTGCTCTTCACCTTTTCCTAATGGTATCTCAGCATCTGGTCTGTACCATGACATGGGATCTCTGGCAGGATGAATACATATTGAAGTGCAGGTCACCATGTAAATGCACTCACATATAAAAGGTTAAAAACAGCACTAATACACCATCAGCCACCTCCCTTGCTGCAGACTACTGTCTTTGAAGAGATGCTTGAAAAGAGACAGATTTCCAGAACTATTAAATAGGAATGGACAAAATGAAATGAGACAGCCACAATGGATGGGATTCCATGTGTACATCCTTGAATGCCCTCTCTTTCTGGTTGTCTTCATTGTGATCCAAAACAAACACAACCCACACATTGTGTTTTTTAGAGATGGTTAAAAGTGTTATGGTTCCATCGGCATCATTAGCTGTTGTGATCATGTACACATGATAAAATCAGTGTAAAAATACCTGTGTCTTTCTCACTACTGTTTTTGCAACCAAGATGGTGCATGATACCATGAAGCAGGAGTGCTAATGTCACACTTGGAAGCCCTGTAAATGTAAATAAAAACAAGACCTCAAACTGGGGGATCAGAGGTCAGTGTGTAGTTTTGAAATCAGACAGAGAGAGAAGCACAAATGGAGAGAAGAAATGAATGGCATCAAATACTGAGGAGGCGTAGACATGCAGCCAGTAAGGTGAGAAAAAAACTCTAGGATCATGTTTCTGTTCCCCGGCAGCCTTGGCCTGCAGCAGCATAACTAAGAATAAGTTCAAGGTTAGCTGCTGTTGTTTGAACTATGAGCATTAGCTCAGCTACGATAATCTCTGTAGCTACAATATTATTGTCTATGAACTTTCTCAAGGAGGAATGGTTTAAGTGTAATTTTAAAAGTAGAGAAGGAGTCAGCATCCCGTAGCTGGACAGGAGTGGGTTCGACAGCAGGGAGCTGCTAGTTAAAGGCTCACACACCCAGTCTAACTCTAAAGATTCTGGAAACCACAAGTAAACCAAAACTCTGAGAGTGGAGTGGTTTGTTGGGATGATCCGGTGTTATCAGTTTCTCTAGATAGGATGAAGGTGACCTATAAGGACCATGCACCTTAGGAGACATATTTCATTTTTCTTTTGCATAGAAATAACAAACTATTGTGATCCTACAAAATGTCTTCTGAAAAAAGACTTCATCAACTCAGAGCCAACTTTTTATTTCCATTTGAGATGTGAAAATTGCTGATTCACCTGCTTTTTATTATTACTTTTTCATTAATTATACCACAGAAAATTCTTCCAGAATTAAGGAAATACAGTGGGACCATTTTTATCGACACAAAAGCTCTCTTCTTCTTTTCTTCTTTTTCAGTTTCTCCATCACTTTCCTGGGGTCCATAGCGAATAAAAGTTAAACGAAGACGACGCTGGAATACACACACCTGTACATATTGACGTTCCTCCTAGCCAATGGGATGACAGGAAGTTTCTAGGCAATAGTCAATGGCAGAGCAGCTACAAGCATGTTTACATTTGCTAAACTCCGCTACAAGTAGCAGCGGTAGCGTGTTTTTGCCTTTCGTATCCTGAAATTTCTTTCGTAACAAGAGGAAATACTTTCCCGTTGAGACGTGTCGTAACCTTAAAATTCCGCATGTAGAGACGTTCGTAAGTAGATGTCCCACTGTATGTCTTTATGGTGTCTTGCAAATTATGCCCAATTAATTAAAATGTAGGTTTCAAAAGCAACTTCAATGCACATTTACTGTAAATAAAAGGTAAATATAAGATAAACAAAAATGTTCAAAAATGTTAAAAAAAATCTAATTGATATAAAACTATGTTCCATAAAAGTTGGCCCTCCTGAAGAAAAAAAAAGACAATTTTATGACACATATGTGTCGCCCTCCAATGGCCAAGTGTTCTCATAACATGGTGATTTGAATGAGTATTTGTCAGTGTTGCTCGGCAGGATTTCTTTTATTCTGAACAAATATTGATTTATTACTTGGGTGTGTGGCCCAAACCACTCAGGGGTTGAAAAAATTCACAATTTCAGAAATGCCAAAAAAATCATACGAAATAGATTCAAGATTCAAGTCCTTTATTGTCCCACACGGGGAAATTTACAGTGCAACAGCAGCAAGAGTAGACTAGAGTTTGGAATATACAGAAGATGTATATTTACAATAATCCAAGTAAAACAGATACCTGTACATAGTACAGAGGGTACAATACAATACAGAGAGTAAAAAAATATACAGGTCAGAATATATAATATTCAGATTGTAAAAAAGACTAGTGGGCGTTATGTTTATTGTGTAGCCTGACAGCAGCTGGCAGGAAAGATCTGCGATACCTCTCCTTCACACAGCGAGGGTGGAGCAGCCGCTCACTGAATGAGCTGCCCAGTCCTCCCAGGGTGTCCTGTAGGGGGTGGGACATGTTGTTTAGCATGGATGACAGCTTAGCCATCATCCTCCTGTTTCCCACCACCTCCACTGAGTCCAGGGGACATCCCAGGACAGAGCTGGCCTTCTTAACCAGTCTGTCCATCCTCCTCCTGTCCCTGTCCGTGATGCTACTGGACCAGCAGACTATCTCATAGAAGATAGCTGATCCCACCGCAGAGTCATAGAAAGTCCTCAGGAGTGGTCCCTGCACTCCAAAAGACCTCAGTCTCCTGAGCAGGAACAGTCTGCTGTTGCCCTTCTTGACAAGGGCGTCTGTGTTGTGAGTCCAGTCCAGGTTATTGTTTAAGTGAACTCCCAGGTACTTATAGGACTCCGACTCGTCAACATCCATTCCCAGGATGTTCACCGGTGCAGTCAGGAGGTTGTTACGCCTGCGGAAGTCCACCACCAGCTCCTTGGTTTTGCCAGCGTTGATCTGGAGGTTGTTCCGCAGGCTCCAGTCCACAAAGTCCTGAATAAGTCCTCTGTGCTCTGTATTGTCCCCATCAGTGATGAGGCCGACAGCAGCAGAGTCGTCAGAGAACTTCTGGAGGTGACATGAAGATGTACTATATGAAAAGTCCGCGGTGTAGAGGGTGAACAGGAAAGGAGCCAGAACTGTTCCCTGCGGGACACCAGTGCTGCAGAGAAGCCGATCTGACTCGGAGCCCTTCACCCTCACAAACTGTGGTCTTTGTGTCAGGTAATCCAGAATCCATGTTGTGAGGTGGTGATCCACCCCAGCAACCTGCAGCTTGTCCCCCAGCAGCCTGGGCTGGATGGTGTTGAATGCACTGCACCAAGGTTCCAGCTCGGTCGCCGACTACTCGATTCACTTCCGCGTCCTTGCCGCTCGAAGTGGCTGTAACGATGCAGCACTTCGGGGGGTATTTACTCAGGGGCTCTCCGATGTTCTGAAAGACGAGCTGGCGGCAAGAGACCAGACGGAGACCTTGGAGGAGCTCGTCGGCCTTGCCACGCGCCTGGACAACCGCCTTCGGGAGTGACGCCAGCAGAAGGTGAGCAAGCGGATGGAGAGAGCTTCTGGGAGGTTCCCCAGGCCGAGGCTGTCCACTGCAGACTCGTCGTCCGAGGTCGTTGTTCCTGCACCAGAGGTATCGCCCGACGAACCTATGCAGTTGGGCCGAACGCGTCTTTCCCAGTCGGAACGTTAGCGCTGTTGCTCTGCCGGGTTATGTTTCTATTGCGGCCTCGCAGGGCACCTCCTCGGCGACTGCCCGGTGCGGCCAAAATAATAAGCTCGTCAGTGCCTACAGGAGCGCTGGCGAGCGGATCCTCCTCCTGTACTCCTCCCACTCGTCTAACCCTGACTGGCACGCTCCTTTGGGCGCAGGAGTCCGTGTCCATGACCTTCCTGGTAGATTCAGGGGCAGACGGCAACTTCATCAGCCAGGACCTGGCTCGGCAGGCCTGCCTTCCTCTCAAGAAACTGCCCGAACCGAAGACCATCCTGGTTCTTGACGGGGAGATCCTGGCAAGGGTTACCCACCGGACCCAGGCAATCACCCTCATCGTCTCAGGTAATCACAGAGAACAGATTCGGTTCTTTCTCATCCGGTCCTCTTCTTCCCCCAGAGTCCTTGGGTCCCCGTGGCTGGCTCTGCACAACCCCCAGTTCGACTGGCCTGCTGGGAGACTGACAAGCTGGAGTGTGAGCTGCCACACCAACTGTCTGCGTTCGGCGGTCACTTCCTCGCCCGGGTCCTCGGCGCCCGCCCAAGAGTTTCCCGATCTGTCCCAAGTCCCGAGGGAGTACCATGACCTAGGTGAGGTCTTCTACAAGCAGCGTGCGCTCTCCCTTCCGCCCCATCGCCCGTATGACTGTGCCATCGATCTCCTCCCCGGGGCCACGTTCCCATCCAGCCAACTATACAACCTCTCCAGAGGGGAACAGGAGGTGATGGAGAACTACATCGGTGAGTCCCTAGCTTCTGGCCTGATTCAACCCTCCTCTTCTCCAGTCGGGGCGGGATTTTTTTTTGTACAGAAGAAGGATGGGACTCTGCGCCCCTGCATTGATTACCGGTCCCTAAATGAAATCACCATCAAAAATAAGTATCCCCTGCCCCTCCTTGACGCAGCCTTCACCCCTCTCCACCGGGCTCAGGTTTTTTCAAAGTTGGACCTTCGGAGCGCATACCATCTCGTGTGGATTCGAGAGGGGGATGACTGGAAGACTGCATTCAACACCCCGTTGGGCCATTTTGATTACCTGGTGATGCCGTTCGGGCTCACCAATGCCCCCGCTGTGTTTCAGGCTGTTATTAATGACGTGCTTCGGGACATGCTAAATAAATTCATTTTCGTTTACTTAGATGATATCCTGGTCTTCTCCAAATCTGAGGAGGACCACATTCAGCATGTCTGGCTCGTTTTCCAACGGCTCCTGGAGAACAGTCTCTTCGTGAAGGCCGGGAAGTGCGTGTTCCACACCTCCTCCGTCTCCTTCTTAGGGTTCATGGTGGCACGGGGGCAACTTTCACCTGATCCAGCCAAGGTGAGGGCGGAAATGGAGTGGCCAACACCGTCCTCCCGCAAGCAGTTGGAACAGTTCCTGGGCTTTGCAAATTTCTACCGTCGCTTCATCTGCGACTACAGCAGGGTGGCCGCCCCGCTCACCAGGCTCATGTCAACCCTGTTGAGCTTTCGCTGGACTCCCAAGGCCGAGACTGCCTTCAACAGGCTGAAGACCCTGTTCTATACGTCGCCCGTCCTCACTCACCCCGACCCCAGTCGGCAGTTCGTGGTGGAGGTGGACGCCTCTAATGTGGGAGTTGGGGCTGTCCTTTCTCAGAGGAGCGGAGAGGACCAGAAGCTCCACCCGTGTGCCTTCTTCAGAACCGGCTCTCACCCGCAGAGCGGAACTATGACGTAGGGACTAAGGAGCTCCTGGCCATGGTCTTGGCACTCCAGGAGTGGAGCCATTGGTTGGAAGGTGCCACCCAACCGTTCATTCTTCTCAGGTTCTTATGTTCTTCTACAGAACATAAGAACCTCACTTACCTTCATAACGCCAAGAGGCTCAATTCTCGGCAGGCTCAGTGGGCCCTGTTCTTTGGAAGGTTTTGGTTTACCCTTACTTACCGTCCTGGCTCGCACAACCTGAAACTGGATGCCTTGTCCCACCAGTTCGCTCCCAAGCCAGGGGAGACAGATCCAGACCCCATATTACCCCTCTCCTGCATCCTAGGGGCCGCATCCTGGCAAGTGGTGGAGAGAGTCCGTGAGGCCCAGCAATCCGCTCCGGACCCTGGGGGAGGTCCTCCATACCGTTTGTTCGTCCCGGGCGCGGTACGCTCGGAGGTGCTGCACTGGGCCCACTCATCGAAGTTGACCTGTCATCCAGGGGTCAGCCGCATGTTACACTTCCTTCTGCAACGTTTCTGGTGGCCCTCCATGGCCCGGGACACCAGGGAATATGTTGCAGCCTGCCTTGCATGCTCTAGGGGAAAGGCCTCCCATCAACCACCGGCAGGACTCCTTCAGCCCCTGGGAATCCCTCGGCGGCCTTGGTCATACATCGCAGTCGACTTTGTTACTGGCCTCCCTCCCTCCCAGGGTAAGCAAGTCGTTCTCACCGTGGTTGACCGTTTTTCCAAGGCTGTCCACTTTATTCCCCTCCCCAAGCTCCCGTCGGCAGCTGAGACTGGGGAGCTTCTGGTCCAGCACGTGTTCCGCCTCCACAGCTTGCCGAGGGACAGTCTCTGATCGTGGCCCTCAGTTCTGTTCACAGGTCTGGAGGGCCTTCTGCTCGCCACTGGGAGCTTCGGTCAGCCTCATGTCGGGGTACCACCCACAGGCCAACGGGCAGGCGGAGAGGACCAACCAGAGCCTGGAAGACGCCCTGAGGTGTGTGGCAGCGCAGGATCCCTCCTCCTGGAGCACTTACTTGCCATGGGTAGAGTATGCCCACAACTCCCTGGTCTTCAGACCTGTCTCCCTTCATGGCTTCCCTGGGCTACCAGCCTCCTCTGTTCGAGGGCCAGGAGGAGGAGATTGCCATTCTGTCAGTGCAGGCCAACATTCGCCGCTGCAGGAGGGTGTGGAGGCAGGTCCGTGCATCCCTGCTGCAGGCCTCTCGTCGGTCTCAACGACAGGCCAATCAACGCCGGACGCCAGCTCCCTCCTATCAACCAGGGCAGAGGGTCTGGTTGTCCACTAAGGACCTTCCGCTCCAGGTTGAGTCCAGGAAGCTGGCCCCTCGCTTCGTGGGTCCTTTTGAGGTGGACCAGGTGGTCAACCCCGCAGTCGTCCGCCTGAAGCTTCCCTCAGGGCTGAGGATCCACCCCACCTTCCATGTGTCCAAGGTTAAGCCCGTGGCCGAGTCGGACCTGGTTCCCCCGTCCAACCCCCCAACCCCTCCCTGTTTTGTAGATGGGGGCCCGGCCCATACGGTCCGCAGTATCCTGGACGTCCGGCGGCAAGGCCGTGGCTTCCAGTTCCTGGTGGACTGGGAGGGGTATGGTCCGGAGGAGCGATCGTGGGTTCCCCGCCGGTTCATCCTGGACAGAAGCCTCCTCCGCAACTTCTACCTCGCCCACCCAGAGTAGCCTGGAAGGACGCTCGGAGGTGCCCATTAGGGGAGGGGTAATGTCAGGTTCCCAGCGCCTGGGAACGCGGCTCCGGGGCTTTTCCTGCAGGGGGCATGGTTCCACCATGCCCCAGCCGCAGCTGGCGCTAGGGACGGGCACACCTGCAGGCCATTTGCAATCAGGCCACCTATTTATGGTCTGCCCCCCTGGTTGCCAGTGTTGGCGTGTTTTTGTTCCTTGCCGAAACTCCGTCAGCACCTACCTGGATTTCCCTTGACTCTGGTTACGGTTGGTTTCCTTGTGAGTACTTTTCCCTGGATCCTCGTTTTTGGATTTTTTGTTCACAAACTGTTTTTGGCCCCGCTTGGGAGTTTTTCTGTGTGTTCATTTCACTTGTGAACGGCTTGATAGGTCGCGGTCTCCACGACCTGGAATTGTGGTTTTTTTTTTTTTTTTTTTGTGGAACCAAAATAAAGCCTTCTCGAGAGATGACCTGCTCACCTTAACACATCTCCTGTTAAATTCAAAGACACACACAAACCTCCTTTGGCCAGGATATAATCCAAAGCCATGTCATTTCAACAGTGTGAGTCTGTGACTCCTGAGTATTGGAGAGATGTTCAAAGCCTCTTATGGTTTCATTGGCAAAACCCTGCAAGGTGTATTTAATATTGCCAATATGTTCGGCAAGAAACACAACGCCATACAACGGAAACAAACTGATACCCTATTTTCCCGTAGACCAGGGGTATTCAACTAAAATGCAACTAAAAGAGGTCCAGTCACATAAAATGTATTACAGTAAAGGTCCGGAACATCAACATCTCTCAAAAGAAGTGCTGCATTTTTTAAGAGAACATAAATAAAATAGCTTGACAAAAAATGTGAATCTTAAAATAAAGGTTAATAACAGCTTTTTCAAATTTTTCTTTAACTGTCTCATATCTTGACTGAACAACAGTCTTTTACATCAACAATCTTAACAAATCCTAACAATTAAACACTTGAGTTTCTCTGTCTTTCCCTCTTATATTCCACTCATCTTCTTCCTGTTGCTCAGTGAAAGAACTAAGCTGTAGCTTTTCCTGCCAGGGTTTTAAATCTGGGCCTAACTGGTGTCAGGGCCATTCTCATGCACATGTAGAGGTGCTCATTGGTAAGCCTGGAACAATATTTTGTCTTAATTATATTCATTGTGGAGAAAGCTGTCTCACAACTGTACGTGGAGCCAAACATGGTCATGATGTACAAGGCTACTTTCCTCAGACCTGCAAAAGCTGACTCAGAAACTATCTGGAACCAGAAAGTTCCTCTGAACTGTTCTCTCAGGGCAACATCTACCTGGAGATCAACCAGTTACATTTGAAGAGGTGCAGCATTTGCCTACTTGAAGAGGTGTGTGACTTCCTTTGAGAACCCCCTGACATCTGTAATGAGAAATGGGTTCTGAATGAAGATGGTGAGCTGCTGTCCAAAGCAGAAGCTGTCAAAACGTTTGCTGAAGTTAACAATCAGCTTATCAATAAAGTCAACAAAAGAAGACACACCTCTCTTTCCCTGAACCTGGTCCTGCAGTGCTGGGAAGTGTACACAGTCTCCTTGCTTTGCTGAACACCTCAAGTTTCCTCTGAAAGGAGCGCACAGCTGTTATCAGTTCACAAATGGAATTGTTCTTGCCCTGTAGATTCATGTTCAGTTCATTCAGATGTTTAGTGATATCAACCAAAAATGCCACATTGTCCATCTTTTTCTCATCTTTTAAAAAGAGAGAAAACTGGGTTGCCTTCTGACTTTTCAGCTCTTCCAAGAAAGCTGCTACCTCCCTTCTGATGAACCAAAAATGCTCCAGAACCCTGCCTTTGTTGAGCCATTGTTGTGCGGCAAAAAATCATCAGCATTTGTTTCAACATCTCTGAGAAATTCCCTGAGCATGCGATGCTGATAGGAAGAGGATGCCCTGAGAAAATTGATCATTTTCATTATTATGTTCATCATCTCAGCATGCTCATCTGACAGGGTGGAGCAGAGGACAGACTGCTGAATTATGCAGTGGTATGTAATGTTTTCTTTCAGTCTTGCTACAGCTCCTATCTCTCTCCCTATCATGGCAGGGGCTCCATCTGTGGTTATAGAAACCACTTGTTTTGGCTCTATTCCTCGTTCTCTTAACATCTCCTTAATTGCCAGGTAGATGTCCTCTCCTCTCGTGCTGGTCTGAAGGGAAGTAACACCTAACAGGTCCTCACAGAACACTTTCTGGTCTTTGCTGAAGAACCTGACATAAACTAACAACTGAGCATTGTCAGAGACATCAGTGGATCAATGGCTTCTTGTGTTGACCTAAAACAACAAACAACAAACACAGTGGCTTTGTGCTACCAGAGGGAAGAATGAACAGAAAGGAATCCGTCCGTTCCAGATTGAAAGTTCTATTTTTGCTATCAACTTTTCTTTTCTTAGATAGCCCCATTTGTGTTTTTTTGTGGTCTCCAACTCAGTCGCCTGATCGTCTTTTTTTCTCTCCTTGCTTCCGATCGTCTGTTTCTCTCCCTTCTTCCACCTCATTCGCCTGTCGTCTTTGTTTCTCTCCATCTCCAAATCACTTGTCGGATCGTCCTCTCTCTCTGTATTGCTTCCTCTATCACTCTTTCTGTCTCTCTGTCATCCTGTCATCTGTCATTCGCCTCTTAACTTTGTGCTGCTGTTTACTGCCTGAAATATAGAGACTTGATTAGCATGAGCATCATGTGGCTTAACTCGTATGTGATTGATCAGCTAATTTCCTCTGGGGCAGCTTTCCTAGTGTTTACGGCATTGGTCATAAACACTAGGAAAGCTGCCCTGGTTAAATAGAAGTATCACATCAAATTCATCTAATAATTAATGGATTATAGATCCGGGTCCGTACACGATTGCTTCCAGGTCTGGACTCGGACCAGGGTCCGCCAGTTAGTGATCTAGGCCCTAGACTAATTCTCCAATGATAAGATTCAAGTTCGTGAAATTTTGCCGTTTCTTTTTCTTCTGGCACCTGAGGCAGCAGTACGGCTGCTGGAAGGATTGGTGTCACTTGAAGGCAGGGTTGTACTTAGTGTAAAGACCTCATATGGGAGGTTCAATGTTGCCATGTGACAACATCCTGTCCACTTAGAAGGCAAAAATAGATAAGCTTGATTGCCAAACACCCACCAAATATCTTTAAACATTCCAATAGTCACATCTACAGGCAAAAGACAATGCATAACCCACACAGTCTTCTGCCCAGGAAAAGTAAGAAGGTAAGTAACCAGATACAGCTTGATAGGGTCAGGATGATCAGGCTTGGATACTCTCATAAAATATTCCACAGAGTCAGACAGTCCGAAGAAAACACCATTCCTACTGTACATGTCATTTGCACAAAAACATGTTTCAATTTTCTCTCTTACTTTCACCTCAAGGGGGGGGGTCCAGGTACTGCTGTCATCGGATTTTCATATTGATCCAAAAAATTAATGTACGGCAAATCTCCATAATGGCTAAAATAGTTTCTAGGTTTGGACAAGTCAATGGACATATCCATGAACCCCTCCGTCAAAGCTCTTTTGTGATAAGATAACCTTACCATCAAAGAAGACTGACAGGCTGAACATACTGGATCTGCCTCAATTTCTAAAATGGAAGGCCAAGTACTTGGTGAAGGGACTTTCAAAATGCAAGGGCCTTTCACTGACTTAATAGATCTAACTGAATGGGTCAGTTGCTGAAACCACAAGTTTCTGCCGGCCCACGGATCTTTAATATTCATAGTGGGTGGATCAAATACGAACGCCCTCCATTTAGTATCGCATTTTAGCTTAGCACGGACTTGACCAGCTGATTGATCCGCTATTGGTTTCTGTCTCAAAGTAACATCACATGACGCAACGGGTTGAATTGGCATTGGTTCGCCGGTGACGTTGTCAAGCAGTATCAAATTTATCCTAGTAAGTCTATACTCCGGATCGGGTTACACACCACTATTCCCCTTAGATCTAGACCGAACCCCAAACTGCATGCACTTATAAAAACCTTGATCTTCTAGTTGTGGTCTCAAGATAAGCACGCTACAATCGATGTCAACTTTTATACTCCTGCGATCATTAACAAGCACATATTTAGAATATTCAGTGTATTTGGAAAAATTCATAGTCTTTGCATCCGGCATCACCCACTCTTTGTGTCTGGTTAAGAATGAGTCCACGATCTGGACAATCACAGAGAAGTAAAGTCCCATAAACCACTTTTACTTTGTGTTCTGTAACGACTTGGGAAATCACAAGTCCTTGTCGATTTGCTTTGCGCATTTCTGATTGGACTTGGACTTGTAGCTGCGCTTCTGGATGTGCTTCTGGTTGTTGGTCTAGTTCCACCGTGTTTGTGGTTTGCTGAGACTTCTTGAGAAGTTCATGAAAGAGGTTCTGGTAACTCATTGTCTGGGAGGTGTTGGAAATTAATGACGTGAAAATTCTGTCCCTGTGGTTGTTCTGGGGTGTCATTTCCGACACCAACTGGAGGATGCACCACAACAGCCCCCACATCTTCTACCTGGTGTAGACCCTCAGGGTCATTACGCACCTCTGCTTCGTTCTCTACAGAGTTGGAGAGTTGGAAGATGGGCCTGAGCACGTGATGCCGCTTTGCTCTGAGCCTTAACACAATGTGACAGATGATACCACATTGGCGATCCTTTTTAGTTTAGTTTGCTTTTACTGTGCGCTCTGCTCACCTTTCCACGTTTGGTTCCGTTTTGTCTCGCCCCCGTGTTTTGTGTTTCCCCGTTTCAATAGGTGCTGTGTCATGGACTGTGATTGGCTTGTTCAAGGATGACGTCCCTTTAAAAGCCCTGGGGTGCCACCCAACGACTTCCTTCTGGCTCCGTTCTCATTCAATCCCGTGACTAGCCACATCAGCGCTACCAATCCCGACTCCGTTTTGCTACGCAACCCGTCGGCTGCAGGGGGCCTGTTTCGGTCGAGAAGCTGTCTTTGCCTATCTTGTGGTGTTTGCCATGCAATGTGCCTTTGCCTATTGATTTGGACTTTATAATTTAATCCCCAATTGCCCACTTATTTTTGTATCAACCCCACTTTTGTCATTAAACCTATATTTCCCTTGTGTTATACCTCATGCCATTTTCACTTTTCCTTGGTACACAATTCCATACGCTAGACTGGAACGTGACAAGATGGGGGCTCGTCCGGGATCTTTTTTTTTGAGCCCATAGTTTTTGTAATTTTGTTTAGCGCCCTTAGCTTTTTGTGATTTTGATTATTCTGAAGGTGTGTATCTTCAATCCAGAGGTCTGGTGAGTCAACGTGTTCCCAGCTGGGTTGTTTTCAACCCTTCCTTCGGGTCACTTTTTTTAAATTTTATTTTAGTTTTAATTTGCCTTTTTGGAGGTACGCTAGTCAAAGAGTGGACTTAATGTGGCGGGGCGGTAAGTTTTGGGAAAGGTGCGGACAACGCCACCTGGGGTATTTCGCCCCAGGAACTAGTTTTGATGGATGTGGTGCAGTTCACACCTGGTAAAAGGTCACACAGGTTCAAAGATACACAATAATTGGCTGAGACGTGCTTTCCAAAGTGTAACAGATTTTATTTTGGTCCTTGCAGCTACTTAAAAACAAACAAATAAATTCACACAGTCAGCGCTTTACTGTTGCTGGGCTAAATCAAAAGAAAGCATCACTAAATGTAGCAGGATGGCCTTCCCACTTGCCCCTCCCATCCAGGCATAATTGGGCTCAGGTGTGGACAATCGGGGTAATTCCAGGGCGGAGTCACAGCGAGTCACAGCGCTATATAGCCGCACAGGTGTGCACACCAGTTGCCTCTGACAGGCGTCAGCGTTAGTGCGTCACTGCATCTGCACCTTAAAGGTTGGCGTGGCTGGTTGCCGTTCGGGCTCGCGGAATAAGTCGTTCCGTTGGTTGGTGTGCCTGTGCCAACGTGGTCCTTCACCCCTCCAAATAACCGAGAGTCCCGCTATTGCTGTCTTGGGGGACTTATGTGGTCCCGGGGCATGATGCCAGTTTTGTTTTGCAGCATGTCACTCTGGGTGCCAAGTGTGAGGGGGGCGGGGCTGACCGCCTCATCGGGGGTGTGTGTCGGTGTCTTCCTCTGCAGGTAGGTCCATTTGTTTGCCGCAGCTGGCCTGCCTACTCTCTTGCCTAATTCTAAAATGAAGATAGTGTCCTCACTCCTGCAAAGCTGGGCAACTGCACTGCTGCGCCTGGACTCTGCTGCTGCTTTTTGCGGTCTTTCTGCGGCTTTCCGCAGTTTGTCTGCTGCTACGTCAGCAGCCATCGTTTAGCTGTCATTTGCTGTGGGTGCCGCACTTAAGGCTACTGTGGGCGATCGGCTGGTGCTGCGGCTTGGTGCTGCTGCTGCCAGCCGGTGCCCCCGTGGTCCCACCTTTTTATGTTCTCTTCTTTCCTTTTTCGTCCCTATAGTGGTGTTTCATTGTGTCGGCCATTTTAAAGTGTCTTTTATGGTTGCGTTCTGTCCCCGTTTTTTTAGTAATTTGTTTATTTTAGTGAAAAATTAAGAACTGTCCCTTGATTTTTACCTATCAAGTACACAGACCATCAGGATTAGCCAATCTGATTCAATTTAAATGTTCGTTTGCATGTTTTATGGTTTTGGTTTGCATTTCCTTTGGTTTTCCATCCTTTGTGTGATTTTCATTTAAGAATAATCTGATTTGAATTTTTGTTATTTTGAGTAGACCATTCCTTCGGGTCGGCGTCCTGTTGGTCCAGGATCACTGTTCAGTTCTCCAAAATGTTGCTGTCTTTATTTTTTTATTTTTCTCAACAAGTTTTAACTAGTTGATGGTTTTTATCACGATTTGATCTCCCTTGCTCCTCCAGGGTAAGCACTAGGGAGGTCCAATGGGCTGCACACCAAGCACCGCTCATGTTATAAGGTGATTGTTTTTACCTCTTCAAAAAATAAAGCGCTTTGATTAAAAACTGAACCTCTGCTGTCTTCAGTGCAGCGAACCCATGCACCAAAAACTATTTCTTGGGGCGAAATTCCCCAAGTGGCGTTGTCCCAGGATTGTAAACTTTTTTTAAATTTAATTTAGTCCCCTCTGCTCCATCGCGCCACATAAACTAGACACAACTTTATGGAATGGGGCTTGGCCTTAACACGGCAGCCAGCAGCTGATGGACTCTAACCGCACTTTCTACTGATTCTAACCTTCAATTGCTGCAGTCTTTTCATTAATTACTATATTTGTATCTGGAATTTATAACTAGGACACCTCACCTGACAGTGATGACAAATCTTTTGGAAATTGCCAATGTGCAGAGCTTTGATTAAACAGGTGCCTGCTTACCTTTTTATTAGGGATCCCTTTGTTGTCAGTTGTCCTCTGAAGTGACCTTGTTCAATTCTTTGCCTCAGATGCTTTCTCAGTCTTCATCACGCCGGGGTCACCAAACTGTTTGATTGCAATACCTCGCCTGTAATTGCCAATCCGCGCGTTCGTTTAAATGAAGATCTTGAGAAGACAACTGCCAATTTCAAAATGTATTTGACAACAGAACCAATTCAAGATACAAATATTACAGAGCTCTGGGCCAGTTCATATCCCTAGAACAACAGAGTTATCGTCAGGGCACGAAGTCTGACAGCCTAACTTTCCCTTGACCCGATCTTTTATAAAACATAAATGCAAATTTATTGTCCTTGTAGTCCAATCCGGTTCTCCTGGTCCTATGATCTCGTCCTCTTCCTCCAGTCCTGGTAGATGTTGGTGTCCGTCCTCCTCCTCCGGTGTCTCCCCTGATGGCCAGTTCAAGAGTTCATCTTCTCCCTGAAAGTAGACCTTACCAACCCCAACATGATGTCCTGCTTTCTAATGAATATTTTACCACCCTTTGTTTTGCTGGGTCCTGAGCCCCCACTATCTAAACCACCACATCCTGATGTAAAAAGTCTCTAATCTTTATTACCCTCCGTAACCGAGTCCCCCCATGCCTAACTTCAAAGAGAAGACCAGAATAAATGGTAAATCTTATGATAACCAGATAGAGACACTCTACAACATCCAGAGTGCACTTCACTACAAAATAAATACCACCACCAAGGGATCTGGCTGCCACACACTGGGGCCCACAGCTCCTGATCAAGACAAAAACAGAAACACAAAACCATTACAAGCCCAGCAATAGAACAAAATGTAATCAAATTAAATATTCAAAGAAAATTCTCCAAACACAAAATACTGAATGAAATAAACCCAGGTCAAATACAAAATAAAAACAACAAACAGTGAACAACAAACAGTGAACAATAAGCAAACAGTAAAACAGGTTATGACTAAAAGTTTCAGGCCTACTGCACACAACGACCAGCAGGCTGGAATCGGCAGCCTAACAGGCCATGCCACCGCGTGGTTTTGCTGGCATAAACCACACCTGATCAGAATGGCATATTCAAATAAAAGGACACAAACACAGTAAAACAAAACAGCAGCTCTAATGGGAGTGGCGGCCAGCATTAGCAGGGCCGCACACCAAGGCTCTGAGCCCAAAGATGAGTTGTCGTGGGAAAACTGAACATGGAGGTCAATTGCACTACCGTCACACGGAGAGCTCGCAGATGAGAAAAAAAATGCTGCAACGAGCTGATCCCACGCAGAGTGGAAGCACTCTCATCTGCTGTCAGTCAGACAATGCACCCGCATTCAAACAGTCTCCGAGTACCAGGTTCCAGTAACAAAGCCGATCCATCTCCCATGCTGCAGTCTCTCCCAGCTGAGCCACGCCCTTGGCTTTCAGAAGGGGACTCTGGGACAGGTGTGCGCCAGCACATATATACTCCCAAGTGTTGCCTTCCAATCAAGGCAGCAGCAGCAGAGAGAAGGAGCGAGAGGACGGAGCAGAGCGCCACCCTCATCCTGCTACATTAAGATAAAGTCTTCTCTTATGATGTTATGTGTTTAAATGGGCTTTCAATTGGTACGGTCTGAAGAGCTTGGTAGGCGAGTTAGTTTCCTGGTTAGGTAGTCAGGACCAGACTCTCTCTGAAACCCTGCGCCCTGGGGTGGTTGCAGTGCAGTCTCTTGGATTTTGTTTGATTCTGCTAATTTTGGAGGCATTTGGCAAGCCACATGCATTTTTATGCACAAAATTTTGCATGGTTTTGGCTTCTTTCTGATCTACACCTCTGTGCTTGAATTCTCCATTAACCAAAGTATTTTTGTGTTACAGGAAGCGTCTATTGAAGATTTTTGTAAGAATCCTACATAGGATAGTTTGTTACGCTGCACCAAAGAGGAGTTAATTAGTATTACGGAACATTATTCTGTAACTATTACCAGTGATGATAAAAGGCTTAAGGAATCTTTGTTGGAGAAAGTAGAAAAGGGGTTAATCGATAAAAATGTTATTGCTAAAGCGGAAAGTGTTGGCTCTCAGTCAAATTTGCCCGGATCATCAACTGCAGAGCGTTTGTTAAAAATACAGGAGTATAATTTGGAAGACCGCAAATTGCAGCTCCAAGCAGGCACATCAGGCTATGCTTCTCAGAGAAAAAGAACTTGAAAAAGAGGTTAGTTTACACCAATTAGAGGTGGATAAAGAAATCGAATTAAGGAAATTGGAACAACAAGAAAGAGAGAATCAGAAAAAAATAGAATTACAACGTGAGTGTGAGGAGCGAGAATTTGATTTGAGAAAACTTTGCCATTAATGTCTCTCCAATTCATCCTTCAAACTCTGTCTACGGTGTGGCAGGAACGAAAGCGTGTCCCTTTTCATTGCCACTGCGTCACCAGAGGTGCAAGTACCTTCCGTCATCTGATTCACCTGCTCAACCTTTCGACGTGAGCCAAAATATTCGCATGGTTCCACCATTTATCGAGCGCGAGGTTGAATAGTATTTCACTCACTTTGAACGCGTCGCTATAACTTTTAAATGGCCAATCGGCGTTCGGACCTTGCTATTGCAATGCGTGTTAACAGGAAAGGCACAAGATGTTTATTCAGCTCTTACTGTTGACCAGAGCGCAGACTATAGTATTGTTAAAACTACTATTTTAAACGCGTACGAACTTGTTCCAGAAGCCTATTGACAAAGATTTCAAGGTCTAAAGAAAAATGATAAGTTGACTTATATGGAGTTTGCGAGAGAGAAAGAAAATGCCTTCAATAGATGGCTCACTTCGTTACGAGTGCAGTCAATGGCACAACTTCGAGGAGTTGTTTTGATTGAGGAGTTCAAAAATTATGTGCCAGAGTCAGTTGCGACTTATATTAATGACCAGAAAGTTACCATGTTGGCACAGGCTGCTGTTTGTGCTGACAAATTCCCGCTCACTCATAAAACAGTCTTCACTCGTCAAGCAGCACCTCAGCCTTCTAGTCCCAAGCGCAGCTGGCGCAATTCTAAGCCGAACAGACCCTCATTTCCCACCACTTAAACAAGAGAATGTTTTTACTGTCATGAGTCCAGTCATTTAATCGCTGTTTGTCCTGTGCTGCAAAGAAAAAAACAGTCTCCTAAGCACCAGCCCAAGAGTGTTTTTTTTTTGTGCATACTACCGGCGCTGATGAGTTAAATCATGATCGTCATATAATGAATCATCATATTGACCCTGTCTATTATCCATTTATCTTGAAAGGAAAAGTTTCTTTAACTGCTAGTGGTGGAGATGGGAAGTCTCTCTATTCTCTATTCGGGACACTGGGGCCGCAATTAGTTGTATTCTCGAGTCCGCCCTTCTGTTTTCTGACCGAACATATTGTGGCTCTGATGTTTTACTTAAGGGGATCGAGTTGGGGATAACACAAGTTCCCTTGCACAAGATTTATCTGAACACCAATTTAGTGAGCGGCTCTGTGAAGGTAGCTGTTCGGGCACAGCTTCCTGTGAAAGGGGTTGAATTTTTATTGGGGAAAGATTTGGCCAGCAGAAAAGTGATTCCGATACCTGAAGTTATCTCTACTCCATTACAAAATACTGATGAGGACCCTGAGTTTAAAAATGTGTTTCCCGTGTGTGTTGTGACAAGAGCTCAGGCTCGTAAATTTAAGGATGTGCTAGATTTGTTGATGATCCGTTTCAGTCACCCTCCAGCCCGCTGTCACCGGCAGCAGACTCTCCTTTGCTGTCCACACCCGATGGTGCTGAAATCGCGCACCTCAACCTGTCACTGCCCGTTGACAAAGCGCTGATTAAAAGGGAGCAAGAAAGTGACCCTTCTCTCGCAAAATGTCACACTGCTGCTACTAAAAAATATGGCGACTGGGATTAAATCAATTGACTATTTTTGGGAAGATGGTTTATTAAAGCGAAAATGGATTCCACCCGATTTTGCAGATTTGGGCTGGAATACTGGAAATCAATTAGTTGTTCCCATTAAATACCGCTTGCATGTTCTTTCATTGGGGTACGATCATGACTTCGCTGGGCACATGGGCATTACTAAAACCTATCACCAGATATTAAAGTATTTCTTTTGGCCTGGCTTGAAGTCAGATGTGATCAAATACTGCAGGTCGTGTCATAAGTGCCAAATAGCGGGAAAGCCCAACCAAAAGATTCCATCTGCGCTGCTTAAACCGATTCCAATTGTTACGACCGACTCTAGATGTAACAAGGGGAGGTTGTAAACATAAACGGACAAGGAAAACCCTCGGGAGATCAGACAGGGTAAAAGTAAGAAAAATAGACTTTATTGTCGTCAACACAAAATGATGTACAATAATAACTGAAAGCGAGCAACACAGTGCTGAAAAAGGGAACAAAAAACACGAAGTAAAACGATAACAAAAGGCGAGCAACACAGTGCTGTTAGATGCGAAGAAATTGATAACAAAAAGAGACTCTCCAAAAATGAGGGGAGAGCTATCCATGAAAGAAAAGCGAGATGCAAAAACCGCAATGAAAATGAGCATCCAAAACAACTAACGCACGAGACTATCTCTAAACCAAATTGGGGCACCGAATCGAGGCGTACTGGTCCGAAGCTCAGTCGCCCCAAACGCCTGTAACGCTATGCCCTAAATACCGGCTGCCCCGGAATTGTCAGCTCCTGATTGGTGGGCTCGGAGGTGTGGTCCAAGCGAGACAAGGCGGAGTCCACCAATCAGGAACTGACAGGACAGCCAGCGGAGCAGCCACACCTGCAGTTCCCTTACACGCGCACATCCACCGGGTGGGGGCAGCGAAGCGGCCCGTTGGCCGTATCACCAATATTTGGAGAACCATTCCAATGCATAATATTGGATTGTGTAGGCCCGCTGCCTACAATGAAAACCAGACATTGTTATATGTTACCTTTAATGTGTGCAACATCACGATATCTGGAGGCAGTTCCATTGAGGTCTCTTAAGGCAAAGCCTATCGTAACAGCACTACTTTCTTTCTTTTGCATGTTTGGCTTGTCAAAAGTGGTCCAAACGGACCAGGGGTCTAATTTTCTGTCAAGATTATTTTGCCAAGTGTTGAAAGTGCTCAAGGTTAAACATGAGGTGTCAAGTGCTTATCATCCTGAGTCTCAGGGAACTTTGGAAAGAACGCATCAATGTCTGAAGTCTCTCCTTCGTATTTACTGTCTAGATTCTGAGAAAGACTGGGATGATGGTCTCCCTCTCCTTCTATTTGCTATTAGAGAGACAGTTCAGAATCCCTAGGTTCTAGCCCGGCTGACCTAGTTTTTGGGCACACTATGCACAGTCAATTAAGATTGTTGCATGAACAATGTGAGGCTGATATGGCCGATCAGAATATTCATATTTTGGATGATGTGAGTTCTTTCCAAGAGCATTTACATAAGGCCTGTGAGATCGCTAGAGCAAACCTAGCCACAACTCAATACAAACTGAAAACTCACTTTGACTGGCATTGCAAGGCACATTCATTCAGTGCTGGTGACAAAGTTTAAGTGCTTTTGCCGATATTGGGGTCTGCATGACAGGCGAAATTTTCGGGTCCCTACAAAGTTTTGTCTAAATTATAGATAAAAGCGAGACTAACTACGTTATTAGGACACCTGACCGAAAATGAAAAACCCGGTTGTTCGACATTAACATGCTTAAGGCCCTATGTGCCTGTGACGAAGCCGAGGTGACCTCCCCATGAAGCTGAGAGGGTCTTTACCAGACTGGACTCAGGAGGGGGGGAAGTGTAATGAGGAAGCACGCCACAACCAGGAGTTTCAGTGAACAAAAACCCTTTATTCCTTTCTGCCAACCGTACTGATGAGGCAATGGGGGAACCACTGTCAGCCCATTCTAGCCTTACCTCGTGCCCCCCTTCACTCCAAATGAGTGCCCTTAAATAGGGCGGCCAACGCCCAAGGACCAACCCACTACCCCCGGGTAACACACCCCAATCAAGCCTTTTCACACAACAAAGAAAATACAACACCCCAAACCAATCATAGTACAACAGTTACATAACATAGACTGTGATTCCTTCCCAATTACACCTTAAGTGTCCCCATGACACACCCCTACTGCGAGCAATGGACTGCTCCACTTAGCCCGGTGCGGGATAAAGCCCCACCCCTGCAGCGGCGCGCGCTTCCGCTCAGGAGCAGCGGAGCCGACTGGAACCTAAGGTGGACGCAGGTAAGGTGGACGGGATTATTATGTCTGGGGTGGAAAGACAATAACCCACATGCCCAATAAAAGTCCTCTTTGATACCCTGTGTGGGTGCGTGTCCATGTGTCGGTGGGTGTACGTGTGCGCCGCTCCGCATGCGCCGCTCCGCATGCGCCACTCCGCATGCGCCCATCTTCCCGGGGAGACCGTGAGAAGGGGTGGGAGTGCTCCCTCCCCTTCTCACAGTGCGAGAGGTTGCCTTCACAAACGTTGTAACAGCGCCTCCTGTCTATTCTCCGGAGAAGGATGACCTAAACCTGCGTGATGTCCCAGTGTCCTCTGCTAGGCTTCCAAATTCAGAAATGCTTCGTGAACTGAGAAATAATTTGTCGCACTTAAGTGAGGAACAATCTAATGATATATGTGCCTTGATTAATGAGTTTCTAGACTTGTTTTCTGACGTTGTGTCATTGACCAATGTACTTTGCCACGACATTGATGTAGGTGACCAGGCACCAATAAAACAGCACGCATATCAATTCAACCAAAAGAGCAATTATGCAATCAGAGGTAGCCTATCTCCTCAATTATGGACTGGCTGAGCCCAGTGCTAGCACGTGGAGTTCGCCATGTCTCCTGGTTCCCGAACCAGATGGCACGTTTAGATTCTGTACAGACCACAGGAAATTAAACGCTGTAACGAAAACTGACTCTTTCCCCTTACCTTATATGGAGGATTGCATCGACCGTGTTGGCCTCGCCCACTTCGTTACGAAATTAGATCTTCTCAAGGGCTATTGGCAGCTGGGATTAAGGACCAGAGCCTCCAAAATGTCTGCCTTTGTTACACCAGACAGCTTCGTACAATACAAGGTTATGGCGTTTGGTCTTAAAAATGCCCTGGCAAGCTTCCAACTTCTTATGAATAAAGTCCTCACGGGTGTCCCAAACTGCGAGTCGTACTTGGATGAGGTGCTCATTTATTCATCCTCCTGGTCTGAGCACATTGATAACCTTTGCTTGGTATTCACGCACATGAGAGATGCATTTCTGACCCTCAACCTAGCTAAATGTGAGTTTGCCAAAGCAACCGTAACCTACTTAGGGAAACAGGTTGGCCAAGGCCAAGTGCGCTCAGTGGAAGCTACAGTATCCGCTATCACGGACTTCCCCGTTCCATCTGGTAGATGAGAGCTTCGTAGATTCCTAGGAATGATTGGCTATTATCATAGCTTCTGCCGCAAATTTTCCGATGTGATACTACCACTAACAAATCTGCTTAATGTGGCGGGCCGGTAACTTTGGGGCAAGGTGCGGACAACGCCACCTGGGGTATTTCGCCCCAGGAACTAGTTCTAATGGGTGTGGTGCAGTTCACACCCGGTAAAAGGACACAGGTTCGATGACACAAAATTTGACTGAGACGTGATTCTGCAATGGGACTAAGTTTATTTTGGGTATTTACCACCCTTTTAAAAAAACACAAATAAATTCCGTGCGTCCAGTGTACTATTGCTGGGCGAAATTAAAGAAAGAAAAAAAAACATAACTAAACACAACTTTATTGAATCGGGCTTGGGCTTACCACAGCAGCCAGCAGGGGAAAACTCTAACACCACGTGAAAATCAGGACACCCGGAGTGCACTTCACTGCAAAATAAAACACCACCACCAAGGGATCTGGCTGCCACACACTGGGGGCCCACAGCTCCTGTTCAACACAAATGAAAAAAACACAAAACTGTAACAAGCCCAGCAATATAACTATTAAAATTTAAGCAAATCAAATATTCAAAGAAAATTATCAAACACAAAAAAAACAAAAGCACTGGATGAGACACACCCAGTCAATTACAAAATAAACACTAAATAATCAAATTAACGAACCGTGAATATACCATGATAAAACAGGTTAAGACGAAGAATTAAAATAAAAGGACGCAGACACAATAAAACCAGATGCGGTAAAAACCAAACAGGATAAAACAAAACAAGATAAAACAAAGGATAGCACCAAACAAAACAGCAGCTTTTTAATGGGAGTGGCGGCCGGCGTTAGCAGGGCCGCACACCGAGGCTCCGAGCCGAATGAAGAGAGTCGGCGTGGGACAACTGGACGCGGAGGCTGGCCGTGCTACTGCCACACGGAGAACTCGCAGACGAGGAACCAAACCACCGCAATGAGCTGATCCTACTCGGAACGTAAGCCCTCTCCTCGTTCCAATGGTCTGAGTACCGGGTTCCAGCAACCGACTGATCTGTCTCCCACGCTACAGCCTCTTGCAGCTGAGCCACGCCCTTGGCTCTCAGGAAGTGATCTGGGACAGGTGTGCGCCAGCGCATATATACTCCAAAACTCCGCCTCCCCATCAGGCAGCAGCGGGAAAGAGAAGGAGCGAGAGGGTGGGGCAGAGCACCGCCCTCATCCTGCTACATTAAGAAATCTTGTTCGTTCATTTGGTCAGTGGATTGCGACTCTGCTTTCCAGAACGCTAAAGCGCTGTTTTGTAGTGTACCCGTACTGGCGTCTTTCAAAGTAGAGGTTGATGCCAATGGCACTGTTCCAGGTGCTGTCCTTCTGCAGAAAGATAATAGTGAGACTGATCACTAAGGGTGGGCAAGTGAAGCCTCAGGAAGCACTGAGGCTTTCCTAACAATTGTGTCGAAAAAGATTCAAAGCTTCGAGACTTCAGTGATGGTGACATCTGGTGGACAACTGCAGCCATAGCAACCTCTAAAGAGCATGACTGAAGCACTGACACTGTTTCAATCCCATGACACCAATAAAAGTTCATTGTGTGGTGAAGAGTGTGTTTAACTTGTCATTACTTATCCATGAAACCAGAAGAGACAGAGAAGTTAGTGAAGCTCCAGACCTGTCTTAAGGACATAAAGTCTTGGATGTCTTCAAATTTCCTTCTCCTCAACCCAGGAAAAACTGAAGTCATGGTGTTTGGTCCTAAACCTCTCAGGGATAGGTTAGATCACATTATCACTCTAGATGGTATCTCCTTTGAATCTAGTCTGTCTGTGAGGAATCTAGGAGTAACTTTTGATCAGAACCTCTCCTTTAACTCACACATAAAATTTGTCTGTAGAAGTGCCTTTCTTCACCTAAGGAACATTAGAAAGATCAGGAAGATATTATTGCAGCATGATGCTGAAAAGTTAGTCCATGCTTTTGTTACTTCCAGGCTGGACTATTGTAATTCTCTACTATTAGGGTGCCCAAACAACTCTTTAAGAAGTCTTCAGCTTGTCCAGAACGCTGCAGCCAGAGTTCTGACAGGTATTGACAAAAGAGATCACATAACTCCTGTACTGGCGTCTCTTCATTGGCTGCCCGTTAAATTCAGAATCATTTTAAAACCCTCCTCTAACCTACAAGGTCTCAGAGGCCTAGCTCCATCCTACCTGGAGGAGCTAGTGATCCTTATCAGCCCAATACCCCGCTCCCAGAACGCTGGTCTACTTGTGGTTCCCAGAGTCTTTGGGAGTAGATTGGGGGCCGAGCATTTAGCTACCAGGCCCCTCTGCTATGGAACCAGCTCCCTGTCCTGGTACGGGAGGCTGACTCCATCGCTGCTTTCAGGACCAGACTTAAAACCTACCTCTTGAAAAGCTTATTGCTATTAATTCTGTAGTTCCAGTTACTATCATAGATAGACTAATGATCACACTTAGGGGGTCGTCTAATCGTCAGGTTAAGATACTAGTTATGCTGCTATAGGCCAAGGCTGCCGGGGTCCAGAAACAGGATCACCTGACAGGCCTCCCACTGGTGATGGTTTCCCTCTCCTCTCCTTTCCTCCTCCTCATTAAGCAGACTAGTTATGCAGATTCCTGTGTAGTTTTCTGCCCCCCCCTCTTTACATTAGGTATCGCCGCCGTCGCGAGCTGCATGACAACATCTGGCCCGCCACCTGTTGTATATTGTATTTTTGTATCTCTGTGTATGTTTTCTGTGTTCTGTGCCTCTCCTCTCCTCTCCCTCTTCTTCCTCTCCTCTCCTCTCTCTCTCTCTCTACAGTTTCCTGCTTAAAGGGAGTTTTTCCCACTGTTGCTTGTCTGGGGTTAGGCCCTGGGATTCTGTAAAGCGCCTTGAAACAATTTTGACTGTATAAGACGCTATAGAAATAAAGATTGATTGATTGATTGATTGATTGATTGATTGACTTCCTGTCTTCTCTTAAAAGTATCTTAGAAGTTAGGCATGGTAGACTCATTTACTAAGTGTAATAAAGATCAGAGACATTCTTCGACAGAATTGTTGTTTAGACAGTGGTGAGCTCAGGAACCAGCAAGGCTGAAGGGGTTAAACAGTCATTAGAAAGCAGGACATCATGCTGGGAATGATAAGTCTACTTGCAGGAAGAAGGTGAACTTTTGAACTGGCCATTTGGGAAGACACTGGAGAAGAAGGACTGATACCAACATCAACCAGGATTGGAAGAAGAGGATAAGGTCATCTGAACAGAAGAATTGGAGAGGAGCATTGAATTTGCATCTGTGTTCTATAAAAGACTGGGTCAAGGGATAGTTAGGTTGTCAGACTTCATGCCCTGGCAATTAACTCTGTTATTGTAGGGTTATGAACTGGCCCGGAGTTCTGTAATATTTGTGTCTTGAATTGATTCTATTGCTAAATACACTTTGAAATTGGCATTTATCTTCTTGAGGTCTTGGAAATAACATGCGAGAGGTATTGCAATCCAACAGTGGTCATCCAGGTGTTTTGTTCATTCATACCAAATAATTATATCATTACAATAAAATATGCAGATACTCTCCCCCTTACTCTAAAACTAATTCAAGATTAACCTAAAGAATAAATGTGAATTATATTAAGGGTTCAATGTTTATTGAACACAGATTTATTTACCATACCAAAAGTCCCCAATAGGATTAGAGATCCTTCCTGGTCCTCCACCGAAGGAGGAAACAAACAGGCCAACACAAAATCACCCTCAGGGGGTAAAAAACAAGACAAACGCAAAACCAACCAAAAATCACCCGAACGGGGAAAACAACCAAACAATACTCAGCCGGAACTGGAAGTCCAGGAACAGGTTGGAACAGGCAATAGTCCAGGGGACACAAGGTGCTGTATACACGACGAGTCGGGAGCTCAGGCAGACGAGACAGGATTCCAACCGAGACGGAAAAATGACCCGACAGCCGCCGCTGTCGGCCAGGCCTTAAGAGGCCGGGGGCCTGATGATGAGATGCGGGACAGGTGTGCCAATTCCTGCCTCCCTGGAGAGGTTGGCGCCCCCTATGGGAGGTGCACCAGACCCTGACAGCGTGAAGCTAAATTGTGGTGACGTTCGAAGCTTCAAACGTCATCGGTCACGTGACACTAGTTTTTCGATACAAGCTCTGACACAGTGTTTCGAATCACTCCGCTTCGGGAAGAGTGACACAAGTTCCGAAGCCTTGGTATCATTTGCCCATCACTACTGATCACCCTGTTTGTTATTTTTCAAAGAAGTATTTTAAGCACCAGCTTAACTACAGCTCAATTGCGAAGGAGGCTTTAGCTTTACTGTTTACACTCCAACATTTTGAGGTGTATATTGGTTCTACATCTACATCTTATATCTGCAAGGATTCCACCTGTAGATAAGGTATAAGAAAGGAAAAGAAAATGTTCTAGCTGATGTTTTGTCACACTAAGAGATACTGATTAGAGAACATTTCTTGATCAACATTATATGTTGATTTTTGGTGGTGGGGGTGTTATGATCCCAGTTATGTTGTTTAGTTTGCTTTTCCCGTGTGGTCTGCATACTTTTCCGTTCTGTTTCCCCATTTCAATAGGTGCTGTGTCATGGACTGTGATTGGCATGTTCGAGGATGAAGTCCCTTTAAAAGCCCTGGGGTGCCACCCAACGACTTCCTTCTGGCTCCGTTCTCGTTCAGTCCCGTGACTAGCCACATCAGCACTACCAATCCCGACTCCGTTTTGCTACGCAGCCCGTTTCGGTCGAGAAGCCGTCTTTGCCTATCTCGTGGTGTTTGCCATGCAATGTGCCTTTGCCTATTGATTCAGACTTTATAATTTAATCCCCAATTGCCCACTTATTTTTATATCAACCCCACTTTTGTCATTAAATCTATATTTCACTTGCGTTATCCCTCATGCCATTTTTACTTTTCCTTGGTGCACAATTCCATACGCTAGACTGGAACGTGACAAGATGGGGGCTTGTCCGGGATCTTTTTTTTTTTTTTTGAGCCCATAGATTTTGTAATTTTGTTTAGCGCCCTTAGCCTTTTGTGATTTTGATTTTTCTGAAGGTGACTCACCAATCCAGAGGTCTGGTGAGTCAGCGTGTTCCCAGCTGGGTTGTTTTCAACCCTTCCTTCGGGGCACTATTTTTTTTTTGTATATTTTAATTTGCCTTTTTGGAGTAACCCCGGAGGGAGGTACGCTAGTCAAAGAGTGCACTTAATGTGGCGGGGCGGTAAGTTTTGGGAAAGGTGCGGACAACGCCACCTGGGGTATTTCGCCCCAGGAACTAGTTTTGATGGGTGTGGTGCAGTTCACACCTGGTAAAAGGTCACACAGGTTCGAAGTAACAATAATAGGCTGAGACGTGCTTTCCAAAGTGTAACAGATTTTATTTTGGTCCTCCTCTTCCTGTTGCTGCCTGTCAGAGACATATGTGGATATTCTTTTATGAAGAATAGCCAAATAGGCAAATAACATCAAGTTTGGCATCATCCTCAAGAAGTGCCAGACTTGGGCCTTTGCCACTTGTGCGCCAACAAGGAGTTGGCATTCATCTGTGTTACGAGCCCCAAATTAAAATGGCTCGGAAGGCCCGTAACATATAAAAAAAAGGAGACCAGACCGAAGGAGTAAGGGTTTTGGAGATGAAATTATCCCATTTTATTTGTATTCCCACTCACATGTTAGAGAACTCAAGGAGGAACAGGTGACAGTTTAACTCAGGAAAACAAAACAGACCGTAGGTGCCGGCCAAAAGGAACAAAACGGGGTGTTAGGGTCTGGTGGACCTCCTCTCCCATAGGGGGTGCCAAACCCTGCCATGGGTCCAGCAGGCGGTCGCGCACCTGAGCTGGACCCCGCAATTACCTCCCCCTGATAGGGCCCGGGGCCGACAGCGGAAGCTGTGTGTGTGTGTGTGTAGATTAGATGGTCTCCAGCGTTAATCTTTTGTGCTCCCTGGTCTGTGTCCCGTTGGACTCCCATCTGGATTCCTGTGTCTGTCTGCCTGGATTTCCCCACTTGTCCGTTCCCCGGACATCCCGGTTCGCGGGAAGGTATAGTTTTGTTTTTCCCCTGACTTTTCCCCGTACGGGTGATTTTGTGTTGGCCTGAGAGCCCTGTCCCCTCCTTTTGAGGAGCATTTTGTGTTTTTTGAAATAAACCTTTGTTCTCCCACATCACCCTGTGCCTGCGTTTGGGTCCTTCGTCCCTGTGAGCCATAACATGGGGGAAACGGATGAGGCCAACCCACAACGGGCCGTAGGACCCAATCTGAAGCCTGTCTAAGGTACACTGAGTGACAAAACAAACCCTGTTTGCTAAATCAAATTTCAAACAAAAACCGAGAATGGGACCACCGGACACCTACAGTCCAAACTAAAACAATAAAACTCACGAGTCCCAGTACCTTGCGAGCACACCAGCTCAAACACCTGTACAAAGTGAGAAGTGGATGAGAATACAGACAAACCATGCAAACCAAAGAAAAGATACAGAGTCTGGTCCCTGTGGTCGCAGCGTGCGCCCGACCAGCTGATAGATGGGTGCGCACGTTGGGAGTGCGGAGCGCAGGCGGGGAGAGAGCGAGCCGCTCCCCCTCTCCTCCTTTTATGGTGTTGTCAAGCCCACCTCATGATTGTTCCCAGCTGATTGTCAGGCCAGCTAAGGAACCGAACGAAGGAGGCGGGAAGGGCCGCACATAACAATCTGCCTGTTGCTAGTTCATGTGGTGTCAAATGCAAATTGTGGAGTTCACTGGAGCGGCAAGCCAACAGGGTGAGCAGGAGAGCTGCCACCTAATTCTAGCCTGTATGTTGACAGATTTTATTTTTCAATGCATTTTCTCATAAATATCTTGGCTTTGTTGGTGATAAATGGCACCGAGTTGCTGTTTAATCCCCAATTTTTGCAGGATCAGCTTCACAATCTTGTCCACAAATTATCTACCATTGTCTGAAGATATTCGATCTGGAAGCCCCCACCTGCTGATGACCTCACGACATGGACATACCTCGACTCACCCGGAAAACCTGTCCAAAACAACCAACGTGTGTCTTTTACCTTCTACTAATGTAATCATGTCAACAAAGACCTGTGGGCATCGGTATATAGCCCAGGGGAACTGTCACCCCACGGCGAACATTGTTTTTCAGACAGATCGCACATCTACTAATGACATAATCAATTTATTCAAGCAGATAAGGAGCCCAAAAACAATATCCTTTTTGATTTTCCTTTTTATCTCCCCCTTGCAACATGGGCCAACCCATGTGCCTCCAGGATCATCAGACCCAAATGGTTTACCCTCATGATTTCTCCAGAGGCCAGAAGAATCTTGAGTGACACCCCATCCCTGCCAAAGTTGTTTATCCAAGGGAGAGACATCATTTTGCATGGCCACAATGTCCTGTAATGTGCCTTTTTCCTCCAAATCTATTTCGTGTGTAACCAAAAAGACCTTGCCAGGCCTGTTTGCTCCAGTGCCTGCTTTTGCTGCATGATCAGCAGCTTTATTTCATTTTCGTTTAGTTTTCTCCCACTTCATCCAGGTCCAGGTCGCGGGGGCAGCAGCTTCAGGAGGGAGGCCCAGACGGCCCTCTCCCCGGCAACTTTCATCAGCTCCTCCGGGGTGACCCCCAGCCACTCCCAAGCCAGAAGAGAGATATAATCCCTCCACCTAGTCCTGGGCCGGCCACAGGGCCTCCTCCCGGTGGGACATGTCCGGAACACCTCTAAAGGGAGGCGTCCAGAAGGCCTCCTGGCCAGATGCCCGAGCCACCCCAACTGACTCCTCTCGACGTGGAGAAGCAGCAGCTCCACTCCAAGCTCCTCCCAGATGTCCGAGCTTCTCACCCTATCCCTAAGGCTGAGCCCAGCCACACTGCGGAGGAAACTCATTTCGGCCGCATGTATCCACGATCTCATTCTTTCGGTCATCACCCAATGCTGATGGCCATAGGAGAGGATTGGGATGTAGATTGACTGGTAAATCGAGAGGTTCGCCTTCTGGCTCAGCTCCTTCTTTACCATGACAGATCAGTTAAGCGTCCACATCACTACTGACGCCACTCCGATCCGCCTGTTGATCTCCCATTCCATCCTACCCTCACTCGTGAACAAGATCCTGAGATACTTGAACTCCTCCACCTGAGGCAGGACCTCCTCCCCGACCCGGAGAAGGCACTCTACCTTTTTCCGAGCAAAGACCATGGACTCTGACTTGTAGGTGCTGATCTGGTGCTGCTTCACACTCGGTTGCAAACTGCCCCAGCATGCATTGGAGGTCCTGGCTCGATGGTGCCAGAAGAACCATGTCATCTGCAAAAAGCAGTGACGAGATCTTCCGCCCACCGAGCTCGACACCCTCCACTCCCCGGCTGTGCCTAGAAATTCTGTCCATAAAAGTTATATGGACAGAACCGGTGACAAAGGGCAGCCCTGGCAGAGTCCAACCCTCATTGGGAATGAGTCCGACTTATAATCTAACAGCTCCTGCTCCTACAGTACAGGTACTGGACGGCCCTTATCAGGGGACCATCCACCCCATACTCTCGGAGCACCCCCCACAAGATGCTCCTGGGGACCCAGTCATAGGCGTTCTCCAAATCCACAAAGCACATGTGGACTGTTTGGGCAAACTCCCAACTCCCCTGAAGCACCTAAGCAAGGGTAAATAGCTGATCCGTGGTTCCACGACCGAGGCGAAACCAGAAATTGTTCCTCCTAGATCAGAGGTTTGACTATCGATCTGATCCTCTTTTCTAGCACCCTTGCATAGACTTTCCTGGGGAGGCTGAGGAGTGTGATCCCCCTATAGTTGGAACACACCCTCTAGTCCCCACTCTTAAAAATAGGGACCACCACCCCAGTCCGCCAGCACTGCCCCCGATGTCCACGCAATGTTGCAGAGGCGTGTCAACCAAGACGATTCTACAACATCCAGAGCCTTGAGATACCCCAGGCAGATCTCATCTGCTCCCGGAGCTCTGCCACCAGGCAGCTGTTTCACTACCTGAGCAACTTCCGCTCCAGAGATTGGATGGTCCACCTCCTGGTCTCCAGACTCTGTTCCGCCTTGTGGATATGTGTTGGTAGGATTGAGGAGGTCCTGAAAATATTCCTTCCCCCACCGGATAATTGCCCCAGAGATGTCAGCAGCTCCCCACGCCCACCTAGCACGGTGTGAGGCGCTCACACCTATCTGGGTGGCTCCAGAGGTTGAATGAGTGAGACATCCTCCTCCACAGTTGCAGGTCTCCTTTGAACCCCAGGCGCCTTTGTCTTCTGTGAATGCATGAGGTTTTCGGACAATCTCCCGTGCTCACCCGATCTTCCCCACACTCTTCCTGATTTCCATTTATTTTCCTTTCTTTTGCACTAAACTTCCATTACAAGCCTCACCGAAATCCTCCCACGCCCGAGTTTCTGCCTCAGCGACTACCTCGGCCGCAGCCCGCTTAGCCACCCTGTCCCGGTCAGCTGCTTCCGGAGATTCACAGACCAGCCATGACCTTTAGGCCTCTTTCTTCAGCCTGACGGCTCCCCTTACCTCTAGTGTCCACCATCAGGTACGGGGAAAACAGCCACGACCAGCACCAGTGGCCTTGCAGCTGCAACTCGTGACAGCTGCTTCAACAATGGCGGAGCGGAACATGGCCCATTCAGACTCAATGTCCCCCACCGCCCCCAGGACGCGATCAAAGCTCTGTCGGACGTGGGAATTGAAGACCAGTCTGGCGGGTTCCTCCACCAGGTGTTCCCAACAGACCCTCACTGAGCGTTTGGGCCTGCCAGGTCCACGCAGCGACCCCCCCCACCTGATCCAACTCACCACCAGGTAGTGATCAGTTGACAGCTCTGCTCCTCTCTTCACCCGAGTGTCCAAAACATATGGCTGTAGATCAGCTCATACGACTCAATCAGAGACCTACTTCCCAGGCCGTCATGGTGCCGAGAGCACCGATGAACAACCTTTCCATCACAATTCCCCCCTTTTGATCCTACTTGGATCAACTTGATGTGGAACCAAAACATTAACATCATCTTAGTCCATCCATATAACCAAGGGCGAGATTGTGGATGCCTCTTTTCCTAAGAGTCTGTTCTGCTGTGGGGGGTGTTATAAGGTCTGGTTTCTCGTGCAGTACTGATGGGTAGTACTGCTATGATTGATACCACACCCAGGACACACAGGAATTTCCCCAGGATTAGGTCAGTCTGTTGCCTTGGAGGCTCATCTTTTTTTTTTCATTGGTGGCTTGGCACGCCACTTGGAGCAGCTTGGATGCTAGTAGTTTCACTCCCTACTGACCGGCTCCTTCGGTTCTGGCATCTTGTTGCAGTGAGACGCGTGGATCCATGTTGCTCTCTCGGCCACTTTCACTGCAATCTGAGTCACCAGTAGGACTTGGAAAAATTTTCAGCCACTGGGGTGAACCCTTTTGTGAACCAATGCTCTGAGATCATTACTAGCATCCCCCCTTTTGATGCATGGTCGAGACAATGAGTCAACTTGGCGTAATGATGGAAAAGTGCTGAGGGCAAGCATGGATTGCCATTAAGGCCCATCCAGCCATGTTGAGTATGGACTGCCCCCGCATTTCACCAGAGATGCTTATCCTTCTGTGTGGCGAGTGACCGGATCGCAGACAGAGAGGAGGAAACCCTTACAGCACAGAGAGTGGATAGTGGGCCTGGCAGGGCAGCAGCTGTCTTTGCCGATTCATCTGCACGGGCGTTACCTGCAGATACAGGGTCAGAAAGATTAGTGTGAGCGGTGAGAGAAATCAGAGACAGTCCCGCACCACGATAACTGTGGCCGTTGCCAGGACATCGGTAAAGTGTGACATAGAGTAAACTTGGAGCGGAGAATACTGGGCATATGGGTCGGATGTGTCCTCCCAATCAGTGGAGAGGCGACACAGCTTAACCCAGGGTCCGAGGTCCTTCCAACGATCTTCTGGCCCTTTTGTGCAGGGAGATGTGGGGAGTACTGGATGGAACATCAAACAGTTGACAGACGCACACAGACAAGTTGACAGACATAGTGCAGCGCATGGGATCCCAGAACTTATCTTTCATATCTATCATCATGTGCAATTCTTTTGCTGATATTTTCTTCTTGCTCATCATCTCATTCTTTTTCTTAGTTAAATTATCCCTCAGGGCGGACAATTGTCGCCCTCTGAAAACCCATACAGTTCACACCATAACTTTACAAACACACAACTTTCGTACTTTTTTCCCGTCCTTTTTCGTCATTATGTCCATTACTGGAGACAGTCGGTCCCCAGCACGACATTCGACTCTTACCTTACTCTGCAAGGTTCCCATGGTAACCTGAACCCGTTTTATTGTAACCTGGTCTCGCCTCACGGGACTCACAGGAATTATGTTTTCACCATGTTCACCATGTTCGAACATGGTGTTAGTTATGGTCAGGCTACGACTAGCGCAGAAGTCCACTAACTGCACACCGCTCTGGTTCAGATCGGGCAGACCGTTCCTCCCAATCACACCTTTCCAGGTCATGCTGTCATTACCTACATGAGCGTTGAAGTCTCCTAGCAGAGGATGGAGTCCCCAGTTGGGACACTGTCCAGTGTCTGTACTAGTTCCTCCAAATAGGGCGGGTATTCTGAACTATTGTTTGGTGCATAAGCACAAACAATAATCAGAGCCCATTCCCCGACCCGAAGGCACAGGGAAGCAACCCTTTCGCTCAACCGAGAGAACCCCAATGTCAAACTGGAGAATCTAGGGGAAAGCAAAAGTCCCACCCCCACTCTCCATCTCACCCTGAGCAACTGCAGCATAGAACAGTGTCCAACCCCCCTCAAGGACTTGGGTTCCCGAGCCGACGCTGTGTGTGGAGTTGAGGTCGACTGTATCTAGTTGATAGCGCTCAACCTCCCCCACAAGCTCCAGCTCTTTCCCCGCCAGAGAGGTGATGTTCCATGTTCTGAAAGCCAACTTCCATAACTGAGGATTGGACTGCCAAGGCCCCTGCCTTGGTCCGCCGCCTAATCCACACTGCACCAGACCCTTCATGCTCCTCCTGCAGGTGGTGGGTCCACTGGGGGAGGGAGTGCCCACATAGCTGATTCGGGCTGGGCCCGGCCGGGCCTCATGGGTGTAGGCCCGGCAACCAGGCCACCCTGGCTCCAGGGTGGGGCCCCAGTAACCCTCCAGGCCAGGTATGCAGCTTACCTCCTTGATTGTCCATTTTTGGGTCTTGTGAACCATTCTTTGTCTGACCCTTCACCTAGGACCAATCTGCCTTGGGAGACCCTACCTGGGGCAAACTGCCCCAGACAGCATAGCTCCTAGGCTCATTAGGGTACTCAAACACCTCCACCACGATAAGGTGATGGCTCACGGAGGAGCAGCAGCTTTAGTTCCTCGAGTAATTCTAGACTGATCAGTTCTATGTGTTGCACATTTAGCAATAGCCATTTCTTTTGGCTTTGTAGTGTCTGAAGCCTGTGTATCAGTTCTCTGCAGGCCTCGGCCGCTGTACCACTGTCTCTAACATCTGTATTCAAATATCATTCCTTATACATACAAGATAGCAGTTAGTCTATGTAGCTGTCCCATATTAGGTCTTGACTGCTGTAAGACCTTAACTTGTTTTTCAGCCATCCCCGCACCGTCTCAGATATGTCCTGCTTCCTATGCTTACATGGGCTCGTGGAGCCATCTCCATATACTTTTCCTGCGTTTTACCTGCTTGGGACTCGGTGTCTTGGTTTTCCCAATAAGGAACTGCTGCGAAGGAGCCCAGGGGTCCACAAGTTCCTGCGTCTTTGTCTAACAGACTGAACTCCATACCATTTGGTTGGCTGTATTGTGCTATGAGGTCATCAGAAAAGAATGTGTTTACTTAACCATATAAAAGAAGCTACTGAAGTAAGCACTTCAGAGGAGGAGGAGGAGGAGATCTTCACCCTCAGGACCACGAAACCTCCCTCGGGTGAGACAGCCGCGTCCAATTGATACCTGACTGTTCCCTCTAATAGACATCTCTTATATCCAAGTTGGTGTCTACGAAAATTCCTTTCTCATCAGCACCTCTGGATCACCAGAGGAAGAAAATTTGCCACAAAATCGTCACGAGCAGAATCGGTTTAGGCTTTTTTCGCCTCCATCTACTTCCTCGGACCAACTCCTGCTCCAAGCCAGCAAGTAAAGTGGACATTTTTTCACATATTGGGGTGCTGGTTAGTTAGGGTTAGGGTTTTTGGGGTGTAATTTAGACATAGCGTAAAGATCATTTGTGTGTCTGTATATATTCTTGTGCTGATGTTGAGGAACACTTCTTCCAAATTTTTTTGTTTTTTATCTTGTGAAAGACTGAAGTAGTGGCTCTGGAGGAGAGACAGGCCATGAGATTTAAGTGCACGGCTCATTTCAGCTGAAAAAGGACAGCTAATTCTGAATTTATCTTATTCGGTCTATACACTGCGTTATGTACAGGATTGGCGACTGAGTGTGCGGGACACTAGGAATGTGTCGTGGCCGGAAGGACAACATAGTTTAAATAGCCGTGGGTTCAGGACAATTGTCACCAACTAGAGTCTTTTCTGCCATTGACACTGTTTGCACTCAGCCAAGGTAGTATCCGGCAATTCCACGCCAACTTCACCTTCGCCAGTGGATCTCACTGCTGTTCCCTTGGAGTACCATGGCCTCCGAGAGGTTTTCAGCAAGGATCGAGCCTCCTCTCTTCCACCTCACAGACCCTATGACTAGCCCAAAGGTGCCCACAAAACAGCACAACCAAACCAATATACCCTAATACTCCAAACAAAACCGAGGAAAACTCTGCCAGCCGGCATGAGGGAACCAGGGATCTGCAGCTAGATAGTGGAACACAGGAGCAGCCGAGGCAGGGGAGCAAGAGAGCCAGAGCGCGTGGATCTGAGGCCTACCTAGGACCTGCACTTCACAAACCCTTCATGTCCAAAAGTTAGCGAGAGAGAGCCCCATGAAACAAGGGAGGAGAGTCTGATAGACACAGGGGAGCCAATCCTGAGACAACAGACAACAATAACAATCCCTCTGCCGAAACTACCTTCTGCCTTGGAGATTGCCACCTTGCTGATCCAGCATGTGTTTAGGCTACAAGGCATCCCCAGGATATCGTCACTGACAGAGGTCCACAGTTCTCCTCGCACGAGTGGAAGGCCTTCTGCGTGGCACTGGGAGCGTCAGCCAGCTTGTCGTCGGGTTATCACCCACAGACCAACAGCCAGACAGAGCAGGCCAATTAGGACCTGGAGACAGCTCTTCATTGTGTGGCTTTTGGTAACCCAGTGTCCTAGTCCACCCATCTTCCTTGGGTCGAATATGCCCACAAATCTTTGGTTTGCTCTGCGACAAGTATGTCACCGTTCATGGCTAATGGGTTCCAGCCCCCACTTTTTCCAGCTCAAGAGACCGACGTGGCAGTTCCATTGGTACAGGGGCACCTCCGGCGGGCTCGGCGGGTTTGGCGTGAAGCCTGAGCGGCACTCGACTGCACTGCCTCTCGAAATCAGAGATTGGCAGACCGCCTCCGCACACCAGCTCCCAATTACCAGCCCGGCCCGGAGGTTTGGCTGTCCTCCCGAGATCTTCCACTCCAGGTGGAGATCTCAAAAAATTGGCACCTAAGTACATTGGCCCCTTTCTGATTGAACGTATCATCAACCCCAGTGTTGTTCGACTGAAGCTACCCCCCTCTCTGAAGGTCCACCCAGCATTTCACATTTCTCTTCTCAAGCCAGTTTCCTCTAGCCCTCTGTTCCCTCTGGCCGAGCCCCCTCCACCACCCCGGATCATGATTGACCACCCTGCCTTCACTGTCCCACAACTGTTGGATGTACGAAGGCAGGTTAGGGGGTTTCAGTACTTGGTGGATTGGGAGGGGTATGGTCCAGAGGAGCGTTCTTGGGTCTCTCATTCCCGGATTTTGGAGGAGGACCTCTTGAGAGACTTTTATGTTTGTTTCCCAGACGCCAGGAGGCATCTGTTGAGGGTGTGGCCGGCTCATCTGCTCATCAGCTGCTTCTCCAGAGGCCGGGCCCCAGAGAGGGGTGCCAGATTATTCTGTCCTGCATCCGTGATGCAAGCTTCTAGTTTTTCCTCAGCTGCATGTTTTTGTGTTAGCAGATTTTTTCTTGTGATTTTTCCCAGCTGTTTTTCTTATCTTGCTCACTTTTGTCCTTTTTGTGGGCAATGAAACTGAGGATCCTCAAACACTTGTTGGTCTCTGCTCCTTGGGGTCCTAACTCGAGCAACCCTCCTTAACAACACTGCCCCAAACAAATGGCACACATTGTGTGCATATGCACAGTCTGTATAGATGATCCCTTTCTTTCCCTCTGCCAAGAGACAAGCTTCCGTTAGTCCTAAAAGTTTAGCAAGCTGTGCAGAGGCTGGTTGGGTATTGTTTCAGCCTTTACAAGGACAAAATCAGGACCTTGGGGCTCCACAATTGCAACTTTCGCCAAGCCGATAGCAAGAGCCATCTGTCTGAGTTTTGTAATGGCAAACCCTGCAAATCAGAGTTTTTAATATTTCTCTGCCTCTTGAACACAGTCATGTGGTTCTCCATCTTCGGGGGTTGGCAGATTTTTGGCCGGATTGACTGCATCTGACCGAAGTGACATCTTCCTGCTCCAACAATCTGTGATCATCTCTGAGTCTGTTCTAATGGCTCTGAAGGTGAGGCTTAGTGAGCTTGAGACGCGGTTCAGCAGCTTGGAGTTGTCGGGAGTTGCGTCAGGTAGCTGGGAGAAGCTAGCTGCTGCGGAGCCGCCTAGCATAGCTACAGCTAGCGGTCCCCCGGCAGCAACCGAGCAGCCGGCTAGCCGGGTTAGGGTTAGGGTTAGGGTTAGGGTTACGGCTGGGTGACGGTTCGCAGGAAGCGTAGCCCAAACCAAAGGCCCACAGTGCACCACCAAACACTTCCCGTGGCTAATCGTTTCTCCCCACTCAGCGACACACCCTCTGAGAAACCGACCCTGGTAATGTCCTGCGCTATGTGAAGCCGACCCCAGCGACCATAGTCAAGTGCATCCTGGGGGCCAGAGCGGGTGACATTGAAGCCAATTTAAAGCTGCTGGTGAAAAGTAAACGAAGATACAGTAAAGTTATTATTCACGTCGGAGCAAACGACACCCGGCTTCACCAGTCGGAGGTCACCAAAATTAACATAGAGTCGGTGTGCAGGTATGCCAATAAGATGTCGGATGTCAATAGCATTCTCTGGTCCCCTTCCCAATCTGGCTAGTGATGAAATGTATAGCCGCATGTTGTCGCTTCGTCGCTGGTTGTCACGGTGGTGCCCCCAAAACCAGGTGTCCTTTATAGATAATTGGAAGAGTTTTTGGGGAAAACCTGGTCTGATTAGGAGAGACTGTGTTTATCCCACACGGGATGGTGCCTCTGTCATTTCTAGCAACTTGGCTGATTTTATTAGACCCAAAGTGACCTGACAAACCAGGGTCCAGACCAGATTGCAGAGTTGTTGTCTTACACACCTCTCTGCTGCTTCCATAGAACCCTCATCCACCAATAATAACATAGTTAACACCATAGAGGTAGTCTCTGTTCCATGGTTAAAAGTTCACCAAGCACAGAGCAGGGGAGCGGTCAATCACCATAGTCTTATTAAAATTAATACTAAAGCACAAGTTGGAGAAACCAACATCACAATTAAATGTGGACTGTTAAATATTAGATCTCTTTTGTGTAAATCCCTGTTAGTACACGACCTGATAGCGGATCATCACATTGATTTATTTCACCTCACTGAGACCTGGGTTCAGGAAGAGGAGTATGTTAGTTTAAACGAATCTACTCCTCCTACCCATCTTAATTATCATATTCCTCGTCTTACTGGTCGTGGAGGGGGAGTGGCAGCAATCTATTACTCCAAGTTATCAATCAACCCTAGACCAAAACACAGTTCCAGCTCATTTGAAAGCCTGACTCTTGGCATCACCCATCTGAACTGGAAGACAGAAAAGCCACTTCTGTTTGTAGTTGTATATCGGCCTCCTGCTGGCCCTCATTCAGAGTTCCTATCTGAGTTCTCTGATTTCTTATCTGACTTGGCCCTTAGAGCAGACAAAGTCATTATCATTGGAGACTTTAACATCCATGTAGACATTGTAAATGACAGCTTTAGAAATGACTTCATTTCATTACTTGAGTCAGTTGGTTTCCTCCAGCAGATAAACCAACCAACTCATACCTTCAACCACACCCTAGATCTAGTTCTGAATTATGGTGTTGAGGTAGAACATGTGTCAGTGTTCCCTCAGAACCCACTCCTGTCAGACCATTCTTTGATCACTTTCACATTTATGATTAAGGATTCTTCTATGCTCAGAACAAAGTCTTACTATAGCAGATGTCTTTCAAATAATGCTGTACCTAAGTTTAAGGAAGTAATCCCTGGCCTAATCCCATGACCACTGTGTGTTTCCCCAGGGATCATTCACTATGATCTTAGCCCTGCTGAGGTTGACTCTATTGCTGAAGGTGTAGCAGCCTCACTGAGAATCACACTTGATTCTGTTGCCCCCCTGAAAAAGAAAACAGTAAATCAGAGGAGGTGTGCCCCCTGGTATAATTCACATATCAGGGCCCTCAAGCAGAAAGTGCGAAGACTGGAAAGGAAGTGGCATTCTTGTAAAATAGACAGCTATCATGTAGCCTGGAAAGAGTGTCTATTAGTTTACAAAAAGGCCCTTCGCAAGGCTAGAACAGCTTATTTTTCTTCTTTAATTGAGGAAAATAAGAGCAGCCCCAGGTTCCTTTTCAGCACCGTAGCCAAATTAACTCAGAGTCACACTGCTTTAGACCCATGTATCCCTTCCTCCCTTACTGGTGAAGACTTCATGAGCTTCTTCACTCATAAGGTTCTAGCCATTAGAGAGAAAGCTAAGCAGGCCATCCCAACATCTGGACTATCACCAGATGTGCTGACCGTGGGAACATACAGGTTCTCCAACGAGCCCTTAAACACCTTCAGCCCTATATATTTCTCTGAGGCGTCTTCGCTGATTGAGCAATCCAAGACCACTACGTGTCTTTTAGATCCCATCCCAACACACCTGTTGAAGGATGTTCTACCATTGATAGGCAGTCCTATCCTGGACCAGATCAATTCTTCCTTAGTAACAGGTTATGTACCCCAGTCCTACAAGGTGGCTGTGATTAAGCCGTTACTTAAAAAACCATCACTGGATCCTGACGTATTAGCAAATTATAGGCCAATATCCAACCTTCCGTTCATTTCTAAAATTCTTGAGAAGGTGGTGTTGACTCAGTTACTGGAGCACATGCAGAGGAACAGTCTGTTTGAGATGTTTCAGTCAGGTTTTAGAGCTCACCACAGCACAGAAACAGCACTTCTTAAAGTTACCAATGATCTTTTTATAGCTTCAGATCATGGACTGGTTTCTATGCTGGTTCTGCTGGACCTCAGTGCTGCTTTTGATACAGTTGATCACAGCATCCTGTTACAGAGACTGGAACACTTGGTTGGGATTAAAGGGACAGCACTAGACTGGTTTAGATCATATTTATCTGATAGATACCAGTTTGCTCATGTCCATGGTGTTCCCTCTTCATACAGTAGGGTTAGCCACGGAGTCCCTCAAGGTTCTGTACTTGGACCAATCCTCTTCACCCTGTACATGCTTCCCTTAGGGAACATTATTCGGCAGCATAGGGATAAATTTTCATTGTTATGCTGATGACACTCAGATTTATTTATCCATGAAACCTGAGGAGACAGAGAAGTTAGTGAAGCTCCAGACCTGTCTTAAAGACATGAAGTCCTGGATGTCTTCAAATTTCCTCCTCCTCAACCCAGGAAAAACTGAGGTCATGGTGTTTGGTCCTAAACCTCTTAGGAAATAGGTTAGATCACATTATCACTCTAGATGGTATCTCCTTAGAATCTAATCTCTCTGTGAGGAATCTAGGAGTAACTTTTGACCAGAATCTCTCCTTTAACTCACACATCAAATTAGTCTGTAGAAGTGCCTTTTTTCACCTGAGGAGCATCACAAAGATCAGGAAGATATTATTGCAGCATGATGCTGAAAAGTTAATTCATGCTTTTGTTACTTCCAGGCTGGACTATTGTAATTCTTTACTATCAGGGTGCCCAAACAACTCTTTAAGAAGTCTTCAGCTGATCCAAAACGCTGCAGCCAGAGTTCTGACAGGTATTGACAAAAGAGATCACATAACTCCTGTACTGGCGTCACTTCATTGGCTGCCCATTAAATTCAGAATAATTTTTAAAACCCTCCTCTTGACCTACAAGGTCCTCAGAGGCCTAGCTCCATCCTACCTGGAGGAGCTAGTGATACCTTATCAGCCCAATAGACCGCTCCGCTCTCACAACGCTGGTCTACCTGTGGTTCCCAGAGTCTCTGGGAGTAGATTGGGGGGCCGAGCATTTAGCTACCAGGCCCCCCTGCTATGGAACCAGCTCCCTGTCCAGGTACGGGAGGCTGACTCCATCTCTACTTTCAAGACCAGACTTAGAAGTTACCTCTTTGATAAAGCTTATTGTAACTAATTCTGTAGTTCCAGTTACTATCATAGACAGACTAATTATCATACTAGGGGGTCATCTAATCACTAGGTTAAGATACAAGTTATGCTGCTATAGGCCAAGGCTGCCGGGGTCCGGAAACATGATCACCTGACAGGCCTCTGCCACCACACTGGTCATGGTTTCCTCTCCTCTCCTCTCCTTTCCTCCTCCTCATCGAGCAGACTAGTTATGCAGATTCCTGTGTAGTTTTTCTGCCCCCCCCCGATTTATTTATTTACAGGTATCGCCACCTTCGGAGCTGCATGACGACATCTGGCCCGCTGACCTGTTGTATATTGTATTTTTGTATCTTTGTGTGTGTTTCTGTGTTCTGTGCCTCTCCTCTCCTCTCCTCTCGTCTCCCTCTTCTTCTTCTCCTCTCCTAACCCTCACCCTTTTTCAAAGCCTTTCTTTGTTCTCCACCACTCCAGCATACGTGTGTGTGTGTGTGTGTGTGTGTGTGTTTGAGAACGTGTGGTCCTGCTGGACCACCTCTAGTTTTCCTTATCTTATCACAGACTTATATGATGTTGTTCACAACCAGGACCACCCTTAGGTCCTCTTTAAGCTTCAGATAAACTCTCAAATGTTCTATCTGAGGTACAAAAATGATCTTTTTCTTTTCCTTCTTTCTCTTTTAGAGTTTCAATTAATTTCACAAATCTTTCTACCAGATTATTGACCTACTAAAGATCAATCTCACAAGAATGGAGGGAGAGAGAGAGGGAGACCGGAAAGGGTTAAACAACACACTAACAAAATCCAGAATCCTATTACACACTCACGCTCGCGCAGACATCATCTGCACTTGCAGATTTACCTATTATAGCATGCCGCTGCCATAAATCACAGTTTCATGCGACTGCTTGCGCACCAACTAAATTTACCATCCTTGAAAAGTGGGTACATGATCAAAAAATGTCTTCACATGCATTCGTCAGCCACGCCAGAGAGGACATTCACAACCAAGTGTTAATCCCAGTTTTCCAGCCACTCAAGAGAGGCCGGCTTGAGTACTCAAAAGGGCACACAGGACTAGGGGACAATTGTCCTGAACCCACAGCTATTTAAACTATGATGTCATTCCGACCACGACACATTCCTAGTGTCCTGCACATTCAGTCGCCAATCCTGTACATAACGCAGTGTACAGACCGAATAAAATAAATTCAGAATTAGCTGTTTTTTAGCTGAAATGAGCCCTGCACTTAAATCTCATAGCCTGTCTCTCCTCCAGAGCCACTACTTCCGTCTTTCACAAGATACAAACAAAACAAAAAAGTTCAAATTAAAAAATTTGGAAGAAGTGTTACCAAACATCAGCACCGGCTTGGAGTTGATCCGAGGAAGCAGATGGAGGAGAAGAAAGCCAAACCGATTCTGCTCGTGATGCCAATTTTGTGGCAAATTTTCTTCTGGTGGGAGTCAGGTATCAATCGGACAGTGCAGTTTGCCCGAGGGCGGTTTCGTGGTCCTGATAGTGAAGATTTCCAAAGTGCTTACTTCGGTAGCCCCCGTATATATGGTCAAGTAAACACATTCTTTCTGATGACCTCATGACCCAAGATAGCCAACCAGATAGTATAGAGTCCAGTCTGTTTGAAGAGGTCCCAGGAGCCTGTGGACCCCTTACCATCCTAGAATATTCCTTATCGGGAAAAAACAAGAAATCAATCACAAGCACATGAAAACATAGGTGACAGGTCACATATGGCACCAGGATGGCTGAAAAACATAGTCAATATCTTACAGCAGGTCAAGACCTGCAGAGAACAGATACGGTCAAGGCCTAAAGAGAACAGATACACAGACTTCAGATAATACACTATCATTACCCAAACACTGGCACTTAATTTAATTCATAATTCAGAAAGTGTTAATTGTTCGTGTACTTTTAATAGATATTTGAGAAAACATGGTGACTGTAGCAGTGACTAAGTGCTGGAGCCCAAAATAAAAGTGCATGCAAGTCTTTATTGTTCCCTCAAATATAGCATTCACTTGTCATGTGGTATCAGAAAGTGCGATCTGTTGGGGCGGCTGCATATGATGAAAGCCACAACTTGGATTTTCCCCTTTATCAGATATCAGTCACATCCAGAAGACCTCAAATGGAGACACTGTTGAGTGTGTTGTTCAAAAGTGCTTCTGTTTGGGGTTGTTTTATTTGTGAGTTCTTCTGCACCCAATTGATGTGAAATAATTTGCACAGACATGGCACCTGAAATTGGAAAAAGACAACTTAGTCACTCTCATTACCCAAACACTGGTGTGAAGGAAATTTACTTTCTCTGCCTTGCTATTTAGGGCCCTGACATTAAGGTCAGAACTTGGTGAACGGTTCTTGTTATTCACCTCAGTCATAGACAAAGCAATGCTGAGACAACAGCAACACAGGCTAGATGTTTCTAGTCTACCCAAGGTTAGCACTTACTGTTTGGGGTAGCTAAGATATTAGCTGGCGTTGTGCATAGACTGACACTGTGACTTCCTATGTTTCTAATAGCTTATATTCCTTTCGGTATGGGTGACTCGTCAGAACTGGTGCTGGCTCTGCATGCATGAACTGTTGCTGTGTTGGTGCCATTTCTCCTTATCAGTAAAACTGCTCCCACTTCAACGCAAGTCATCTGAGTTTCCAGTGTGTCCACCAACTCCGTAATTTTCACATCAACTGGCACTGACTTTAATTCATAATTCAGTAAGTGCTAATAGTTGGGGTACTTTTATTGACATTTGAGAAAACTATGGTGGGTGTAGCAGTGATTAAGTGCTGGAGCCTGTAATAAAGGTTAATGTAAGTCTTCATTATTCCCTCAAATATAGGATTCACGTGGTGAATGCACGTTCATGTGGCAACAGTAAGTGCAATTGTTTGGGGCAGCCGTATGTGACTGAAGAGACAACTATGAGTTTCTCCTTTCGGACATCAAGAAGACCTCAAAAGGAAACATTTTGAGTGTGTTGTTCAAAAGTGCTTCTCTTTGGGGTTGTGCTGTTTGTGAATTTTTCTGCAGCCATTTGATGTGAAATTTAATTCATCCAGATATGGCAGCTGAAATTGGAACAAAACTCACTCTGTCACTATCATTATCCAAACACTGGCACTGACTTGTAATTATTAAAGGCAGTAAGTGCTACTTGTTGGGGTAGTTTAACTGACATTTGACCCTGTTCACAGACAAATACTGACTTTTTGCAACCACACAGGATTGAGACCATTTTACCTTCTAATGGTCGGAATGTTTTTGCCATCCATAACTAACAACCTATGTTAAACCAGGAACAATGGAATGTTCACTGCCTTTGTTTAAACAATTGTCTGGAGTCGTAGTTTCATGAATGATTAATCTTTGTAGTAACAGCCCAATCAAGAACAATTTGCACTATTCATTCACGCATTAATGTAGGTGTGGAAATGGCTCTGGGTAGTGCTTAAGATGGGAGATACTGTGGAAGCACCAGTGTCACCACCACTACTGGAAAACAACAGAATGAGAGACATACCTTGGACTCCAGACTAAACCACACTTAGAAGCTCTGTATCCCACCTCGAGGATTAAGTCGCCATAAGCCATGGGTACGTTTCATTTGTTGACAACCACCCACACAAAATGTAATCACATCCAGAAGACCTGAAATGGAGACGCTGTTGAGTGTGTTGTTCCAAAAGTGCTTCTCTTTGGGGTTGCTTTGTTTGTGAATTCTTCTACACCCAATTGATGTGAAACATTTTACACAGACATGTCACCTTAAATTGTAAAAAAAAAAGAACTTAGTCATTATCATTACCCAAACACTGGCACTGACTTTAATCCATAATTCAGTAAGTGCTAATTGTTGGGGTAGTTTTATTGACATTTGAGAAAACTATGTTGGACGTAGCAGTGACTAAGTGCTGGAGCCCGTAATAAAAGTGCACGCAAGTCCTTATTCTCTCAAATATAGCATTCACTCTTCATGTGGTGTCATTAAGTACTATTTGTTGGGGTGGCTGTATGTGACTGAAGTGACAACTTGAAATTTCTCGTTTTTCACATCCAGAAGACCTCAAATGGAGACACTGTTGAGTGTATTGTTCAAAAGTGCTTCTCTTTGGGGTTGTCCTGTTTGTGAATTTTTCTGCAGCTATTTGATGTGAAATATTTCATACAGACATGGCACCTGAAATTGGAACCAAAAACCACTCAGTCACTATCATTATCCAAACACTGGCACTGACTTGTAATTATTAAAGGCAGTAAGTGCTACTTGTTGGGGTAGTTTAACTGACATTTGACCCTGTTCACAGACAAAGACTTAATTTTTGCAAAAACACAGGATTGAGACCATTTTGTCTTCTAATAGTCAGTGTTTTTTTCCATCTACAATTAACAACCTATGGTAAACCAGGAACAATGGAATGTTCACTGCCTTTGTTGAAACAATTGTGTGGAGTCGTAGTTTCATGAATGATTAATCTTTGTAGTAACAGCCCAATCAAGAACAATTTGCACTATTCATTCACGCATTAATGTAGGTGTGGAAATGGCTCTGGGTAGTGCTTAAGATGGGAGATACTGTGGAAGCACCAGTGTCACCACCACTACTGGAAAACAAGAGAACGAGAGACATACCTTGGACTCCAGACTAAACCACACTTAGAAGCTCTGTATCCCACTTCGAGGATTAAGTCGCCATGAGCCATGGGTAAGTTTCATTTGTTAAAAACCACACGTATAAAATGTATTCACATCCTGAAGACCTCAAATGGAGACGCTTTTGAGTGTGTTGTTCAAAAGTGCTTCTCTTTGGGGTTGCTTTGTTTGAGAATTCTTCTACACCCAATTGATGTGAAACATTTTACACAGACATGTCACCTTAAATTGTAAAAAAAACAACTTAGTCACTATCATTATCCAAACACTGGAACTGACTTTAATTTACAATTCAGTAAGTGCTAATTGTTGGGGTAGTTTTATTGACATTTGAGAAAACTTTGGTGGATGGAGAAGTGACTAAGTGCTGGAGCTTGTAATAAAAGTGCGTGCAAGTTTTTATTGTTCCCTCAAATATAACATTCACTCGTCATGTGGTATCAGTAAGTGTTATTTTTTGGGGAGGCTGTATAGGACTAAAGTCACAACATGGAATTTCCCCTTTATCAGATATCAGCCACATCCAAAAGACCTCAAATGGAGACGCTGTTGAGTGTGTTGTTCAAAAGTGCTTCTCTTTGGGGTTGCTTTGTTTGTGAATTCTTCTGCTCCCAATTGATGTGAAACATTTGACACAAAAATGGCACCTGAAATCGGAAAAAAAAGCAACTTGGTCACTATCATTACCCAAACACTGGCACTGACTTTAAATCATAATTGAGTAAGTGCTAATTGTTGGGGTAGTTTTATTGACATTTGAGAAAACTGTATTGGACGTAGCAGTGACTAAGTGCTGGAGCCCGTAATAAAAGTGCAAGTCTTTATTGTTCCCTCAAATATAGCATTACCTTGTCATGTGGTATCAGAAAGTGCTATCTTTTGGGGCGGCTGCATATGACTAAAGCCACAACATGGAATTTCCCCTTTATCAGATATCAGTCACATCCAGAAGACCTCAAATGGAGACACTGTTGAGTGTGTTGTTCAAAAGTGCTTCTCTTTGGGGTTGTTTTGTTTGTGAATTTTTCTGCACCCAAGTGATGTCAAACATTTTACACAGACATGTCACCTTGAATTGTAAAAAAAAAAGAACTTAGTCACTATCATCACCCAAACACTGGCACTGACTTTAATTCATAATTGAGTAAGTGCTAATTGTTGGGGTAGTTTTATTGACATTTGAGAAAACTATGTTGGACGTAGCGGTGACTAAGTGCTGGAGCCTGTAATAAAAGTGCACGCAAGTCCTTATTCTCTCAAATATAGCATTCACTCTTCATGTGGTGTCATTAAGTAGTATTTGTTGGGGTGGCTGTATGTGACTGAAGTGACAACTTGAAATTTCTCGTTTTTCACATCCAGAAGACCTCAAATGGAGACACTGTTGAGTGTGTTGTTCAAAAGTGCTTCTCTTTGGGGTTGTCCTGTTTGTGAATTTTTCTGCAGCTATTTGATGTGAAATATTTCATACAGACATGGCACCTGAAATTGGAACCAAAAACCACTCAGTCACTATCATTATCCAAACACTGGCACTGACTTGTAATTATTAAAGGCAGTAAGTGCTACTTGTTGGGGTAGTTTAACTGACATTTGACCCTGTTCACAGACAAAGACTTAATTTTTGCAAAAACACAGGATTGAGACCATTTTGTCTTCTAATAGTCAGTGTTTTTTTCCATCTACAATTAACAACCTATGGTAAACCAGGAACAATGGAATGTTCACTGCCTTTGTTGAAACAATTGTGTGGAGTCGTAGTTTCATGAATGATTAATCTTTGTAGTAACAGCCCAATCAAGAACAATTTGCACTATTCATTCACGCATTAATGTAGGTGTGGAAATGGCTCTGGGTAGTGCTTAAGATGGGAGATACTGTGGAAGCACCAGTGTCACCACCACTACTGGAAAACAAGAGAACGAGAGACATACCTTGGACTCCAGACTAAACCACACTTAGAAGCTCTGTATCCCACTTCGAGGATTAAGTCGCCATGAGCCATGGGTAAGTTTCATTTGTTAAAAACCACACGTATAAAATGTATTCACATCCTGAAGACCTCAAATGGAGACGCTGTTGAGTGTGTTGTTCAAAAGTGCTTCTCTTTGGGGTTGCTTTGTTTGTGAATTCTTCTACACCCAATTGATGTGAAACATTTTACAATGACATGTCACCTTAAATTGTAAAAAAAACAACTTAGTCACTATCATTATCCAAACACTGGAACTGACTTTAATTTACAATTCAGTAAGTGCTAATTGTTGGGGTAGTTTTATTGACATTTGAGAAAACTTTGGTGGATGGAAAAGTGACTAACTGCTGGAGCTTGTAATAAAAGTGCGTGCAAGTTTTTATTGTTCCCTCAAATATAGCATTCACTCGTCATGTGGTATCAGTAAGTGTTATTTTTTAGGGAGGCTGTGTAGGACTAAAGCCACAACATGGAATTTCCCCTTTATCAGATATCAGCCACATCCAAAAGACCTCAAATGGAGACGCTGTTGAGTGTGTTGTTCAAAAGTGCTTCTCTTTGGGGTTGCTTTGTTTGTGAATTCTTCTGCTCCCAATTGATGTGAAACATTTGACACAAAAATGGCACCTGAAATCGGAAAAAAAGCAACTTGGTCACTATCATTACCCAAACACTGGCACTGACTTTAATTCATAATTGAGTAAGTGCTAATTGTTGGGGAAGTTTTATTGACATTTGAGAAAACTGTATTGGACGTAGCAGTGACTAAGTGCTGGAGCCCGTAATAAAAGTGCAAGTCTTTATTGTTCCCTCACATATAGCATTCACTTGTCATGTGGTATCAGAAAGTGCTATCTGTTGGGGCGGCTGCATATGACTAAAGCCACAACATGGAATTTCCCCTTTATCAGATATCAGTCACATCCAGAAGACCTCAAATGGAGACACTGTTGAGTGTGTTGTTCAAAAGTGCTTCTCTTTGGGGTTGTTTTGTTTGTGAATTTTTCTGCACCCAAGTGATGTCAAACATTTTACACAGACATGTCACCTTAAATTGTAAAAAAAAAAGAACTTAGTCACTATCATCACCCAAACACTGGCACTGACTTTAATTCATAATTGAGTAAGTGCTAATTGTTGGGGTAGTTTTATTGACATTTGAGAAATCTGTATTGGACGTAGGAGTGACTAAGTGCTAGAGCCTGTAATAAAAGTGCACACAAGTCATTATTCTCTCAAATATAGCATTCACTCTTCATGTGGTGTCATTAAGTACTATTTGTTGGGGTGGCTGTATGTGACTGAAGTGACAACTTGAAATTTCTCGTTTTTCACATCCTGAAGACCTCAAATGGAGACACTGTTGAGTGTATTGTTCAAAAGTGCTTCTCTTTGGGGTTGTCCTGTTTGTGAATTTTTCTGCAGCTATTTGATGTGAAATATTTCATACAGACATGGCACCTGAAATTGGAACCAAAAACCACTCAGTCACTATCATTATCCAAACACTGGCACTGACTTGTAATTATTAAAGGCAGTAAGTGCTACTTGTTGGGGTAGTTTAACTGACATTTGACCCTGTTCACAGACAAAGACTTAATTTTTGCAAAAACACAGGATTGAGACCATTTTGTCTTCTAATAGTCAGTGTTTTTTTCCATCTACAATTAACAACCTATGGTAAACCAGGAACAATGGAATGTTCACTGCCTTTGTTGAAACAATTGTGTGGAGTCGTAGTTTCATGAATGATTAATCTTTGTAGTAACAGCCCAATCAAGAACAATTTGCACTATTCATTCACGCATTAATGTAGGTGTGGAAATGGCTCTGGGTAGTGCTTAAGATGGGAGATACTGTGGAAGCACCAGTGTCACCACCACTACTGGAAAACAAGAGAAGGAGAGACATACCTTGGACTCCAGACTAAACCACACTTAGAAGCTCTGTATCCCACCTCGAGGATTAAGTCGCCATGAGCCATGGGTAAGTTTCATTTGTTAAAAACCACACGTATAAAATGTATTCACATCCTGAAGACCTCAAATGGAGACGCTGTTGAGTGTGTTGTTCAAAAGTGCTTCTCTTTGGGGTTGCTTTGTTTGTGAATTCTTCTACACCCAATTGATGTGAAACATTTCACACAGACATGTCACCTTAAATTGTAAAAAAAACAACTAAGTCACTATCATTATCCAAACACTGGAACTGACTTTAATTTACGATTCAGTAAGTGCTAATTGTTGGGGTAGTTTTATTGACATTTGAGAAAACTTTGGATGGAGAAGTGACTAAGTGCTGGAGCTTGTAATAAAAGTGCGTGCAAGTTTTTATTGTTCCCTCAAATATAGCATTCACTCCTCATGTGGTATCAGTAAGTGTTATTTTTTGGGGAGGCTGTATAGGACTAAAGCCACAACATGGAATTTCCCCTTTATCAGATATCAGCCACATCCAAAAGACCTCAAATGGAGACGCTGTTGAGTGTGTTGTTCAAAAGTGCTTCTCTTTGGGGTTGCTTTGTTTGTGAATTCTTCTGCTCCCAATTGATGTGAAACATTTGACACAAAAATGGCACCTGAAATCGGAAAAAATGCAACTTGGTCACTATCATTACCCAAACACTGGCACTGACATTAATTCATAATTGAGTAAGTGCTAATTGTTGGGGTAGTTTTATTGACATTTGAGAAAACTGTATTGGACGTAGCAGTGACTAAGTGCTGGAGCCCGTAATAAAAGTGCAAGTCTTTATTGTTCCCTCAAATATAGCATTCGCTTGTCATGTGGTATCAGAAAGTGCTATCTTTTGGGGCGGCTGCATATGACTAAAGCCACAACATGGAATTTCCCCTTTATCAGATATCAGTCACATCCAGAAGACCTCAAATGGAGACACTGTTGAGTGTGTTGTTCAAAAGTGCTTCTCTTTGGGGTTGTTTTGTTTGTGAATTTTTCTGCACCCAAGTGATGTCAAACATTTTACACAGACATGTCACCTTGAATTGTAAAAAAAAAAGAACTTAGTCACTATCATCACCCAAACACTGGCACTGACTTTAATTCATAATTGAGTAAGTGCTAATTGTTGGGGTAGTTTTATTGACATTTGAGAAAATTATGTTGGACGTAGCGGTGACTAAGTGCTGGAGCCCGTAATAAAAGTGCACGCAAGTCCTTATTCTCTCAAATATAGCATTCACTCTTCATGTGGTGTCATTAAGTAGTATTTGTTGGGGTGGCTGTATGTGACTGAAGTGACAACTTGAAATTTCTCGTTTTTCACATCCAGAAGACCTCAAATGGAGACACTGTTGAGTGTGTTGTTCAAAAGTGCTTCTCTTTGGGGTTGTCCTGTTTGTGAATTTTTCTGCAGCTATTTGATGTGAAATATTTCATACAGACATGGCACCTGAAATTGGAACCAAAAACCACTCAGTCACTATCATTATCCAAACACTGGCACTGACTTGTAATTATTAAAGGCAGTAAGTGCTACTTGTTGGGGTAGTTTAACTGACATTTGACCCTGTTCACAGACAAAGACTTAATTTTTGCAAAAACACAGGATTGAGACCATTTTGTCTTCTAATAGTCAGTGTTTTTTTCCATCTACAATTAACAACCTATGGTAAACCAGGAACAATGGAATGTTCACTGCCTTTGTTGAAACAATTGTGTGGAGTCGTAGTTTCATGAATGATTAATCTTTGTAGTAACAGCCCAATCAAGAACAATTTGCACTATTCATTCACGCATTAATGTAGGTGTGGAAATGGCTCTGGGTAGTGCTTAAGATGGGAGATACTGTGGAAGCACCAGTGTCACCACCACTACTGGAAAACAAGAGAACGAGAGACATACCTTGGACTCCAGACTAAACCACACTTAGAAGCTCTGTATCCCACTTCGAGGATTAAGTCGCCATGAGCCATGGGTAAGTTTCATTTGTTAAAAACCACACGTATAAAATGTATTCACATCCTGAAGACCTCAAATGGAGACGCTGTTGAGTGTGTTGTTCAAAAGTGCTTCTCTTTGGGGTTGCTTTGTTTGTGAATTCTTCTACACCCAATTGATGTGAAACATTTTACACAGACATGTCACCTTAAATTGTAAAAAAAACAACTTAGTCACTATCATTATCCAAACACTGGAACTGACTTTAATTTACAATTCAGTAAGTGCTAATTGTTGGGGTAGTTTTATTGACATTTGAGAAAACTTTGGTGGATGGAGAAGTGACTAACTGCTGGAGCTTGTAATAAAAGTGCGTGCAAGTTTTTATTGTTCCCTCAAATATAGCATTCACTCCTCATTTGGTATCAGTAAGTGTTATTTTTTGGGGAGGCTGTGTAGGACTAAAGCCACAACATGGAATTTCCCCTTTATCAGATATCAGCCACATCCAAAAGACCTCAAATGGAGACGCTGTTGAGTGTGTTGTTCAAAAGTGCTTCTCTTTGGGGTTGCTTTGTTTGTGAATTCTTCTGCTCCCAATTGATGTGAAACATTTGACACAAAAATGGCACCTGAAATCGGAAAAAAGCAACTTGGTCACTATCATTACCCAAACACTGGCACTGACTTTAATTCATAATTGAGTAAGTGCTAATTGTTGGGGAAGTTTTATTGACATTTGAGAAAACTGTATTGGACGTAGCAGTGACTAAGTGCTGGAGCCCGTAATAAAAGTGCAAGTCTTTATTGTTCCCTCAAATATAGCATTCCCTTGTCATGTGGTATCAGAAAGTGCTATCTTTTGGGGCGGCTGCATATGACTAAAGCCACAACATGGAATTTCCCCTTTATCAGATATCAGTCACATCCAGAAGACCTCAAATGGAGACACTGTTGAGTGTGTTGTTCAAAAGTGCTTCTCTTTGGGGTTGTCCTGTTTGTGAATTTTTCTGCAGCTATTTGATGTGAAATATTTCATACAGACATGGCACCTGAAATTGGAACCAAAAACCACTCAGTCACTATCATTATCCAAACACTGGCACTGACTTGTAATTATTAAAGGCAGTAAGTGCTACTTGTTGGGGTAGTTTAACTGACATTTGACCCTGTTCACAGACAAAGACTTAATTTTTGCAAAAACACAGGATTGAGACCATTTTGTCTTCTAATAGTCAGTGTTTTTTTCCATCTACAATTAACAACCTATGGTAAACCAGGAACAATGGAATGTTCACTGCCTTTGTTGAAACAATTGTGTGGAGTCGTAGTTTCATGAATGATTAATCTTTGTAGTAACAGCCCAATCAAGAACAATTTGCACTATTCATTCACGCATTAATGTAGGTGTGGAAATGGCTCTGGGTAGTGCTTAAGATGGGAGATACTGTGGAAGCACCAGTGTCACCACCACTACTGGAAAACAAGAGAACGAGAGACATACCTTGGACTCCAGACTAAACCACACTTAGAAGCTCTGTATCCCACTTCGAGGATTAAGTCGCCATGAGCCATGGGTAAGTTTCATTTGTTAAAAACCACACGTATAAAATGTATTCACATCCTGAAGACCTCAAATGGAGACGCTGTTGAGTGTGTTGTTCAAAAGTGCTTCTCTTTGGGGTTGCTTTGTTTGTGAATTCTTCTACACCCAATTGATGTGAAACATTTTACACAGACATGTCACCTTAAATTGTAAAAAAAACAACTTAGTCACTATCATTACCCAAACACTGGCACTGACTTTAATTCATAATTGAGTAAGTGCTAATTGTTGGGGTAGTTTTATTGACATTTGAGAAAACTGTATTGGACGTAGCAGTGACTAAGTGCTGGAGCCCGTAATAAAAGTGCACGCAAGTCCTTATTCTCTCAAATATAGCATTCACTCTTCATGTGGTGTCATTAAGTACTATTGGTTGGGGTGGCTGTATGTGACTGAAGTGACATCTTGAAATTTCTCGTTTTTCACATCCAGAAGACCTCAAATGGAGACACTGTTGAGTGTATTGTTCAAAAGTGCTTCTCTTTGGCGTTGTCCTGTTTGTGAATTTTTCTGCAGCTATTTGATGTGAAATATTTCATACAGACATGGCACCTGAAATTGGAACCAAAAACCACTCAGTCACTATCATTGTCCAAACACTGGCACTGACTTGTAATTATTAAAGGCAGTAAGTGCTACTTGTTGGGGTAGTTTAACTGACATTTGACCCTGTTCACAGACAAAGACTTAATTTTTGCAAAAACACAGGATTGAGACCATTTTGTCTTCTAATAGTCAGTGTTTTTTTCCATCTACAATTAACAACCTATGGTAAACCAGGAACAATGGAATGTTCACTGCCTTTGTTGAAACAATTGTGTGGAGTCGTAGTTTCATGAATGATTAATCTTTGTAGTAACAGCCCAATCAAGAACAATTTGCACTATTCATTCACGCATTAATGTAGGTGTGGAAATGGCTCTGGGTAGTGCTTAAGATGGGAGATACTGTGGAAGCACCAGTGTCACCACCACTACTGGAAAACAAGAGAACGAGAGACATACCTTGGACTCCAGACTAAACCACACTTAGAAGCTCTGTATCCCACTTCGAGGATTAAGTCGCCATGAGCCATGGGGAAGTTTCATTTGTTAAAAACCACACGTATAAAATGTATTCACATCCTGAAGACCTCAAATGGAGACGCTGTTGAGTGTGTTGTTCAAAAGTGCTTCTCTTTGGGGTTGCTTTGTTTGTGAATTCTTCTACACCCAATTGATGTGAAACATTTTACAATGACATGTCACCTTAAATTGTAAAAAAAACAACTTAGTCACTATCATTATCCAAACACTGGAACTGACTTTAATTTACAATTCAGTAAGTGCTAATTGTTGGGGTAGTTTTATTGACATTTGAGAAAACTTTGGTGGATGGAGAAGTGACTAACTGCTGGAGCTTGTAATAAAAGTGCGTGCAAGTTTTTATTGTTCCCTCAAATATAGCATTCACTCCTCATGTGGTATCAGTAAGTGTTATTTTTTGGGGAGGCTGTATAGGACTAAAGCCACAACATGGAATTTCCCCTTTATCAGATATCAGTCACATCCAGAAGACCTCAAATGGAGACGCTGTTGAGTGTGTTGTTCAAAAGTGCTTCTCTTTGGGGTTGCTTTGTTTGTGAATTCTTCTACACCCAATTGATGTGAAACATTTGACACAAAAATGGCACCTGAAATTGTAAAAAAAACAACTTAGTCACTATCATTATCCAAACACTGAAACTGACTTTAAATTACAATTCAGTAAGTGCTAATTGTTGGGGTAGTTTTATTGACATTTGAGAAAACTTTGGTGGATGGAGAAGTGACTAACTGCTGGAGCTTGTAATAAAAGTGCGTGCAAGTTTTTATTGTTCCCTCAAATATAGCATTCACTCGTCATGTGGTATCAGTAAGTGTTATTTTTTGGGGAGGCTGTATAGGACTAAAGCCACAACATGGAATTTCCCCTTTATCAGATATCAGCCACATCCAAAAGACCTCAAATGGAGACGCTGTTGAGTGTGTTGTTCAAAAGTGCTTCTCTTTGGGGTTGCTTTGTTTGTGAATTCTTCTGCTCCCAATTGATGTGAAACATTTGACACAAAAATGGCACCTGAAATCGGAAAAAAAGCAACTTGGTTACTATCATTACCCAAACACTGGCACTGACTTTAATTCATAATTGAGTAAGTGCTAATTGTTGGGGTAGTTTTATTGACATTTGAGAAAACTGTATTGGACGTAGCAGTGACTAAGTGCTGGAGCCCGTAATAAAAGTGCAAGTCTTTATTGTTCCCTCAAATATAGCATTCACTCTTCATGTGGTATCAGAAAGTGCTATCTCTTGGGGCGGCTGCATATGACTAAAGCCACAACATGGAATTTCCCCTTTATCAGATATCAGTCACATCCACAAGACCTCAAATGGAGACACTGTTGAGTGTGTTGTTCAAAAGTGCTTCTCTTTGGGGTTGTTTTGTTTGTGAATTTTTCTGCACCCAAGTGATGTCAAACATTTTACACAGACATGTCACCTTAAATTGTAAAAAAAAAAAGAACTTAGTCACTATCATCACCCAAACACTGGCACTGACTTTAATTCATAATTGAGTAAGTGCTAATTGTTGGGGTAGTTTTATTGACATTTGAGAAAACTATGTTGGACGTAGCGGTGACTAAGTGCTGGAGCCCGTAATAAAAGTGCACGCAAGTCCTTATTCTCTCAAATATAGCATTCACTCTTCATGTGGTGTCATTAAGTACTATTGGTTGGGGTGGCTGTATGTGACTGAAGTGACAACTTGAAATTTCTCGTTTTTCACATCCAGAAGACCTCAAATGGAGACACTGTTGAGTGTATTGTTCAAAAGTGCTTCTCTTTGGGGTTGTCCTGTTTGTGAATTTTTCTGCAGCTATTTGATGTGAAATATTTCATACAGACATGGCACCTGAAATTGGAACCAAAAACCACTCAGTCACTATCATTATCCAAACACTGGCACTGACTTGTAATTATTAAAGGCAGTAAGTGCTACTTGTTGGGGTAGTTTAACTGACATTTGACCCTGTTCACAGACAAAGACTTAATTTTTGCAAAAACACAGGATTGAGACCATTTTGTCTTCTAATAGTCAGTGTTTTTTTCCATCTACAATTAACAACCTATGGTAAACCAGGAACAATGGAATGTTCACTGCCTTTGTTGAAACAATTGTGTGGAGTCGTAGTTTCATGAATGATTAATCTTTGTAGTAACAGCCCAATCAAGAACAATTTGCACTATTCATTCACGCATTAATGTAGGTGTGGAAATGGCTCTGGGTAGTGCTTAAGATGGGAGATACTCTGGAAGCACCAGTGTCACCACCACTACTGGAAAACAAGAGAAGGAGAGACATACCTTGGACTCCAGACTAAACCACACTTAGAAGCTCTGTATCCCACTTCAAGGATTAAGTCGCCATGAGCCATGGGTAAGTTTCATTTGTTAAAAACCACACGTATAAAATGTATTCACATCCTGAAGACCTCAAATGGAGACGCTGTTGAGTGTGTTGTTCAAAAGTGCTTCTCTTTGGGGTTGCTTTGTTTGTGAATTCTTCTGCTCCCAATTGATGTGAAACATTTGACACAAAAATGGCACCTGAAATCGGAAAAAAAGCAACTTGGTCACTATCATTACCCAAACATTGGCACTGACTTTAATTTACAATTCAGTAAGTGCTAATTGTTGGGGTAGTTTTATTGACATTTGAGAAAACTTTGGATGGAGAAGTGACTAAGTGCTGGAGCTTGTAATAAAAGTGCGTGCAAGTTTTTATTGTTCCCTAAAATATAGCATTCGCTCGTCATGTGGTATCAGTAAGTGTTATTTTTTGGGGAGGCTGTATAGGACTAAAGCCACAACATGGAATTTCCCCTTTATCAGATATCAGCCACATCCAAAAGACCTCAAATGGAGACGCTGTTGAGTGTGTTGTTCAAAAGTGCTTCTCTTTGGGGTTGCTTTGTTTGTGAATTCTTCTGCTCCCAATTGATGTGAAACATTTGACACAAAAATGGCACCTGAAATCGGAAAAAAAGCAACTTGGTCACTATCATTACCCAAACACTGGCACTGACTTTAATTCATAATTGAGTAAGTGCTAATTGTTGGGGTAGTTTTATTGACATTTGAGAAAACTGTATTGGACGTAGCAGTGACTAAGTGCTGGAGCCCGTAATAAAAGTGCAAGTCTTTATTGTTCCCTCAAATATAGCATTCACTTGTCATGTGGTATCAGAAAGTGCTATCTTTTGGGGCGGCTGCATATGACTAAAGCCACAACATGGAATTTCCCCTTTATCAGATATCAGTCACATCCAGAAGACCTCAAATGGAGACACTGTTGAGTGTGTTGTTCAAAAGTGCTTCTCTTTGGGGTTGTTTTGTTTGTGAATTTTTCTGCACCCAAGTGATGTCAAACATTTTACACAGACATGTCACCTTAAATTGTAAAAAAAAAAAAAGAACTTAGTCACTATCATCACCCAAACACTGGCACTGACTTTAATTCATAATTGAGTAAGTGCTAATTGTTGGGGTAGTTTTATTGACATTTGAGAAAACTATGTTGGACGTAGCGGTGACTAAGTGCTGGAGCCCGTAATAAAAGTGCACACAAGTCCTTATTCTCTCAAATATAGCATTCACTCTTCATGTGGTGTCATTAAGTAGTATTTGTTGGGGTGGCTGTATGTGACTGAAGTGACAACTTGAAATTTCTCGTTTTTCACATCCAGAAGACCTCAAATGGAGACACTGTTGAGTGTATTGTTCAAAAGTGCTTCTCTTTGGGGTTGTCCTGTTTGTGAATTTTTCTGCAGCTATTTGATGTGAAATATTTCATACAGACATGGCACTTGAAATTGGAACCAAAAACCACTCAGTCACTATCATTATCCAAACACTGGCACTGACTTGTAATTATTAAAGGCAGTAAGTGCTACTTGTTGGGGTAGTTTAACTGACATTTGACCCTGTTCACAGACAAAGACTTAATTTTTGCAAAAACACAGGATTGAGACCATTTTGTCTTCTAATAGTCAGTGTTTTTTTCCATCTACAATTAACAACCTATGGTAAACCAGGAACAATGGAATGTTCACTGCCTTTGTTGAAACAATTGTGTGGAGTCGTAGTTTCATGAATGATTAATCTTTGTAGTAACAGCCCAATCAAGAACAATTTGCACTATTCATTCACGCATTAATGTAGGTGTGGAAATGGCTCTGGGTAGTGCTTAAGATGGGAGATACTGTGGAAGCACCAGTGTCACCACCACTACTGGAAAACAAGAGAACGAGAGACATACCTTGGACTCCAGACTAAACCACACTTAGAAGCTCTGTATCCCACTTCGAGGATTAAGTCGCCATGAGCCATGGGTAAGTTTCATTTGTTAAAAACCACACGTATAAAATGTATTCACATCCTGAAGACCTCAAATGGAGACGCTGTTGAGTGTGTTGTTCAAAAGTGCTTCTCTTTGGGGTTGCTTTGTTTGTGAATTCTTCTACACCCAATTGATGTGAAACATTTTACACAGACATGTCACCTTAAATTGTAAAAAAAACAACTTAGTCACTATCATTATCCAAACACTGGAACTGACTTTAATTTACAATTCAGTAAGTGCTAATTGTTGGGGTAGTTTTATTGACATTTGAGAAAACTTTGGTGGATGGAGAAGTGACTAACTGCTGGAGCTTGTAATAAAAGTGCGTGCAAGTTTTTATTGTTCCCTCAAATATAGCATTCACTCGTCATGTGGTATCAGTAAGTGTTATTTTTTGGGGAGGCTGTGTAGGACTAAAGCCACAACATGGAATTTCCCCTTTATCAGATATCAGCCACATCCAAAAGACCTCAAATGGAGACGCTGTTGAGTGTGTTGTTCAAAAGTGCTTCTCTTTGGGGTTGCTTTGTTTGTGAATTCTTCTGCTCCCAATTGATGTGAAACATTTGACACAAAAATGGCACCTGAAATCGGAAAAAAAACAACTTGGTCACTATCATTACCCAAACACTGGCACTGACTTTAAATCATAATTGAGTAAGTGCTAATTGTTGGGGTAGTTTTATTGACATTTGAGAAAACTGTATTGGACGTAGCAGTGACTAAGTGCTGGAGCCCGTAATAAAAGTGCAAGTCTTTATTGTTCCCTCAAATATAGCATTCGCTTGTCATGTGGTATCAGAAAGTGCTATCTTTTGGGGCGGCTGCATATGACTAAAGCCACAACATGGAATTTCCCCTTTATCAGATATCAGTCACATCCAGAAGACCTCAAATGGAGACACTGTTGAGTGTGTTGTTCAAAAGTGCTTCTCTTTGGGGTTGTTTTGTTTGTGAATTTTTCTGCACCCAAGTGATGTCAAACATTTTACACAGACATGTCACCTTGAATTGTAAAAAAAAAAGAACTTAGTCACTATCATCACCCAAACACTGGCACTGACTTTAATTCATAATTGAGTAAGTGCTAATTGTTGGGGTAGTTTTATTGACATTTGAGAAAACTATGTTGGACGTAGCGGTGACTAAGTGCTGGAGCCTGTAATAAAAGTGCACGCAAGTCCTTATTCTCTCAAATATAGCATTCACTCTTCATGTGGTGTCATTAAGTACTATTGGTTGGGGTGGCTGTATGTGACTGAAGTGACAACTTGAAATTTCTCGTTTTTCACATCCAGAAGACCTCAAATGGAGACACTGTTGAGTGTATTGTTCAAAAGTGCTTCTCTTTGGCGTTGTCCTGTTTGTGAATTTTTCTGCAGCTATTTGATGTGAAATATTTCATACAGACATGGCACCTGAAATTGGAACCAAAAACCACTCAGTCACTATCATTGTCCAAACACTGGCACTGACTTGTAATTATTAAAGGCAGTAAGTGCTACTTGTTGGGGTAGTTTAACTGACATTTGACCCTGTTCACAGACAAAGACTTAATTTTTGCAAAAACACAGGATTGAGACCATTTTGTCTTCTAATAGTCAGTGTTTTTTTCCATCTACAATTAACAACCTATGGTAAACCAGGAACAATGGAATGTTCACTGCCTTTGTTGAAACAATTGTGTGGAGTCGTAGTTTCATGAATGATTAATCTTTGTAGTAACAGCCCAATCAAGAACAATTTGCACTATTCATTCACGCATTAATGTAGGTGTGGAAATGGCTCTGGGTAGTGCTTAAGATGGGAGATACTGTGGAAGCACCAGTGTCACCACCACTACTGGAAAACAAGAGAACGAGAGACATACCTTGGACTCCAGACTAAACCACACTTAGAAGCTCTGTATCCCACCTCGAGGATTAAGTCGCCATGAGCCATGGGTAAGTTTCATTTGTTAAAAACCACACGTATAAAATGTATTCACATCCTGAAGACCTCAAATGGAGACGCTGTTGAGTGTGTTGTTCAAAAGTGCTTCTCTTTGGGGTTGCTTTGTTTGTGAATTCTTCTACACCCAATTGATGTGAAACATTTTACACAGACATGTCACCTTAAATTGTAAAAAAAACAACTTAGTCACTATCATTATCCAAACACTGGAACTGACTTTAATTTACAATTCAGTAAGTGCTAATTGTTGGGGTAGTTTTATTGACATTTGAGAAAACTTTGGTGGATGGAGAAGTGACTAAGTGCTGGAGCTTGTAATAAAAGTGCGTGCAAGTTTTTATTGTTCCCTCAAATATAGCATTCACTCGTCATGTGGTATCAGTAAGTGTTATTTTTTGGGGAGGCTGTATAGGACTAAAGTCACAACATGGAATTTCCCCTTTTTCAGATATCAGCCACATCCAAAAGACCTCAAATGGAGACGCTGTTGAGTGTGTTGTTCAAAAGTGCTTCTCTTTGGGGTTGCTTTGTTTGTGAATTCTTCTGCTCCCAATTGATGTGAAACATTTGACACAAAAATGGCACCTGAAATCGGAAAAAAAGCAACTTGGTCACTATCATTACCCAAACACTGGCACTGACTTTAAATCATAATTGAGTAAGTGCTAATTGTTGGGGTAGTTTTATTGACATTTGAGAAAACTGTATTGGACGTAGCAGTGACTAAGTGCTGGAGCCCGTAATAAAAGTGCAAGTCTTTATTGTTCCCTCAAATATAGCATTCGCTTGTCATGTGGTATCAGAAAGTGCTATCTTTTGGGGCGGCTGCATATGACTAAAGCCACAACATGGAATTTCCCCTTTATCAGATATCAGTCACATCCAGAAGACCTCAAATGGAGACACTGTTGAGTGTGTTGTTCAAAAGTGCTTCTCTTTGGGGTTGTTTTGTTTGTGAATTTTTCTGCACCCAAGTGATGTCAAACATTTTACACAGACATGTCACCTTGAATTGTAAAAAAAAAAGAACTTAGTCACTATCATCACCCAAACACTGGCACTGACTTTAATTCATAATTGAGTAAGTGCTAATTGTTGGGGTAGTTTTATTGACATTTGAGAAAACTGTATTGGACGTAGGAGTGACTAAGTGCTAGAGCCTGTAATAAAAGTGCACACAAGTCCTTATTCTCTCAAATATAGCATTCACTCTTCATGTGGTGTCATTAAGTACTATTTGTTGGGGTGGCTGTATGTGACTGAAGTGACAACTTGAAATGTCTCGTTTTTCACATCCTGAAGACCTCAAATGGAGACACTGTTGAGTGTATTGTTCAAAAGTGCTTCTCTTTGGGGTTGTCCTGTTTGTGAATTTTTCTGCAGCTATTTGATGTGAAATATTTCATACAGACATGGCACCTGAAATTGGAACCAAAAACCACTCAGTCACTATCATTATCCAAACACTGGCACTGACTTGTAATTATTAAAGGCAGTAAGTGCTACTTGTTGGGGTAGTTTAACTGACATTTGACCCTGTTCACAGACAAAGACTTAATTTTTGCAAAAACACAGGATTGAGACCATTTTGTCTTCTAATAGTCAGTGTTTTTTTCCATCTACAATTAACAACCTATGGTAAACCAGGAACAATGGAATGTTCACTGCCTTTGTTGAAACAATTGTGTGGAGTCGTAGTTTCATGAATGATTAATCTTTGTAGTAACAGCCCAATCAAGAACAATTTGCACTATTCATTCACGCATTAATGTCGGTGTGGAAATGGCTCTGGGTAGTGCTTAAGATGGGAGATACTGTGGAAGCACCAGTGTCACCACCACTACTGGAAAACAAGAGAACGAGAGACATACCTTGGACTCCAGACTAAACCACACTTAGAAGCTCTGTATCCCACTTCGAGGATTAAGTCGCCATGAGCCATGGGTAAGTTTCATTTGTTAAAAACCACACGTATAAAATGTATTCACATCCTGAAGACCTCAAATGGAGACGCTGTTGAGTGTGTTGTTCAAAAGTGCTTCTCTTTGGGGTTGCTTTGTTTGTGAATTCTTCTACACCCAATTGATGTGAAACATTTTACACAGACATGTCACCTTAAATTGTAAAAAAAACAACTTAGTCACTATCATTATCCAAACACTGGAACTGACTTTAATTTACAATTCAGTAAGTGCTAATTGTTGGGGTAGTTTTATTGACATTTGAGAAAACTTTGGTGGATGGAGAAGTGACTAAGTGCTGGAGCTTGTAATAAAAGTGCGTGCAAGTTTTTATTGTTCCCTCAAATATAGCATTCACTCGTCATGTGGTATCAGTAAGTGTTATTTTTTGGGGAGGCTGTATAGGACTAAAGCCACAACATGGAATTTCCCCTTTATCAGATATCAGCCACATCCAAAAGACCTCAAATGGAGACGCTGTTGAGTGTGTTGTTCAAAAGTGCTTCTCTTTGGGGTTGCTTTGTTTGTGAATTCTTCTGCTCCCAATTGATGTGAAACATTTGACACAAAAATGGCACCTGAAATCGGAAAAAATGCAACTTGGTCACTATCATTACCCAAACACTGGCACTGACTTTAATTCATAATTGAGTAAGTGCTAATTGTTGGGGTAGTTTTATTGACATTTGAGAAAACTGTATTGGACGTAGCAGTGACTAAGTGCTGGAGCCCGTAATAAAAGTGCAAGTCTTTATTGTTCCCTCAAATATAGCATTCCCTTGTCATGTGGTATCAGAAAGTGCTATCTTTTGGGGCGGCTGCATATGACTAAAGCCACAACATGGAATTTCCCCTTTATCAGATATCAGTCACATCCAGAAGACCTCAAATGGAGACACTGTTGAGTGTGTTGTTCAAAAGTGCTTCTCTTTGGGGTTGTTTTGTTTGTGAATTTTTCTGCACCCAAGTGATGTCAAACATTTTACACAGACATGTCACCTTGAATTGTAAAAAAAAAAAGAACTTAGTCACTATCATCACCCAAACACTGGCACTGACTTTAATTCATAATTGAGTAAGTGCTAATTGTTGGGGTAGTTTTATTGACATTTGAGAAAACTATGTTGGACGTAGCGGTGACTAAGTGCTGGAGCCTGTAATAAAAGTGCACGCAAGTCCTTATTCTCTCAAATATAGCATTCACTCTTCATGTGGTGTCATTAAGTACTATTGGTTGGGGTGGCTGTATGTGACTGAAGTGACAACTTGAAATTTCTCGTTTTTCACATCCAGAAGACCTCAAATGGAGACACTGTTGAGTGTATTGTTCAAAAGTGCTTCTCTTTGGCGTTGTCCTGTTTGTGAATTTTTCTGCAGCTATTTGATGTGAAATATTTCATACAGAATTGGCACCTGAAATTGGAACCAAAAACCACTCAGTCACTATCATTGTCCAAACACTGGCACTGACTTGTAATTATTAAAGGCAGTAAGTGCTACTTGTTGGGGTAGTTTAACTGACATTTGACCCTGTTCACAGACAAAGACTTAATTTTTGCAAAAACACAGGATTGAGACCATTTTGTCTTCTAATAGTCAGTGTTTTTTTCCATCTACAATTAACAACCTATGGTAAACCAGGAACAATGGAATGTTCACTGCCTTTGTTGAAACAATTGTGTGGAGTCGTAGTTTCATGAATGATTAATCTTTGTAGTAACAGCCCAATCAAGAACAATTTGCACTATTCATTCACGCATTAATGTAGGTGTGGAAATGGCTCTGGGTAGTGCTTAAGATGGGAGATACTGTGGAAGCACCAGTGTCACCACCACTACTGGAAAACAAGAGAAGGAGAGACATACCTTGGACTCCAGACTAAACCACACTTAGAAGCTCTGTATCCCACCTCGAGGATTAAGTCGCCATGAGCCATGGGTAAGTTTCATTTGTTAAAAACCACACGTATAAAATGTATTCACATCCTGAAGACCTCAAATGGAGACGCTGTTGAGTGTGTTGTTCAAAAGTGCTTCTCTTTGGGGTTGCTTTGTTTGTGAATTCTTCTACACCCAATTGATGTGAAACATTTTACACAGACATGTCACCTTAAATTGTAAAAAAAACAACTTAGTCACTATCATTATCCAAACACTGGAACTGACTTTAATTTACAATTCAGTAAGTGCTAATTGTTGGGGTAGTTTTATTGACATTTGAGAAAACTTTGGTGGATGGAGAAGTGACTAAGTGCTGGAGCTTGTAATAAAAGTGCGTGCAAGTTTTTATTGTTCCCTCAAATATAGCATTCACTCGTCATGTGGTATCAGTAAGTGTTATTTTTTGGGAGGCTGTATAGGACTAAAGTCACAACATGGAATTTCCCCTTTTTCAGATATCAGCCACATCCAAAAGACCTCAAATGGAGACGCTGTTGAGTGTGTTGTTCAAAAGTGCTTCTCTTTGGGGTTGCTTTGTTTGTGAATTCTTCTGCTCCCAATTGATGTGAAACATTTGACACAAAAATGGCACCTGAAATCGGAAAAAAAGCAACTTGGTCACTATCATTACCCAAACACTGGCACTGACTTTAAATCATAATTGAGTAAGTGCTAATTGTTGGGGTAGTTTTATTGACATTTGAGAAAACTGTATTGGACGTAGCAGTGACTAAGTGCTGGAGCCCGTAATAAAAGTGCAAGTCTTTATTGTTCCCTCAAATATAGCATTCGCTTGTCATGTGGTATCAGAAAGTGCTATCTTTTGGGGCGGCTGCATATGACTAAAGCCACAACATGGAATTTCCCCTTTATCAGATATCAGTCACATCCAGAAGACCTCAAATGGAGACACTGTTGAGTGTGTTGTTCAAAAGTGCTTCTCTTTGGGGTTGTTTTGTTTGTGAATTTTTCTGCACCCAAGTGATGTCAAACATTTTACACAGACATGTCACCTTGAATTGTAAAAAAAAAAGAACTTAGTCACTATCATCACCCAAACACTGGCACTGACTTTAATTCATAATTGAGTAAGTGCTAATTGTTGGGGTAGTTTTATTGACATTTGAGAAAACTGTATTGGACGTAGGAGTGACTAAGTGCTAGAGCCTGTAATAAAAGTGCACACAAGTCCTTATTCTCTCAAATATAGCATTCACTCTTCATGTGGTGTCATTAAGTACTATTTGTTGGGGTGGCTGTATGTGACTGAAGTGACAACTTGAAATTTCTCGTTTTTCACATCCTGAAGACCTCAAATGGAGACACTGTTGAGTGTATTGTTCAAAAGTGCTTCTCTTTGGGGTTGTCCTGTTTGTGAATTTTTCTGCAGCTATATGATGTGAAATATTTCATACAGACATGGCACCTGAAATTGGAACCAAAAACCACTCAGTCACTATCATTATCCAAACACTGGCACTGACTTGTAATTATTAAAGGCAGTAAGTGCTACTTGTTGGGGTAGTTTAACTGACATTTGACCCTGTTCACAGACAAAGACTTAATTTTTGCAAAAACACAGGATTGAGACCATTTTGTCTTCTAATAGTCAGTGTTTTTTTCCATCTACAATTAACAACCTATGGTAAACCAGGAACAATGGAATGTTCACTGCCTTTGTTGAAACAATTGTGTGGAGTCGTAGTTTCATGAATGATTAATCTTTGTAGTAACAGCCCAATCAAGAACAATTTGCACTATTCATTCACGCATTAATGTAGGTGTGGAAATGGCTCTGGGTAGTGCTTAAGATGGGAGATACTCTGGAAGCACCAGTGTCACCACCACTACTGGAAAACAAGAGAACGAGAGACATACCTTGGACTCCAGACTAAACCACACTTAGAAGCTCTGTATCCCACCTCGAGGATTAAGTCGCCATGAGCCATGGGTAAGTTTCATTTGTTAAAAACCACACGTATAAAATGTATTCACATCCTGAAGACCTCAAATGGAGACGCTGTTGAGTGTGTTGTTCAAAAGTGCTTCTCTTTGGGGTTGCTTTGTTTGTGAATTCTTCTGCTCCCAATTGATGTGAAACATTTGACACAAAAATGGCACCTGAAATCGGAAAAAATGCAACTTGGTCACTATCATTACCCAAACACTGGCACTGACTTTAATTCATAATTGAGTAAGTGCTAATTGTTGGGGTAGTTTTATTGACATTTGAGAAAACTGTATTGGACGTAGCAGTGACTAAGTGCTGGAGCCCGTAATAAAAGTGCAAGTCTTTATTGTTCCCTCAAATATAGCATTCCCTTGTCATGTGGTATCAGAAAGTGCTATCTTTTGGGGCGGCTGCATATGACTAAAGCCACAACATGGAATTTCCCCTTTATCAGATATCAGTCACATCCAGAAGACCTCAAATGGAGACACTGTTGAGTGTGTTGTTCAAAAGTGCTTCTCTTTGGGGTTGTTTTGTTTGTGAATTTTTCTGCACCCAAGTGATGTCAAACATTTTACACAGACATGTCACCTTGAATTGTAAAAAAAAAAGAACTTAGTCACTATCATCACCCAAACACTGGCACTGACTTTAATTCATAATTGAGTAAGTGCTAATTGTTGGGGTAGTTTTATTGACATTTGAGAAAACTATGTTGGACGTAGCGGTGACTAAGTGCTGGAGCCTGTAATAAAAGTGCACGCAAGTCCTTATTCTCTCAAATATAGCATTCACTCTTCATGTGGTGTCATTAAGTACTATTGGTTGGGGTGGCTGTATGTGACTGAAGTGACAACTTGAAATTTCTCGTTTTTCACATCCAGAAGACCTCAAATGGAGACACTGTTGAGTGTATTGTTCAAAAGTGCTTCTCTTTGGGGTTGTCCTGTTTGTGAATTTTTCTGCAGCTATTTGATGTGAAATATTTCATACAGAATTGGCACCTGAAATTGGAACCAAAAACCACTCAGTCACTATCATTGTCCAAACACTGGCACTGACTTGTAATTATTAAAGGCAGTAAGTGCTACTTGTTGGGGTAGTTTAACTGACATTTGACCCTGTTCACAGACAAAGACTTAATTTTTGCAAAAACACAGGATTGAGACCATTTTGTCTTCTAATAGTCAGTGTTTTTTTCCATCTACAATTAACAACCTATGGTAAACCAGGAACAATGGAATGTTCACTGCCTTTGTTGAAACAATTGTGTGGAGTCGTAGTTTCATGAATGATTAATCTTTGTAGTAACAGCCCAATCAAGAACAATTTGCACTATTCATTCACGCATTAATGTAGGTGTGGAAATGGCTCTGGGTAGTGCTTAAGATGGGAGATACTGTGGAAGCACCAGTGTCACCACCACTACTGGAAAACAAGAGAAGGAGAGACATACCTTGGACTCCAGACTAAACCACACTTAGAAGCTCTGTATCCCACCTCGAGGATTAAGTCGCCATGAGCCATGGGTAAGTTTCATTTGTTAAAAACCACACGTATAAAATGTATTCACATCCTGAAGACCTCAAATGGAGACGCTGTTGAGTGTGTTGTTCAAAAGTGCTTCTCTTTGGGGTTGCTTTGTTTGTGAATTCTTCTACACCCAATTGATGTGAAACATTTTACACAGACATGTCACCTTAAATTGTAAAAAAAACAACTTAGTCACTATCATTATCCAAACACTGGAACTGACTTTAATTTACAATTCAGTAAGTGCTAATTGTTGGGGTAGTTTTATTGACATTTGAGAAAACTTTGGTGGATGGAGAAGTGACTAAGTGCTGGAGCTTGTAATAAAAGTGCGTGCAAGTTTTTATTGTTCCCTCAAATATAGCATTCACTCGTCATGTGGTATCAGTAAGTGTTATTTTTTGGGGAGGCTGTATAGGACTAAAGTCACAACATGGAATTTCCCCTTTTTCAGATATCAGCCACATCCAAAAGACCTCAAATGGAGACGCTGTTGAGTGTGTTGTTCAAAAGTGCTTCTCTTTGGGGTTGCTTTGTTTGTGAATTCTTCTGCTCCCAATTGATGTGAAACATTTGACACAAAAATGGCACCTGAAATCGGAAAAAAAGCAACTTGGTCACTATCATTACCCAAACACTGGCACTGACTTTAAATCATAATTGAGTAAGTGCTAATTGTTGGGGTAGTTTTATTGACATTTGAGAAAACTGTATTGGACGTAGCAGTGACTAAGTGCTGGAGCCCGTAATAAAAGTGCAAGTCTTTATTGTTCCCTCAAATATAGCATTCGCTTGTCATGTGGTATCAGAAAGTGCTATCTTTTGGGGCGGCTGCATATGACTAAAGCCACAACATGGAATTTCCCCTTTATCAGATATCAGTCACATCCAGAAGACCTCAAATGGAGACACTGTTGAGTGTGTTGTTCAAAAGTGCTTCTATTTGGGGTTGTTTTGTTTGTGAATTTTTCTGCACCCAAGTGATGTCAAACATTTTACACAGACATGTCACCTTGAATTGTAAAAAAAAAAAAGAACTTAGTCACTATCATCACCCAAACACTGGCACTGACTTTAATTCATAATTGAGTAAGTGCTAATTGTTGGGGTAGTTTTATTGACATTTGAGAAAACTGTATTGGACGTAGGAGTGACTAAGTGCTAGAGCCTGTAATAAAAGTGCACACAAGTCCTTATTCTCTCAAATATAGCATTCACTCTTCATGTGGTGTCATTAAGTACTATTTGTTGGGGTGGCTGTATGTGACTGAAGTGACAACTTGAAATTTCTCGTTTTTCACATCCTGAAGACCTCAAATGGAGACACTGTTGAGTGTATTGTTCAAAAGTGCTTCTCTTTGGGGTTGTCCTGTTTGTGAATTTTTCTGCAGCTATATGATGTGAAATATTTCATACAGACATGGCACCTGAAATTGGAACCAAAAACCACTCAGTCACTATCATTATCCAAACACTGGCACTGACTTGTAATTATTAAAGGCAGTAAGTGCTACTTGTTGGGGTAGTTTAACTGACATTTGACCCTGTTCACAGACAAAGACTTAATTTTTGCAAAAACACAGGATTGAGACCATTTTGTCTTCTAATAGTCAGTGTTTTTTTCCATCTACAATTAACAACCTATGGTAAACCAGGAACAATGGAATGTTCACTGCCTTTGTTGAAACAATTGTGTGGAGTCGTAGTTTCATGAATGATTAATCTTTGTAGTAACAGCCCAATCAAGAACAATTTGCACTATTCATTCACGCATTAATGCAGGTGTGGAAATGGCTCTGGGTAGTGCTTAAGATGGGAGATACTCTGGAAGCACCAGTGTCACCACCACTACTGGAAAACAAGAGAACGAGAGACATACCTTGGACTCCAGACTAAACCACACTTAGAAGCTCTGTATCCCACCTCGAGGATTAAGTCGCCATGAGCCATGGGTAAGTTTCATTTGTTAAAAACCACACGTATAAAATGTATTCACATCCTGAAGACCTCAAATGGAGACGCTGTTGAGTGTGTTGTTCAAAAGTGCTTCTCTTTGGGGTTGCTTTGTTTGTGAATTCTTCTACACCCAATTGATGTGAAACATTTTACACAGACATGTCACCTTAAATTGTAAAAAAAACAACTTAGTCACTATCATTATCCAAACACTGGAACTGACTTTAATTTACGATTCAGTAAGTGCTAATTGTTGGGGTAGTTTTATTGACATTTGAGAAAACTTTGGATGGAGAAGTGACTAAGTGCTGGAGCTTGTAATAAAAGTGCGTGCAAGTTTTTATTGTTCCCTCAAATATAGCATTCACTCCTCATGTGGTATCAGTAAGTGTTATTTTTTGGGGAGGCTGTATAGGACTAAAGCCACAACATGGAATTTCCCCTTTATCAGATATCAGTCACATCCAGAAGACCTCAAATGGAGACGCTGTTGAGTGTGTTGTTCAAAAGTGCTTCTCTTTGGGGTTGCTTTGTTTGTGAATTCTTCTGCTCCCAATTGATGTGAAACATTTGACACAAAAATGGCACCTGAAATCGGAAAAAATGCAACTTGGTCACTATCATTACCCAAACACTGGCACTGACTTTAATTCATAATTGAGTAAGTGCTAATTGTTGGGGTAGTTTTATTGACATTTGAGAAAACTGTATTGGACGTAGCAGTGACTAAGTGCTGGAGCCCGTAATAAAAGTGCAAGTCTTTATTGTTCCCTCAAATATAGCATTCCCTTGTCATGTGGTATCAGAAAGTGCTATCTTTTGGGGCGGCTGCATATGACTAAAGCCACAACATGGAATTTCCCCTTTATCAGATATCAGTCACATCCAGAAGACCTCAAATGGAGACACTGTTGAGTGTGTTGTTCAAAAGTGCTTCTCTTTGGGGTTGTTTTGTTTGTGAATTTTTCTGCACCCAAGTGATGTCAAACATTTTACACAGACATGTCACCTTAAATTGTAAAAAAAAAAAGAACTTAGTCACTATCATCACCCAAACACTGGCACTGACTTTAATTCATAATTGAGTAAGTGCTAATTGTTGGGGTAGTTTTATTGACATTTGAGAAAACTATGTTGGACGTAGCGGTGACTAAGTGCTGGAGCCTGTAATAAAAGTGCACGCAAGTCCTTATTCTCTCAAATATAGCATTCACTCTTCATGTGGTGTCATTAAGTACTATTGGTTGGGGTGGCTGTATGAGACTGAAGTGACAACTTGAAATTTCTCGTTTTTCACATCCAGAAGACCTCAAATGGAGACACTGTTGAGTGTATTGTTCAAAAGTGCTTCTCTTTGGGGTTGTCCTGTTTGTGAATTTTTCTGCAGCTATTTGATGTGAAATATTTCATACAGACATTGGCACCTGAAATTGGAACCAAAAACCACTCAGTCACTATCATTGTCCAAACACTGGCACTGACTTGTAATTATTAAAGGCAGTAAGTGCTACTTGTTGGGGTAGTTTAACTGACATTTGACCCTGTTCACAGACAAAGACTTAATTTTTGCAAAAACACAGGATTGAGACCATTTTGTCTTCTAATAGTCAGTGTTTTTTTCCATCTACAATTAACAACCTATGGTAAACCAGGAACAATGGAATGTTCACTGCCTTTGTTGAAACAATTGTGTGGAGTCGTAGTTTCATGAATGATTAATCTTTGTAGTAACAGCCCAATCAAGAACAATTTGCACTATTCATTCACGCATTAATGTAGGTGTGGAAATGGCTCTGGGTAGTGCTTAAGATGGGAGATACTGTGGAAGCACCAGTGTCACCACCACTACTGGAAAACAAGAGAAGGAGAGACATACCTTGGACTCCAGACTAAACCACACTTAGAAGCTCTGTATCCCACCTCGAGGATTAAGTCGCCATGAGCCATGGGTAAGTTTCATTTGTTAAAAACCACACGTATAAAATGTATTCACATCCTGAAGACCTCAAATGGAGACGCTGTTGAGTGTGTTGTTCAAAAGTGCTTCTCTTTGGGGTTGCTTTGTTTGTGAATTCTTCTACACCCAATTGATGTGAAACATTTTACACAGACATGTCACCTTAAATTGTAAAAAAAACAACTTAGTCACTATCATTATCCAAACACTGGAACTGACTTTAATTTACAATTCAGTAAGTGCTAATTGTTGGGGTAGTTTTATTGACATTTGAGAAAACTTTGGTGGATGGAGAAGTGACTAAGTGCTGGAGCTTGTAATAAAAGTGCGTGCAAGTTTTTATTGTTCCCTCAAATATAGCATTCACTCGTCATGTGGTATCAGTAAGTGTTATTTTTTGGGGAGGCTGTATAGGACTAAAGTCACAACATGGAATTTCCCCTTTTTCAGATATCAGCCACATCCAAAAGACCTCAAATGGAGACGCTGTTGAGTGTGTTGTTCAAAAGTGCTTCTCTTTGGGGTTGCTTTGTTTGTGAATTCTTCTGCTCCCAATTGATGTGAAACATTTGACACAAAAATGGCACCTGAAATCGGAAAAAAAGCAACTTGGTCACTATCATTACCCAAACACTGGCACTGACTTTAAATCATAATTGAGTAAGTGCTAATTGTTGGGGTAGTTTTATTGACATTTGAGAAAACTGTATTGGACGTAGCAGTGACTAAGTGCTGGAGCCCGTAATAAAAGTGCAAGTCTTTATTGTTCCCTCAAATATAGCATTCGCTTGTCATGTGGTATCAGAAAGTGCTATCTTTTGGGGCGGCTGCATATGACTAAAGCCACAACATGGAATTTCCCCTTTATCAGATATCAGTCACATCCAGAAGACCTCAAATGGAGACACTGTTGAGTGTGTTGTTCAAAAGTGCTTCTCTTTGGGGTTGTTTTGTTTGTGAATTTTTCTGCACCCAAGTGATGTCAAACATTTTACACAGACATGTCACCTTGAATTGTAAAAAAAAAAGAACTTAGTCACTATCATCACCCAAACACTGGCACTGACTTTAATTCATAATTGAGTAAGTGCTAATTGTTGGGGTAGTTTTATTGACATTTGAGAAAACTGTATTGGACGTAGGAGTGACTAAGTGCTAGAGCCTGTAATAAAAGTGCACACAAGTCCTTATTCTCTCAAATATAGCATTCACTCTTCATGTGGTGTCATTAAGTACTATTTGTTGGGGTGGCTGTATGTGACTGAAGTGACAACTTGAAATTTCTCGTTTTTCACATCCTGAAGACCTCAAATGGAGACACTGTTGAGTGTATTGTTCAAAAGTGCTTCTCTTTGGGGTTGTCCTGTTTGTGAATTTTTCTGCAGCTATATGATGTGAAATATTTCATACAGACATGGCACCTGAAATTGGAACCAAAAACCACTCAGTCACTATCATTATCCAAACACTGGCACTGACTTGTAATTATTAAAGGCAGTAAGTGCTACTTGTTGGGGTAGTTTAACTGACATTTGACCCTGTTCACAGACAAAGACTTAATTTTTGCAAAAACACAGGATTGAGACCATTTTGTCTTCTAATAGTCAGTGTTTTTTTCCATCTACAATTAACAACCTATGGTAAACCAGGAACAATGGAATGTTCACTGCCTTTGTTGAAACAATTGTGTGGAGTCGTAGTTTCATGAATGATTAATCTTTGTAGTAACAGCCCAATCAAGAACAATTTGCACTATTCATTCACGCATTAATGCAGGTGTGGAAATGGCTCTGGGTAGTGCTTAAGATGGGAGATACTCTGGAAGCACCAGTGTCACCACCACTACTGGAAAACAAGAGAACGAGAGACATACCTTGGACTCCAGACTAAACCACACTTAGAAGCTCTGTATCCCACCTCGAGGATTAAGTCGCCATGAGCCATGGGTAAGTTTCATTTGTTAAAAACCACACGTATAAAATGTATTCACATCCTGAAGACCTCAAATGGAGACGCTGTTGAGTGTGTTGTTCAAAAGTGCTTCCAAAAATTTTACTCTGTACTTGGGGTTGCTTTGTTTAGTTTCGAGTGACTTTTTTTTTTTTTTTTTTAATTCTTCTGCTCCCAATTGATGTGAAACATTTGACACAAAAATGGCACCTGAAATCGGAAAAAATGCAACTTGGTCACTATCATTACCCAAACACTGGCACTGACTTTAATTCATAATTGAGTAAGTGCTAATTGTTGGGGTAGTTTTATTGACATTTGAGAAAACTGTATTGGACGTAGCAGTGACTAAGTGCTGGAGCCCGTAATAAAAGTGCAAGTCTTTATTGTTCCCTCAAATATAGCATTCCCTTGTCATGTGGTATCAGAAAGTGCTATCTTTTGGGGCGGCTGCATATGACTAAAGCCACAACATGGAATTTCCCCTTTATCAGATATCAGTCACATCCAGAAGACCTCAAATGGAGACACTGTTGAGTGTGTTGTTCAAAAGTGCTTCTCTTTGGGGTTGTTTTGTTTGTGAATTTTTCTGCACCCAAGTGATGTCAAACATTTTACACAGACATGTCACCTTGAATTGTAAAAAAAAAAGAACTTAGTCACTATCATCACCCAAACACTGGCACTGACTTTAATTCATAATTGAGTAAGTGCTAATTGTTGGGGTAGTTTTATTGACATTTGAGAAAACTATGTTGGACGTAGCGGTGACTAAGTGCTGGAGCCTGTAATAAAAGTGCACGCAAGTCCTTATTCTCTCAAATATAGCATTCACTCTTCATGTGGTGTCATTAAGTACTATTGGTTGGGGTGGCTGTATGTGACTGAAGTGACAACTTGAAATTTCTCGTTTTTCACATCCAGAAGACCTCAAATGGAGACACTGTTGAGTGTATTGTTCAAAAGTGCTTCTCTTTGGCGTTGTCCTGTTTGTGAATTTTTCTGCAGCTATTTGATGTGAAATATTTCATACAGAATTGGCACCTGAAATTGGAACCAAAAACCACTCAGTCACTATCATTGTCCAAACACTGGCACTGACTTGTAATTATTAAAGGCAGTAAGTGCTACTTGTTGGGGTAGTTTAACTGACATTTGACCCTGTTCACAGACAAAGACTTAATTTTTGCAAAAACACAGGATTGAGACCATTTTGTCTTCTAATAGTCAGTGTTTTTTTCCATCTACAATTAACAACCTATGGTAAACCAGGAACAATGGAATGTTCACTGCCTTTGTTGAAACAATTGTGTGGAGTCGTAGTTTCATGAATGATTAATCTTTGTAGTAACAGCCCAATCAAGAACAATTTGCACTATTCATTCACGCATTAATGTAGGTGTGGAAATGGCTCTGGGTAGTGCTTAAGATGGGAGATACTGTGGAAGCACCAGTGTCACCACCACTACTGGAAAACAAGAGAAGGAGAGACATACCTTGGACTCCAGACTAAACCACACTTAGAAGCTCTGTATCCCACCTCGAGGATTAAGTCGCCATGAGCCATGGGTAAGTTTCATTTGTTAAAAACCACACGTATAAAATGTATTCACATCCTGAAGACCTCAAATGGAGACGCTGTTGAGTGTGTTGTTCAAAAGTGCTTCTCTTTGGGGTTGCTTTGTTTGTGAATTCTTCTACACCCAATTGATGTGAAACATTTTACACAGACATGTCACCTTAAATTGTAAAAAAAACAACTTAGTCACTATCATTATCCAAACACTGGAACTGACTTTAATTTACAATTCAGTAAGTGCTAATTGTTGGGGTAGTTTTATTGACATTTGAGAAAACTTTGGTGGATGGAGAAGTGACTAAGTGCTGGAGCTTGTAATAAAAGTGCGTGCAAGTTTTTATTGTTCCCTCAAATATAGCATTCACTCGTCATGTGGTATCAGTAAGTGTTATTTTTTGGGGAGGCTGTATAGGACTAAAGTCACAACATGGAATTTCCCCTTTTTCAGATATCAGCCACATCCAAAAGACCTCAAATGGAGACGCTGTTGAGTGTGTTGTTCAAAAGTGCTTCTCTTTGGGGTTGCTTTGTTTGTGAATTCTTCTGCTCCCAATTGATGTGAAACATTTGACACAAAAATGGCACCTGAAATCGGAAAAAAGCAACTTGGTCACTATCATTACCCAAACACTGGCACTGACTTTAAATCATAATTGAGTAAGTGCTAATTGTTGGGGTAGTTTTATTGACATTTGAGAAAACTGTATTGGACGTAGCAGTGACTAAGTGCTGGAGCCCGTAATAAAAGTGCAAGTCTTTATTGTTCCCTCAAATATAGCATTCGCTTGTCATGTGGTATCAGAAAGTGCTATCTTTTGGGGCGGCTGCATATGACTAAAGCCACAACATGGAATTTCCCCTTTATCAGATATCAGTCACATCCAGAAGACCTCAAATGGAGACACTGTTGAGTGTGTTGTTCAAAAGTGCTTCTCTTTGGGGTTGTTTTGTTTGTGAATTTTTCTGCACCCAAGTGATGTCAAACATTTTACACAGACATGTCACCTTGAATTGTAAAAAAAAAAGAACTTAGTCACTATCATCACCCAAACACTGGCACTGACTTTAATTCATAATTGAGTAAGTGCTAATTGTTGGGGTAGTTTTATTGACATTTGAGAAAACTGTATTGGACGTAGGAGTGACTAAGTGCTAGAGCCTGTAATAAAAGTGCACACAAGTCCTTATTCTCTCAAATATAGCATTCACTCTTCATGTGGTGTCATTAAGTACTATTTGTTGGGGTGGCTGTATGTGACTGAAGTGACAACTTGAAATTTCTCGTTTTTCACATCCTGAAGACCTCAAATGGAGACACTGTTGAGTGTATTGTTCAAAAGTGCTTCTCTTTGGGGTTGTCCTGTTTGTGAATTTTTCTGCAGCTATATGATGTGAAATATTTCATACAGACATGGCACCTGAAATTGGAACCAAAAACCACTCAGTCACTATCATTATCCAAACACTGGCACTGACTTGTAATTATTAAAGGCAGTAAGTGCTACTTGTTGGGGTAGTTTAACTGACATTTGACCCTGTTCACAGACAAAGACTTAATTTTTGCAAAAACACAGGATTGAGACCATTTTGTCTTCTAATAGTCAGTGTTTTTTTCCATCTACAATTAACAACCTATGGTAAACCAGGAACAATGGAATGTTCACTGCCTTTGTTGAAACAATTGTGTGGAGTCGTAGTTTCATGAATGATTAATCTTTGTAGTAACAGCCCAATCAAGAACAATTTGCACTATTCATTCACGCATTAATGCAGGTGTGGAAATGGCTCTGGGTAGTGCTTAAGATGGGAGATACTGTGGAAGCACCAGTGTCACCACCACTACTGGAAAACAAGAGAACGAGAGACATACCTTGGACTCCAGACTAAACCACACTTAGAAGCTCTGTATCCCACCTCGAGGATTAAGTCGCCATGAGCCATGGGTAAGTTTCATTTGTTAAAAACCACACGTATAAAATGTATTCACATCCTGAAGACCTCAAATGGAGACGCTGTTGAGTGTGTTGTTCAAAAGTGCTTCTCTTTGGGGTTGCTTTGTTTGTGAATTCTTCTACACCCAATTGATGTGAAACATTTTACACAGACATGTCACCTTAAATTGTAAAAAAAACAACTTAGTCACTATCATTATCCAAACACTGGAACTGACTTTAATTTACGATTCAGTAAGTGCTAATTGTTGGGGTAGTTTTATTGACATTTGAGAAAACTTTGGATGGAGAAGTGACTAAGTGCTGGAGCTTGTAATAAAAGTGCGTGCAAGTTTTTATTGTTCCCTCAAATATAGCATTCACTCCTCATGTGGTATCAGTAAGGTTATTTTTGGGGAGGCTGTATAGGACTAAAGCCACAACATGGAATTTCCCCTTTATCAGATATCAGTCACATCCAGAAGACCTCAAATGGAGACGCTGTTGAGTGTGTTGTTCAAAAGTGCTTCTCTTTGGGGTTGCTTTGTTTGTGAATTCTTCTACACCCAATTGATGTGAAACATTTGACACAAAAGTGGCACCTGAAATTGTAAAAAAAACAACTTAGTCACTATCATTATCCAAACACTAAAACTGACTTTAAATTACAATTCAGTAAGTGCTAATTGTTGGGGTAGTTTTATTGACATTTGAGAAAACTTTGGATGGAGAAGTGACTAAGTGCTGGAGCTTGTAATAAAAGTGCGTGCAAGTTTTTATTGTTCCCTCAAATATAGCATTCACTCGTCATGTGGTATCAGTAAGTGTTATTTTTTGGGGAGGCTGTATAGGACTAAAGCCACAACATGGAATTTCCCCTTTATCAGATGTCAGCCACATCCAAAAGACCTCAAATGGAGACGCTGTTGAGTGTGTTGTTCAAAAGTGCTTCTCTTTGGGGTTGCTTTGTTTGTGAATTCTTCTGCTCCCAATTGATGTGAAACATTTGACACAAAAATGGCACCTGAAATCGGAAAAAAAGCAACTTGGTTACTATCATTACCCAAACACAGGCACTGACTTTAATTCATAATTGAGTAAGTGCTAATTGTTGGGGTAGTTTTATTGACATTTGAGAAAACTGTATTGGACGTAGCAGTGACTAAGTGCTGGAGCCCGTAATAAAAGTGCAAGTCTTTATTGTTCCCTCAAATATAGCATTCACTCTTCATGTGGTATCAGAAAGTGCTATCTCTTGGGGCGGCTGCATATGACTAAAGCCACAACATGGAATTTCCCCTTTATCAGATATCAGTCACATCCACAAGACCTCAAATGGAGACACTGTTGAGTGTGTTGTTCAAAAGTGCTTCTCTTTGGGGTTGTTTTGTTTGTGAATTTTTCTGCACCCAAGTGATGTCAAACATTTTACACAGACATGTCACCTTGAATTGTAAAAAAGAAAAGAACTTAGTCACTATCATCACCCAAACACTGGCACTGACTTTAATTCATAATTGAGTAAGTGCTAATTGTTGGGGTAGTTTTATTGACATTTGAGAAAACTGTATTGGACGTAGGAGTGACTAAGTGCTAGAGCCTGTAATAAAAGTGCACACAAGTCCTTATTCTCTCAAATATAGCATTCACTCTTCATGTGGTGTCATTAAGTACTATTTGTTGGGGTGGCTGTATGTGACTGAAGTGACAACTTGAAATTTCTCGTTTTTCACATCCTGAAGACCTCAAATGGAGACACTGTTGAGTGTATTGTTCAAAAGTGCTTCTCTTTGGGGTTGTCCTGTTTGTGAATTTTTCTGCAGCTATATGATGTGAAATATTTCATACAGACATGGCACCTGAAATTGGAACCAAAAACCACTCAGTCACTATCATTATCCAAACACTGGCACTGACTTGTAATTATTAAAGGCAGTAAGTGCTACTTGTTGGGGTAGTTTAACTGACATTTGACCCTGTTCACAGACAAAGACTTAATTTTTGCAAAAACACAGGATTGAGACCATTTTGTCTTCTAATAGTCAGTGTTTTTTTCCATCTACAATTAACAACCTATGGTAAACCAGGAACAATGGAATGTTCACTGCCTTTGTTGAAACAATTGTGTGGAGTCGTAGTTTCATGAATGATTAATCTTTGTAGTAACAGCCCAATCAAGAACAATTTGCACTATTCATTCACGCATTAATGTAGGTGTGGAAATGGCTCTGGGTAGTGCTTAAGATGGGAGATACTCTGGAAGCACCAGTGTCACCACCACTACTGGAAAACAAGAGAACGAGAGACATACCTTGGACTCCAGACTAAACCACACTTAGAAGCTCTGTATCCCACCTCGAGGATTAAGTCGCCATGAGCCATGGGTAAGTTTCATTTGTTAAAAACCACACGTATAAAATGTATTCACATCCTGAAGACCTCAAATGGAGACGCTGTTGAGTGTGTTGTTCAAAAGTGCTTCTCTTTGGGGTTGCTTTGTTTGTGAATTCTTCTACACCCAATTGATGTGAAACATTTTACAGACATGCCACCTTAAATTGTAAAAAAAACAACTTAGTCACTATCATTATCCAAACACTGGAACTGACTTTAATTTACAATTCAGTAAGTGCTAATTGTTGGGGTAGTTTTATTGACATTTGAGAAAACTTTGGTGGATGGAGAAGTGACTAACTGCTGGAGCTTGTAATAAAAGTGCGTGCAAGTTTTTATTGTTCCCTCAAATATAGCATTCACTCGTCATGTGGTATCAGTAAGTGTTATTTTTTGGGGAGGCTGTGTAGGACTAAAGCCACAACATGGAATTTCCCCTTTATCAGATATCAGCCACATCCAAAAGACCTCAAATGGAGACGCTGTTGAGTGTGTTGTTCAAAAGTGCTTCTCTTTGGGGTTGCTTTGTTTGTGAATTCTTCTGCTCCCAATTGATGTGAAACATTTGACACAAAAATGGCACCTGAAATCGGAAAAAAGCAACTTGGTCACTATCATTACCCAAATACTGGCACTGACTTTAATTCATAATTGAGTAAGTGCTAATTGTTGGGGTAGTTTTATTGACATTTGAGAAAACTGTATTGGACGTAGCAGTGACTAAGTGCTGGAGCCCGTAATAAAAGTGCAAGTCTTTATTGTTCCCTCAAATATAGCATTCCCTTGTCATGTGGTATCAGAAAGTGCTATCTTTTGGGGCGGCTGCATATGACTAAAGCCACAACATGGAATTTCCCCTTTATCAGATATCAGTCACATCCAGAAGACCTCAAATGGAGACACTGTTGAGTGTGTTGTTCAAAAGTGCTTCTCTTTGGGGTTGTTTTGTTTGTGAATTTTTCTGCACCCAAGTGATGTCAAACATTTTACACAGACATGTCACCTTGAATTGTAAAAAAAAAAAAGAACTTAGTCACTATCATCACCCAAACACTGGCACTGACTTTAATTCATAATTGAGTAAGTGCTAATTGTTGGGGTAGTTTTATTGACATTTGAGAAAACTATGTTGGACGTAGCGGTGACTAAGTGCTGGAGCCTGTAATAAAAGTGCACGCAAGTCCTTATTCTCTCAAATATAGCATTCACTCTTCATGTGGTGTCATTAAGTACTATTGGTTGGGGTGGCTGTATGTGACTGAAGTGACAACTTGAAATTTCTCGTTTTTCACATCCAGAAGACCTCAAATGGAGACACTGTTGAGTGTATTGTTCAAAAGTGCTTCTCTTTGGCGTTGTCCTGTTTGTGAATTTTTCTGCAGCTATTTGATGTGAAATATTTCATACAGACATGGCACCTGAACTTGGAACCAAAAACCACTCAGTCACTATCATTGTCCAAACACTGGCACTGACTTGTAATTATTAAAGGCAGTAAGTGCTACTTGTTGGGGTAGTTTAACTGACATTTGACCCTGTTCACAGACAAAGACTTAATTTTTGCAAAAACACAGGATTGAGACCATTTTGTCTTCTAATAGTCAGTGTTTTTTTCCATCTACAATTAACAACCTATGGTAAACCAGGAACAATGGAATGTTCACTGCCTTTGTTGAAACAATTGTGTGGAGTCGTAGTTTCATGAATGATTAATCTTTGTAGTAACAGCCCAATCAAGAACAATTTGCACTATTCATTCACGCATTAATGTAGGTGTGGAAATGGCTCTGGGTAGTGCTTAAGATGGGAGATACTGTGGAAGCACCAGTGTCACCACCACTACTGGAAAACAAGAGAAGGAGAGACATACCTTGGACTCCAGACTAAACCACACTTAGAAGCTCTGTATCCCACCTCGAGGATTAAGTCGCCATGAGCCATGGGTAAGTTTCATTTGTTAAAAACCACACGTATAAAATGTATTCACATCCTGAAGACCTCAAATGGAGACGCTGTTGAGTGTGTTGTTCAAAAGTGCTTCTCTTTGGGGTTGCTTTGTTTGTGAATTCTTCTACACCCAATTGATGTGAAACATTTTACACAGACATGTCACCTTAAATTGTAAAAAAAACAACTTAGTCACTATCATTATCCAAACACTGGAACTGACTTTAATTTACAATTCAGTAAGTGCTAATTGTTGGGGTAGTTTTATTGACATTTGAGAAAACTTTGGTGGATGGAGAAGTGACTAAGTGCTGGAGCTTGTAATAAAAGTGCGTGCAAGTTTTTATTGTTCCCTCAAATATAGCATTCACTCGTCATGTGGTATCAGTAAGTGTTATTTTTTGGGGAGGCTGTATAGGACTAAAGTCACAACATGGAATTTCCCCTTTTTCAGATATCAGCCACATCCAAAAGACCTCAAATGGAGACGCTGTTGAGTGTGTTGTTCAAAAGTGCTTCTCTTTGGGGTTGCTTTGTTTGTGAATTCTTCTGCTCCCAATTGATGTGAAACATTTGACACAAAAATGGCACCTGAAATCGGAAAAAAAGCAACTTGGTCACTATCATTACCCAAACACTGGCACTGACTTTAAATCATAATTGAGTAAGTGCTAATTGTTGGGGTAGTTTTATTGACATTTGAGAAAACTGTATTGGACGTAGCAGTGACTAAGTGCTGGAGCCCGTAATAAAAGTGCAAGTCTTTATTGTTCCCTCAAATATAGCATTCGCTTGTCATGTGGTATCAGAAAGTGCTATCTTTTGGGGCGGCTGCATATGACTAAAGCCACAACATGGAATTTCCCCTTTATCAGATATCAGTCACATCCAGAAGACCTCAAATGGAGACACTGTTGAGTGTGTTGTTCAAAAGTGCTTCTCTTTGGGGTTGTTTTGTTTGTGAATTTTTCTGCACCCAAGTGATGTCAAACATTTTACACAGACATGTCACCTTGAATTGTAAAAAAAAAAGAACTTAGTCACTATCATCACCCAAACACTGGCACTGACTTTAATTCATAATTGAGTAAGTGCTAATTGTTGGGGTAGTTTTATTGACATTTGAGAAAACTGTATTGGACGTAGGAGTGACTAAGTGCTAGAGCCTGTAATAAAAGTGCACACAAGTCCTTATTCTCTCAAATATAGCATTCACTCTTCATGTGGTGTCATTAAGTACTATTTGTTGGGGTGGCTGTATGTGACTGAAGTGACAACTTGAAATTTCTCGTTTTTCACATCCTGAAGACCTCAAATGGAGACACTGTTGAGTGTATTGTTCAAAAGTGCTTCTCTTTGGGGTTGTCCTGTTTGTGAATTTTTCTGCAGCTATATGATGTGAGATATTTCATACAGACATGGCACCTGAAATTGGAACCAAAAACCACTCAGTCACTATCATTATCCAAACACTGGCACTGACTTGTAATTATTAAAGGCAGTAAGTGCTACTTGTTGGGGTAGTTTAACTGACATTTGACCCTGTTCACAGACAAAGACTTAATTTTTGCAAAAACACAGGATTGAGACCATTTTGTCTTCTAATAGTCAGTGTTTTTTTCCATCTACAATTAACAACCTATGGTAAACCAGGAACAATGGAATGTTCACTGCCTTTGTTGAAACAATTGTGTGGAGTCGTAGTTTCATGAATGATTAATCTTTGTAGTAACAGCCCAATCAAGAACAATTTGCACTATTCATTCACGCATTAATGCAGGTGTGGAAATGGCTCTGGGTAGTGCTTAAGATGGGAGATACTCTGGAAGCACCAGTGTCACCACCACTACTGGAAAACAAGAGAACGAGAGACATACCTTGGACTCCAGACTAAACCACACTTAGAAGCTCTGTATCCCACCTCGAGGATTAAGTCGCCATGAGCCATGGGTAAGTTTCATTTGTTAAAAACCACACGTATAAAATGTATTCACATCCTGAAGACCTCAAATGGAGACGCTGTTGAGTGTGTTGTTCAAAAGTGCTTCTCTTTGGGGTTGCTTTGTTTGTGAATTCTTCTACACCCAATTGATGTGAAACATTTGACACAAAAATGGCACCTGAAATTGTAAAAAAAACAACTTAGTCACTATCATTATCCAAACACTAAAACTGACTTTAAATTACAATTCAGTAAGTGCTAATTGTTGGGGTAGTTTTATTGACATTTGAGAAAACTTTGGTGGATGGAGAAGTGACTAACTGCTGGAGCTTGTAATAAAAGTGCGTGCAAGTTTTTATTGTTCCCTCAAATATAGCATTCACTCGTCATGTGGTATCAGTAAGTGTTATTTTTTGGGGAGGCTGTATAGGACTAAAGCCACAACATGGAATTTCCCCTTTATCAGATGTCAGCCACATCCAAAAGACCTCAAATGGAGACGCTGTTGAGTGTGTTGTTCAAAAGTGCTTCTCTTTGGGGTTGCTTTGTTTGTGAATTCTTCTGCTCCCAATTGATGTGAAACATTTGACACAAAAATGGCACCTGAAATCGGAAAAAAAGCAACTTGGTTACTATCATTACCCAAACACTGGCACTGACTTTAATTCATAATTGAGTAAGTGCTAATTGTTGGGGTAGTTTTATTGACATTTGAGAAAACTGTATTGGACGTAGCAGTGACTAAGTGCTGGAGCCCGTAATAAAAGTGCAAGTCTTTATTGTTCCCTCAAATATAGCATTCACTCTTCATGTGGTATCAGAAAGTGCTATCTCTTGGGGCGGCTGCATATGACTAAAGCCACAACATGGAATTTCCCCTTTATCAGATATCAGTCACATCCACAAGACCTCAAATGGAGACACTGTTGAGTGTGTTGTTCAAAAGTGCTTCTCTTTGGGGTTGTTTTGTTTGTGAATTTTTCTGCACCCAAGTGATGTCAAACATTTTACACAGACATGTCACCTTGAATTGTAAAAAAAAAAGAACTTAGTCACTATCATCACCCAAACACTGGCACTGACTTTAATTCATAATTGAGTAAGTGCTAATTGTTGGGGTAGTTTTATTGACATTTGAGAAAACTATGTTGGACGTAGCGGTGACTAAGTGCTGGAGCCCGTAATAAAAGTGCACGCAAGTCCTTATTCTCTCAAATATAGCATTCACTCTTCATGTGGTGTCATTAAGTACTATTGGTTGGGGTGGCTGTATGTGACTGAAGTGACAACTTGAAATTTCTCGTTTTTCACATCCAGAAGACCTCAAATGGAGACACTGTTGAGTGTATTGTTCAAAAGTGCTTCTCTTTGGGGTTGTCCTGTTTGTGAATTTTTCTGCAGCTATTTGATGTGAAATATTTCATACAGACATGGCACTTGAAATTGGAACCAAAAACCACTCAGTCACTATCATTATCCAAACACTGGCACTGACTTGTAATTATTAAAGGCAGTAAGTGCTACTTGTTGGGGTAGTTTAACTGACATTTGACCCTGTTCACAGACAAAGACTTAATTTTTGCAAAAACACAGGATTGAGACCATTTTGTCTTCTAATAGTCAGTGTTTTTTTCCATCTACAATTAACAACCTATGGTAAACCAGGAACAATGGAATGTTCACTGCCTTTGTTGAAACAATTGTGTGGAGTCATAGTTTCATGAATGATTAATCTTTGTAGTAACAGCCCAATCAGGAACAATTTGCACTATTCATTCACGCATTAATGTAGGTGTGGAAATGGCTCTGGGTAGTGCTTAAGATGGGAGATACTCTGGAAGCACCAGTGTCACCACCACTACTGGAAAACAAGAGAACAAGAGACATACCTTGGACTCCAGACTAAACCACACTTAGAAGCTCTGTATCCCACTTCGAGGATTAAGTCACCATGAGCCATGGGTAAGTTTCATATGTTAAAAACCACACGTCTAAAATGTATTCACATCCTGAAGACCTCAAATGGAGACGCTGTTGAGTGTGTTGTTCAAAAGTGCTTCTCTTTGGGGTTGTCCTGTTTGTGAATTTTTCTGCAGCTATTTGATGTGAAATATTTCATACAGACATGGCACCTGAAATTGGAACCAAAAACCACTCAGTCACTATCATTGTCCAAACACTGGCACTGACTTGTAATTATTAAAGGCAGTAAGTGCTACTTGTTGGGGTAGTTTAACTGACATTTGACCCTGTTCACAGACAAAGACTTAATTTTTGCAAAAACACAGGATTGAGACCATTTTGTCTTCTAATAGTCAGTGTTTTTTTCCATCTACAATTAACAACCTATGGTAAACCAGGAACAATGGAATGTTCACTGCCTTTGTTGAAACAATTGTGTGGAGTCGTAGTTTCATGAATGATTTATCTTTGTAGTAACAGCCCAATCAAGAACAATTTGCACTATTCATTCACGCATTAATGTAGGTGTGGAAATGGCTCTGGGTAGTGCTTAAGATGGGAGATACTGTGGAAGCACCAGTGTCACCACCACTACTGGAAAACAAGAGAAGGAGAGACATACCTTGGACTCCAGACTAAACCACACTTAGAAGCTCTGTATCCCACTTCGAGGATTAAGTCACCATGAGCCATGGGTAAGTTTCATTTGTTAAAAACCACACGTATAAAATGTATTCACATCCTGAAGACCTCAAATGGAGACGCTGTTGAGTGTGTTGTTCAAAAGTGCTTCTCTTTGGGGTTGCTTTGTTTGTGAATTCTTCTGCTCCCAATTGATGTCAAACATTTGACACAAAAATGGCACCTGAACTCGGAAAAAAAGCAACTTGGTCACTATCATTACCCAAACATTGGCACTGACTTTAATTTACGATTCAGTAAGTGCTAATTGTTGGGGTAGTTTTATTGACATTTGAGAAAACTTTGGATGGAGAAGTGACTAAGTGCTGGAGCTTGTAATAAAAGTGCGTGCAAGTTTTTATTGTTGTTAATGATTAATCATTCATGAAACTACGACTCCACACAATTGTTTCAACAAAGGCAGTGAACATTCCATTGTTCCTGGTTTACCATAGGTTGTTAATTGTAGATGGAAAAAAACACTGACTATTAGAAGACAAAATGGTCTCAATCCTGTGTTTTTGCAAAAATTAAGTCTTTGTCTGTGAGACAAAGTTTGTGGAGGAGGGGTTCCAGGGAGAGCGTGTAGAACATCCCCGACAGAGCACAGCCCTGTTGGACACCTCTACACACTCTAAAAGGAGCACACAAGCTGCCATTGACCTTCAGGACACTTTCAATGTTACTATACATCACCTGGATCTTGGCTATCAGACCAGCACTGAACCTGAACTCCTCCATGGTTCTCCATAGGAAGTTGTGTTCTGTCAGGGTCTGGGCTCCTCCTTCCCCATAGGGGGTGCCAGACCCTGACATGGGACCAGCAGGAGGTCGCACACCTGAGCTGAATCCTGCATTACTTCCCCTTCTTAGGGCCCGGGTACGACAGTGGAAGCTGTCGGATCGTACTGTTCTCCTGTCCTGTCGACTTGATGTTCTGAACTTGATGTTCAGTTGGATTCCTGTTCTGTGAAACCATATTGGTATGGTTCCCGTCGTCTTCGCCTGGCTGTCTCGTCTGTCTGGTCTGTTCCCCGTTGGACTCTCGTCCTGAACACCGTGCCCGTCTACCCGGATCCCCCGCTTGTCCGTTCTCCGGACATCCTGGTTCGTGGGGAGGTAGAGTTCTGTTTTGTTTGGACTGTTTCTTGTGCGGGTGTTTTGTGTTGGCCCAAGAGCCCTTGTTCCCTCCCGTACCGGAGCGCCTTGTGTTCTGTTGTTTTAAAATAAACTTGTGTTCTTCACCCGCTACCCTGCGTCTGCATTTGGGTCCACCGTTCTGAGTCCACCCCCGCGCTCTGACAGTGTTCAACACGGTCAAAAGCCTTTTCTTGATCTAATGAAAGTAGACCGGCACTCACCCCCGATGAACTGGAGACCTCCAAAACATCCCTAATGAGGCAGACATTGTCCACCATTGACCTGCCAGGTACACAGTACGTCTGGTCCCGATGGATGACCTGCTCCATAGCCTCCTTCAGCCGGATGGCCAAGGCCTTTGTACCTTTATAGTCTGTGCAGAGGAGGGACACGGGGCACCAGTTTTTAATGTCCATCAGTTTTCCCTTTCTTCGGCAGGAGGGTGATGAAAGCCCTCCTGCATGATAGTGGTAGGGAACAGGTGGCGAGAATCTTGTTGAAGACCTCTAGGACATCTCAAGCGAGGATGTCCTAGAGAGTCCGTCGATGCCCGGGGCCTTTCGGCCCTGCATTGACTGCAGGGCCGCGTGTAGTTCTTGCTCCTTCAAGGGGTGCTCCATCCAGTGGTTGGTCTCCGTGGAGACCCTGGGCAGTCCTCGACTAAAAGAACTAAAACCATTAAAACAGCCTTTGTCACCTTTAAAATCAGTCTCGAACAATGAGGCATAAAACTCCGCTCTGTCCTGCTGCGAGGACAGATGCGGCTCTGAGTGGTTCCGGTCTGCTCCTGATCTGCCCCAGGTCAGTCAGCTCCTGCCCCGCGTCCGACAGCAGGGTGTGGATTAGCTTCCTCTGCCCAGACCTCCTCTCAAGGCCGAAGAAGAAACTGGAGGGTGCGTCCATCTCTGAGATGTTCTGGATTCTGAACCGGACCAGGGCGCTGTTTTAGACAGCTAAAATCACCCTTCTTCTGCCTAAAACCAGCCCAAAAGTAACTAAGAGCATCTTTAAAACCCACATCAGATGCTAAAACAGAATGAAAATGTAAAATGTTAATAAAAACAGAACATAAAACCAAAGCATGATCAGTAAAACCCACAGGTACAATATTTGATGATTTAAATACATTAAAATTGTGTTTAAAACAGTAAAAGTGATCCAAACGAGCTAAAGACACCCTACTCTCCCTAATGTGGGACCACGTGAACTGTCTGCAGCTTGTGTGAGACCTTCTCCACATGTCCACTAGGCCATGGGAGTTGACCAGCTGCCTCAGGACCTGCTGCGAGGATGGATGCGGCTCTGCGTGGTTCCGATCTAAAACCTCATCTTCGGTACAATTAAAATCACAACCCAAAAATAAATAATCAATAGAACTACACCCCCAGAGTTTGATGCTGAGTGTTTCTAAAATTGTCTTCCTCTCTGCACCGTAGTTGGGAGCATACACGTTAATAAAAGCAGCACTGTACTGGTCAAACTGGGCGGGGATTAAAAGGCACCTTCCTTGGACAATATGATCGACAGTAAAAGACGTTGGGTTAAAATTCTTGGAAAAGAGGATCCCCACCCCGGCACTGAGGCCTGTGCCGTGGTTTAAAAAAACCCTCCCCTCCCATCTTCTGCACCAGTCAGCCTCGTTTAAAACATCACTGTGATTTTCTTGTAAAAACATGACATTAATCTTCTTTAAAATCATTGTTTCACACACTAAAACTCTTTTTTTCTCTGTGTCTCCATTTATATTTAAGCTCCCAATCCTAAAACTATTCATTAAAAGTGGGAGATAGAACAGTGATGAAGCCAAAGAAAAAAACTTAAAAGGTGCATTTCCCAACAAGTTTATACTAGTTCCCTCCTAACTTTAAGAATATTTTTTTTAAATCTGAACACCTCTTGATGAGTAAGACCTGCCTCCACCTTATTTTTTGTGTGGCATCTTGCGGACAGATAAAACTGTTGTTTGTCATTAAAATAATGTTCAATGTTCGCCCCCTTCATGTTCTTAGTCTCCTGTAAAAAAGCCTTCACCATTTTGGGAGGGTAGGACCTGTTCTCCTGGTTCTTCTGCTGGAGGTCACCATCGTCAGACACACACTCTTCGGTGTCACTGCTGTCCGGCTCTTCCGTTTTTCCTCCCGCTCGTCTGCCTGTCTGTCTGTTCTTCTTAGCTTTGACAGGACCAGGCCTGTTGCTGGCGAGCCTCAATGGAGCTGGAGACCAACTGGCCTCCTGTTCCATCATCTCCACAGCTTCAGCTGCTCCACCATAGCCCAGCTCCTCTTCCTCACCCACCTCTACTACCTGAAGCCCAGCTTCCCCCTGCTCACCCGCACCACCAGTCTCACTGCGCACCCCCCTGTGCACCCGTTCCACCTACGTTCCCTACCTCCACAAACACTCCATCTGTCTCACCCTCCTGTACATTTAGTTCACCTGCCTCGTCCCCCCCCATGCAGATGCTCCCCCTGTGTCACCTGCAGAACCGCCTCGAACCTCCCACCTACACTGATACCCGCCTCCACCAGCCGGTTCGCCTGCTCCACCTTCTCCACAAACAGCAACACCACCCTGTACAGCCGGGCGGTCAACTTCACAGATCCATGTCCGATAACCGCCCCCACGGCCAGGGCCACCTCCTCCACGGTGTGCAGAGACCTGGCCCCCACCTTAACACCATGTCTCCGTGTTAACCGGGAGAGGTCCCCGCTACCACCACCAGGCACCATGGTGTCAGAATTTTTCTGACACCAGGCACCATGGTGTCAGAAAACACCAATAAACTAAACTAAATAAACGACACAAGACACCAAACACTTAAACTAAACTATACCAACGCAACGAGAAAGGTTGAAAAATTCTCGGGACAAGAACGCTCTCAGCTCACACCACACTCCTCAGAGAGAGAGATTTTTGATTTTACAAAATACTTTATTTACATTATTTCACAGGGGTTAAAAACCCTCTACAGAAACATGTAAAACCCAATAAGAAATAAAAAAGGATAAAACCTATACAATTTAACCCATAAAAGGTTGTGCAAACTGCAAATTGTCCTCTGCTGTGCAGAGCACACCGTTGTGGCACCATATTTCTTTAAAATGGTCGAGGTCTTTCATCATTCCGTAGTACGTATACTCCAGCCTTATCCTGTTCCGAATGTTGCTCCTCCACACTGAGGTGGCCTCGCAATCTCCGTTTCTTTCAATTTTGTTCTTTCTGGTGGTATAAATTGCCATCTTGGCCTCCCCACAAATAAAATTAATCAGCTGCCACTTGTGTTGGGCAGCCTTTGAGTATCCTGCCCCGTAAATAAAAGCTCTGGTGGAGAACGTTTCACTAAAACCATTAAAAACCCCTTTTAAAACATTAAAAAGCACAGTGAGTCGACCACACTCACTGTACGCGTGGAACACCGTCTCTCGGTTTGGACAGAACGGGCACTGATCTGCCACAGCGGGGTCCAGCCTGGAGAGGTAGGCATTCAGGGCAACAGCTCCATGTAGGATCCTCCACTGGAGGTCCCCTGCCCTCTTCCTGATGGGGGGTTTGTACAGGACCCTCCAGTGGGGACTCTGTTGCCCCAGCCTGTCCGCCCACACCGTGGCCGCCCTGTTGCGTAGGTTCTGTCCATTTAGTGTTCTCACGACGACTGGGTAGATCGCCTTGTTGTCCATCCCATGGAGGCCCAGTTTGTTCCCGTGGGTGGTGTTCAGGAGGGGCCCGCTGAACTCCTCGCGTCCAGGGGTCAGCTGAAACTCGGGGAAGGAGTCCGTGGGGTCCGGCTCAGCTCTCCGTCCGCCGTACCGCAGGAGAAGGCTTCTCTCTCTCACAGAGAGCCTCCCCCTCCACAGCTCCAGGGCCCTCTCCACCACCCGTAGCGAGTGTAGTCCCAGTACAGTGCTTAGGGTCCGGGCGTCAGCCAGTGCTGGACCGGCCGCCTCCACCAGCTGCTGCAGTGTGACAGTCCTGGAGCCGCACAGCGCCACCCTCAGACCGGGCATGGCGCTGCTGCAGATCTCCAGTCTGCCACCGTGAACCAGGGGTTCCTTCAACAGCCAGTGCAGAGAGCCGGGCTCCTGTACCCTCTTCCAATTAAAAAGAGAACAAGATTTAAAAACACTCTGATAAAACCCTGGCAATCCCCTTAAATTAAAACTTTTGAAATCCGTTAAAAACAGAGCAGCATCCAGTCCCAAGTTGCCTACACGTCTGAGCAGGCAGCTGGCCACATCCCTCCACACAAGGTCAGGAGGCCCTGTCAGGAACCTCTGAACAAAGCGTAGCCTGAAGGTGGCTTTTCTGCTGGCCAGGTGGATGAGGCCCTGGCCCCCCTGGTCTCTGGATAAAAACAGTACTGACTGTGGCACCCAGTGGTAGCCGCCCCAGAAGAAGTTGACCAGTTTAGCCTGGATCTGGGGCAGCAGGCCTGGTGGTGGTTCTACACAGGCCAGGCGGTGCCACAGCAGTGAGGCTACGAGATTGTTTATGACTAAAACCCTTCCTCTAAAAGACATCTCGGAGTGCACCCAGCTCCATTTCCTTAGTCTCTCTTCTACTTTGTCAAGCACATTCTCCCAGTTTTTCGCTTGCGTGCGTTCATTGCCTAGGTGCACCCCGAGATATTTAAGGCCATCCCTCTTCCAGGTCAGGCCCTGCGGGAGAATGGGGAGGCCCTGACGCCCCCTCGCTGATGACCATGGCCTCGCTTTTTCCCCAATTCACCCTCGCAGAGGACATCTCGCAGAAAGCACTGGTGGTGTTTAAAACAGCATTAACGTCTGCCTGATCTTTAATAAAAATGGCCACATCGTCGGCGTAGGCAGATAAAACCACACTGCTGTTAAAACCCGGTAAAAACAGACCTTTAACATTTGAACGCAGTCTGTGGAGGAGGGGTTCCAGGGAGAGTGCGTAGAGCATCCCCGACATAGCACAGCCCTGTCGGACACCTCTACGCACCCTAAAAGGGGCACACAAGCTGCCATTGACCTTCAGCACACTTTCAATGTTACTGTACATCACCTTGATCTTGGCTATCAGACCAGCGCTGAACCCAAACTCCTCCATGGTCCTCCACAGGAAGTTGTGTTCAACGCGGTCAAAAGCCTTTTCTTGGTCTAACGAAAGTAGCCCGGCACTCACCCCCGATGAACTGGAGACCTCCAAAACATCCCTAATGAGGCAGACATTGTCCACCATTGACCTGCCAGGTACACAGTAGGTCTGGTCCTGATGGACGACCTGCTCCATTGCCTCCCTCAGCCGGATGGCCAAGGCCTTCGAGAGGATTTTGTAGTCCGTGCAGAGGAGGGACACGGGGCGCCAGTTCCTGATGTCCGTCAGGTTCCCGCTCTTCGGCAGGAGGGTAATGACTGCCCTCCTGCAGGACAGTGGCAGGGAACCGGTGGCGAGACTCTCGTTAAAAACCTCCAGGATGTCATGGGCGAGGATGTCCCAAAAGGCCTTATAAAATTCCACGGGGAGTCCGTCAATGCCCGGGGCCTTTCGGCCCTGCATTGACTGCAGGGCCACGTGCAGTTCCTGCTCCGTCAACGGGCGCTCCATCCGGCGATTTGTCTCTTCGGAGACCCTGGGCAGTCCGTGGCTAAAAGCACTAAAACCATTAAAACAGTCTTTTCCATCATTAAAATCAGTCCCGAAAAGAGAGGTATAAAATTCCACCGCTCTGTTCCGGATCTGCCCAGGGTCGGTCAGCTCCTGCCCCGTGTCCGACAGCAAAGCGTGGATCAGCTTCCTCTGCCCAGACTTCCTCTCAAGGCCGAAGAAGAAGCCGGAGGGTGCATCCATCTCTGCAAGGCCTTGGACTCTGGACCGGACCAGGGCACCCTGTGCTCTGGTACCTAGCAGGTTGGCCAAAGCCATCTTTTTGGTCTTGAGGATTGTAACAGATCCTCCGTTTCCTGTGGACTCATTCAGACGTTCAAGCTCCACGATTTCAGTCTCCAGATCTCTGATAGATCCGGTGATGCGACGAGTAACATTGAAAGTGTGCTGCTGGCACAACATTCTGATTTGTGTCTTCCCGTGGTCCCACCACTGCTTTAGGCAGCTAAAATCCCCCTTCTTCTGCCTAAAACCAGTCCAAAAGTAGCTAAGAGCATCCTTAAAACTCCTATCTGATGCTAAAACAGAATTAAAATGCCAGTAGGCGCTCCTTGGTAAAATGTTGTTAATAAAAACAGAACATAAAACCAAAGCGTGATCGGTAAAACCCACAGGCACAATATTTGATGATTTAAACACATTAAAATTGTGTTTAAAACAGTAAAAACGATCTAAACGAGCTAAAGACACCCTATTCTCCCTAATGTGGGACCACGTGAACTGTCTGCAGCTTGCGTGAGACCTTCTCCACACGTCCACCAGGCCATGGGAGTTGACCAGCTGCCTCAGGACCTGCTGCGAGGACGGATGCGGCTCCGCGTGGTTCCGATCCAACAACTCGTCTTCGGTACAATTAAAATCACCCCCCAAGAATAAATAATCAATTGACCCACCCCCCGGAGTTTGCCGCCGAGTGTTTCTAAAAAAGTCTTCCTCTCTGCACCGTTGTTGGGAGCATACACGTTGATAAAAACAGCACTGTACTGGTCAAACTGGGCCCTTATTAAAAGGCATCTACCCTGGACAATGTGTTCCACGCTAAAAGACGTTGGGTTAAAATTCCGGGAGAAGAGGATCCCCACCCCGGCACTGAAGGCCGTGCCGTGACTAAAGAAGACCCTCCCCTCCCATTTCCTGCACCAATCAGTCTCAGTTAAAACGTCACTATGGGTCTCTTGTAAAAACATGACATCAATTTTCTTTAAAATCATCGTTTCACAGACTAAAACCCGCTTTTTCTCCTCTCTGCCTCCATTTATGTTTAAACTCCCAATCTTAAAAGTATTCATTAAAAGACGGGAGATAAAACCAGAGAGCGAGATAAAACCAGTGACAAAACCAAAAGCAAACTAAAAGGTGCATTTCCGACATCATCATATGAGTTCTCTTCTAACTTTTAAAATCAGTTTCTTCAGTCTAAAAACCTCCTGGTCCGTGAAACCTGCCTCAGCCTTGTTCTTCACATGGCGTCTGGCAGACAGGTAGAACTGTTGCTTGTCCTGGAAGTAGTGGTCAATGTTCACCCCCTTCATGTTCTTGGTCTCCTGTAAGAAACCTTTCAGCATTTTTGGGGAGTAGGCCTTGTCCTCCTGGCTCGTGAGGTTCTCCTGCTGGAGGTCCCCGTCGTCAGACACACACTCTTCAGTGTCGCTGCTGTCCGACTCTCCTGTTTTCCCTCCCGCCTGTCTTCCTGTCTGCCTGCTCTTCTTGGCCTTGACGGGCCCAGGCCTGCTCCTGCTGCGGAGCCTCGATGGGCCTGGAGTCCAACCGGCCTCCTGCTCCATCGTCTCCACCGCTTCAGCTGCTCCACTGCAGCCCAGCTCCTCTTCCTCACTCACACCACCCGTCTCACCCATGTGCTCACCCCCCCGTGCACGCCTTCCACCTCCATTTTCCACCTCCACACACACTCCTCCCGCCTCACCCTCTTGTGCGCCCGCTCCACCTGCCTCACCCACCCCCACACACCCTTCACCTGTCTCCCCCATCTCCACACACACCCCACCTGTCTCACCCACCTCCACACACCCTCCACCTGTCTCACCCACCTCCACACGCACCCCACCTGTCTCACCCACCTCCACACGCACCCCACCTGTCTCACCCACCTCCACACGCACCCCACCTGTCTCACCCACCTCCACACACCCTCCACCTGTCTCACCCATCTCCACACACCCTCCACCTGTCTCACCCATCTCCACACACCCTCCACCTGTCTCACCCACCTCCACACACACCCCACCTGTCCCATCCACCTTCACACACCCTCCACCTATCTCACCCACCTCTACACACCCACCACCTGTCTCTCCCACCTCCACACACACACCTCCTGTGCTTCCCTCCTGCACACACACACCATTCACACCGTCTTGTGCCCCCACCTCACCCTCCTCACCCACCTGTTCACCCTCACCTGTGCTCCCGTCACCGCTCACCGGGGCTGTCGCTCCATCGTCCCCCGGACCCGCCGCGCGGGGCTCCGCCGCGCGGGGCTCCGCCTCAGCGGCCCCGGGCCGGTCCTCCGAGCCCAACGCAGCCGGCTTGGTCGCATTTGGACATATTTTGATGAGGTGTCCTGCCTCGCGACACCCAAAGCACCTCATGCTCATGGACGAGGCGAACAGGACATAGTCAAAGTCCTCAACACGGACTTTCAGACACACGTCCAGGTCCTCATCGCGGTTATTCAGTATCATATAGACCTGCCGACGATGAGAGACCACGTGCTTGAGGAGGGGGGACTTACATCCAGACATGACTTTCTTGACCGGTGACACGATCTTGCCATGTCTGGACAGCTCCTTACAAAGGAACTCGTCCGAGATGAACGGGGGCACATTCGACAGGGTCACCTTGGTGGCAGGCTGGCTCAGCGGCAGCACCGCCTCGAACCTCCCGCCGACGCTGATACCAGCCTCCACCAGCCGGTTCGCCTGCTCCACCTTCTCCACAAACAGAACGACCGCTCCGTTCATCCGGGCGGCCGACTTTACGGACCTGTGTCCGATGACCGCCCCCACGGCCAGGGCCACCTCCTCCACGGTGTACAGAGACCTGGCCCCCACCTTCACGCCGTGTCTCCGCGTTAACCGGGAGAGGTCCCCGCTACCACCACCAACAACCACCATGGCGTCAGACGCCAACCAGCCAGACACACGCTGGCCGGTTGTATGCCCAAACACCGACAAAACACACAAATAAAGGACAAGACAACACCAGTTAACTAAAGCACACCGACAAAGCACTAAACATACACACAGGGTTGGAAAATACAACCAGAAAAGGTTGAAAATTCTCTAACGAGAACGCTCTCAGCTCACACCACGCTCCACTCAGAGAGAGAGAGAGAGAGAGAGAGAGAGAGAGAGAGAGAGAGAGAGAGACTTTGACTATTAAAAAGTACTTTATTTACAGTGTTCTTTACAAATAAAACCAGTTAAAACCTCACCTGTCCCTCAGAGCAGCCATGTTGCTGTCTGCATCTCACCCTGCTCTGTCACCATAACTAAAACCTCCTCGTGTCCCCACTGCTGTTTAAAGGCTTCCAGGTTCTCAGTGGTTTTGTAGAAGCAGAACTCCAGATTCAGGTGCACCCTCACGTTCTGCTTCAACAAAGCCACCGCGTCACATGCCTTCCATAATCTAACGGAGAAGAAGACTCCTCTCTTTTGTGGAGAGTCAACGTTTCCAGAGGTCCAGGCTCCTTTGTATCAGTCGGACCGACCGGACCCCAGCGCCGAGCTCACAGCCTGGGCATCGGTGAGCTCTGGACCCGCTGCCACCGCCAGCTGCTCCAGTGTCACCATCTTATTTTTGATCAGGGCTTCTTTCAGCCCAGGGGTGGCGCTGCTGCAGACATCTAGTCTGCCACCACAGACTAAGGCTCCTTTAAAAGCCAGTGCAGAGAGTCAGTCTGAACAGAGCTCCATTTAAAAAGAGCACAGGATTTAAAAACACCCTGATAAAATAGAGGTAACCACTGTAACGATAAAAACTTTAAGTTAGTTAAAAACAGAGCCGCATCCAGCCCCAGATTGTTCACGCACCTGAGGATACAGCTGGCCACGCCCCTCCACGCTACATCAGGAGGCCCTCTGAGGAACCTCTGGACAAACTGTATTCTAAAAGTGGCCATCCTGCTGGCCAGGTGGATGAGGCCCTGGCCCCCTCCTCCCGAGGTAAAAACAGGACCGACTGTGGCACCCAGTGGAGACAGTCCAAGAAGAAATCCACCATCTTTGATTGGACCTGGGCCAGCAGGCCCGATGGTGGATCCAAAGCAGCGAGACGGTGCCACAGCAGAGACGCGACAAGGTTGTTTAAAACCAAAACCCTCCTTCTAAAAGACATGTGGGGCTTGATCCAGCTCCACTTCTGCAGTTTGCAGGCCACTCTTTCATGAATGTCATCCCAGTTCTTTGCTTCCAACTCCTGGCATCCGAGGTAAACCCCCAGATACTGGAGTCCATTTCTCTTCCAGGTCAAGCCTCCTGGGAGAACTGGAAGACCCCCACCCCAGTTGCCGACAGCAAGGGCCTCGCTCTTTCTCCAGTTTACCCTCGCTGCCGACACCATGGAAAATTTGTCCGTTACACAATTTAAAATGTTGATGTCCCGCTGATCCTTAATAAAAACGATGACATCATCAGCATACGCGGATAAAACCAGGTTTCCATTAAAACCCGATAAAACCAAACCTTGAACATTGGCTCGTATTTTGATCAGGAGGGGTTCCAGGGAGAGTGCATAGAGCATCCCCGACAGGGCGTAGCCCTGACAGACACCTCTATGCACCCTAAAAGGAGCACACAAGCCACCGTTAAACTTCAGCACACTCTCAATGTCACAGTACAAGACCTTGATCATGGCTATCAGACCAGCGCTGAACCCAAACCTCCCCATGGTTTTCCACAGGAAACTGTGTTCAACACGGTCAAAGGCCTTTTCTTGGTCTAAAGAAAGAAGACCAACCTGCAATCCCAATGCACCGGAGACTTCCAAAACGTCCCGAATGAGGTGGACGTTGTCCACCATGGACCTGCCGGGCACACAGTATGTCTGGTCCCGGTGGATGATGTACTCCATGGCCTCCCTCAGCCGGATGGCCAAGGCCTTGGAGAGGATTTTGTAGTCCGAGCAGAGCAGGAAAACAGGGCGCCAGTTCTTAATGTCCTGCAGATTCCCCTTCTTGGGCAGGAGAGCAATTACTGCCCTCCTGCAGGACAGTGGCAGTGAGCCAGAGCAGAGACTCTCGTAGAGGACTTCCAGGAGGTCCTGCCCCACGATACTCCAGTAGGCCTTGTAGAAGTCCACCCCCAGTCCATCAATGCCCGGAGCTTTCAGGCTCTGCATGCTCTAAAGAGCAGCATACAGCTCCGGGGCAGACAGCTGGGCATTGGCCTCTTCTGGAACCTGGGGCAGTCCAGAGCAGTACTCCTCCAACAGTTCAAAGTCCTCCTTGTACTCAGTCCTGAACAGGGAGGAGTAGAAGTCCACAGCCCTTTTCTGGATCCGCTCTGGCTCCGTCAGCTCCAGCCCTTCCTCCGACAGCAGGGAGTGGATGACCCTGCTCTGCCCACGCTTCCTCTCCAGGCCAAAGAAGAATGTCGAGGGAGTGTCCATCTCGGTGATGTCTTGCATCCGGGACCGCACCAGCGCACCTTGCACCTTAGTGTCCAGCAGGTTGGCCAAGGCCATCTTTTTGGTCTTGAGGGCCTCCAAACACCCTCGATCTCCTGTGGACTCACAAAAACGCTCTAGTTCCACAATCTTGGTCTCCAGAGCTCCGATTGATCTAGTGATGTAGCGAGTGACATTGCGAGTGTGCTGCTGACATAAAAGTCTGATCTGGACTTTCCCATGGTCCCACCCCTATCTTAGACAGGTAAAATCCTCCTTCCTCTGTCTAAAACTGGCCCAAAATTAACTAAAAGCCTCTTTAAAACCTCTGTCAGCTGTCAGAGTCGAATTAAAATGCCAGTAGGCCCTTTTAGGGCGAATGTTTCTGACCAGCACGCTTCCTAAAAGCAGTGCATGGTCTGTAAAACCTACTGGTAAAATATCACATCTTTTAGAAGCACTAAAATGGTGTTTAAAACAATAAAAGCGGTCGAGGCGGGCCAAAGAGATGGTGTCATCTCTGACGTGGGACCATGTGAACTGTCTGTGGCTCATGTGCATCCTTCTCCACACGTCCACCAGACCATGGGAGCGGACCAGCTGCCTCAGGACCTCCTGGGAAACTGGATGAGGCTCCATGTGGTTACGATCTAAAATGTGATCCTCTATACAATTAAAATCCCCCCTAAAAACAACAAATCGGCTGAACTCTGGTTTTTTAAAAGCTCATTAATTTTCTCTAAAAAGAGCTTCCTCTCTGCACCGTTGGTAGGAGCATAAATGTTAATAAAAAACGACCATGAGGTGACTAAAAGCAGCTTTGACTAAAGGCAGCGTCCCTGAACGACGTGTTCCACTGTGACAGCATCTGGGTTAAAAGTCCTGGAGAAGAGGATGCCCACCCCAGCACTGACCGATGTGCCGTGGCTTAAAAACACCCCCCCTCCCACTCTCTCCTCCAGTTGGTGTCGTTGCTGTCACTGCTGCGGGTCTCTTGTAAAAATAAAACATCTATTCTTTTACTTTTGGCTGTTTCATATATTTTTGCCCTCTTTCTTGTTTCCCTAGCCCCGTTAATATTTAAACTTCCCACCTTAAAACTGTTCATTAAAAAGTGAGAGGTCTAAAGCTACAGCTAAAAGAGGCTACTAAAAACAATAAAAGGCACCACACTGAACAGCCGCTCATTTGCTCATTTCACTTTTTACTTTTAAAATAAGTCTTCTAAGTCTAAAGACCTCCTGGTCATTAAAATCTGACTCCACTTGTTTCTAAGGTGATGCCCCGCCCCTCAGAATGGCCCGGACAGGCTTTAATTAAATGTCTTGCCTCCCCACAACCAAAGCACTTCATGATGGAGGAGGAGGCGTACAGCATGTAATCAAAGTCTTCCACTTTGTTCAGCGCACGTTCAGCTCCTCCACCCGGTTGTTCAAGATCATGAAAACCTGTCTCCTGTGAGACACCACGTGCTTCAGCAGGGGGGACTTACACCCCGACGGAACCTTCCGGATGGGCGACACGATCTTCCCGAACCTGGCGAGTTCCTTGGCCAGGAACTCGTCGCTGATGAAGGGGGGCACGTTGGACAGGGTGACCCGGGTGGAGGGCTGCGTCAGCGGCAGCACCACCTCGAACCTCCCGCCAACGCTGATCCCCGTCTCCACCAGCCGGTTCAGTGAAAAGATAGTGTGCTCGTTCTGGGAAGCAGGTTGAATTGGGTGAACAGCCCAGATAAGCTGCAACCATGCTGCAGCAGTCCACCTTTGCAAAGCCGAGCCACCGGCACCACGCCGTACCTCAATGAAGGTACGGCGTGGAGGTATATAGACTTTTCTTCCCCACCCACCAATTAACAGAGAGACAGGGCCAAGTTAGTACCAAGGTCTAAACACTGCCATTAGGGAATTGGATGCAGAGTCTACCGGCCGATTAGAAACTTGCTCCTGTGAATTAACTGACCGTGGAAGGTGTTGCCTGTTTGAATGACTGCCAGCAGTTGAACGAGCAGTCCGACGCAGGGATGGTTGACTACTGAAAGCTTGGTCAGCTGGGGGCACTGTTGGTGATGGATCTCTGCTACTTACGGGTGCAGTCAGACTGCACGCATTCTGGGGTGCTGTTGCAGCCATGGCAGAGGATGCCTGAGGGGTCCCAAATGGTGGCGGCACAGCAATGGATGGTGCTGGAGCCTCGGAAACCAGAAGCCAGAGGTCGCTGTTGGAAGAGTCGTCCATAGAGGCAACCAGTGGAGGCAAGGATGGAGAAGTTGGTGCGGGAAGGGCCACAACTTCGAGCTGAGCAACTGCCTTTAGCATGTCTCTATGGACATTTCGAGTCCCACCCGGGTCACCCACTGGCGCCACAGTATAAACCACTGTTTATACAGTCGTCAGTAGGGGCTCACACAACCTGGTGGACAACAGAGCTCCAGAGATCTTGGATCTTACGGCGGCCTCTAACACCATGGTCCCTCAGGTACACCAACTATCCCACTGGCAGAGGTGCATCTCGGACGAACCGATCGTGTCTTTCCTTGCGCTTGCTCGCTGCCATCACTAGCCTCTCACGAGCACCTTCAAATGCCACATGAAGCCTGGCTCGGTGTTCCACCACCCAGTCCTCCACCTCACCAGGAATCGGGTCCGGCACACGACCCAGGAGAAAGTCAATGGGAAGAAGAGGCTCCTGCCCAAACATCAAATAAAATGGTGACTCACCAGTGCTCTGATGAGGTGTGGTGTCTCGTTTGGCTGGGATGCGAGCAGGTGGCCCATGTAACTCCAATTAACCTGCCCCAAGTCCTTTGCAACTTGACAGCGTTTGCACTGCTGCACCCATTTCTTGATGTCTGATGACATTCCCGACCAGTAGGAACATTGCCGAACCAGCTCGGTGGTCCTTTCCGTGCCTTGATGTCCATGCTCCTGGTGGAGCTGATGCAGGGTGTCCCCCTTGAGCATCGCAGGCGAAACAAGTTGGAGTTGTTCTTCCCCTCCATCAGAGCGGAACCCCTGTCAGAAAAGCACCCTATTTTTTTTGACCAGGCGATCCCACTGGCGCAACAGTGCAATTGTGGGCTGAGAGAGCTGCCTCCTCTCAGCAGAGGTAGGGGGAGACCCACGTCACCAAAACACCAACACCTCCTTTAACAAAGGGTCCTCCTCCTGCATCAAGCGAAGGTCAGATGGAGAGTGGGATGGAAGGATAGAGATCAAGGACTGCAAGGCACCGACCATAGGACCAGGCTGGATGTTCAGCTGAAGGCTACAGGGGACAGAAGTGCCCGGCAAGGATGGGATGACACAATCCGGTGCTGGTGTGTACTTTCGCAACAGTGCATCTTTGTTCTGGTTGTTGCACCCAGACCGGTACTTGATCTTTAGATCAAAAGCAGCAAGCTCGGCAGTCCACCTATGCTTGGCCGCCCCAGCTTAGCAGACTGAAGGTGGCTCAAGGGGTTATTATCTGTGTACACGATGCACTTGTGCCCCAACAGATACTCTAAATTTTTCTGTCACGGCCCACTTGAGTGCAAAAAAATTCTAGCTTCATAAAGCTATAGTTGGACATGTTGCGCTCAGTGGGCCGGAGGCCCCTACTCACATAAGCCACCGGTCTGTCTCCTGAAAGAGCACTGCACCAAGCCCACTATGAGTAGCGTCAGTTTCAAGAATGAAGGGACGTGAAAAGTCCGCATAAGCCAGTACTGGGGTAGAAACCAACCTTGACTTTAGAGCATTGAAGCTCTCTTCGCACTCGGACGTCCATGCGGACCCCAGTTCCTGGCCAGATCCCCGTTTTGTTTTGGTGCCAGCAAGGTCAGCTACCAACTGGTGCAAGGGTTTAGCCAAGAGAATATGAACATACATTGTGACACTCAGGAATGTTAATGATGATTGATGACCCTTGATGACCAGCTCTAGCCCACTTGTGTGGCTAGAGCTGTGCAAGTTGTCGTGGGAGCCCATATAAAGAAAAACTGTTTGGGGTGTCAAGTAGATCATCCGAGTCAAAAACAGTATGCGTATCTCTACCCACCCGACCGTGGATATTTTTCTACTAACTTTGAAGAGTTAATGACGGACTTATTGTCCTGGGAATTTCTTCCGGCTCTAAAGTATACGCTGGAGAAAGTCGGGTTGGATACAGTAGAGGCTAGAGTGGAAGGAGCAGCAGATGCTTTCCTGTTTGATCTGAAGGGGGAAGAACACATCCTGGAAAAGGTTGAAGAGATCACTGCAGTGTACATGGTGGGAGATAAGAAGAGGGAAGATTTATTGCAAGGTTTCCACAGTTTCTGGAACTCTTAATCAGTCATTGAAATGTGTGAAAGTCATGTGAAAAAAAAACAGTTTTTAACAAACAATGTGTAAAATTGTTATTGATTTTTATATTAATTTTATAGGTTTAACCTTTGTAGCTGATGTAACTTTGTTGCAGTTTACAGGCTGCTGATGTCAGCCTGTAAACTGAAAAAGGCGCAATCTAATCTATGATAATCATGTAGTGAATGTAATACTGAATGTAATACTGAATGTAATGCATGAGAATTGATGTCTTGTTTTAATAGTTTTTAAATGTCTTAATGGTCTTGGGACGACTCATTCATCCGACCTGCTCTTACAATATCAACCCTCACGGACTCTGAGGTCCTCCGGCACCGGCCTCTTAACCATCCCACATGTAAGTTCTAAAACGCACGGTGAAGCGGTCTTCAGTTATTATGGTCCCCGACTGTGGAACAGCCTGCCGGAGAACCTCAGGGCTGCAGAGACTGTTGAGATTTTTAAAAAGAGGCTCAAGACACATCTTTTTACTCAGCTCTTTGACTAATTATGCTTCTTACCTAATTATTCATTTATTTATTTATTTATTTAGTATTTATTTCTTTTATATGTTTTTATGTCCTGTTCTTAACTATTCTTAACCATTCTTAACTCACTTTTACTGTCTTAATCCCTCAGTTCATAGCTATTACACCTTTTATCTCATTTTACTGTTTTAGTCTTTCAGTTTTTAGCTCCAGTGTTTCCTTTTGGAGGGAGGGAGACGCCACCGTTTGGTGGCGTCTCCCTCCCTCGTCTCAGGTCTAGGTGCCCAGCCGTGTCTCAGCTTGCTTGTGTGTGCGGGGGTGTGTGTTGAGTGTCTGTCTAAATGTAAGTATGCATGTGTGTCTACGAGTGTGTGTGCTTTTATATTCTATATTTTTATGGCATTTTTATTCTCCTAATGTTGGATTTTCTGTGTTTCTTTGCAGTTTTTATCATCTGTGAGGCACTTTGCATTACACAACGTATGTAAGTATGTAGTCGATCAATAACCTCAAACTCATAAAAATCATAGCACTTGGACATCTTCTGTTCACAATCAGACATGTCAAGTTGAGGACTGGTTGGCAGGTCAGGACCCTTACACATTCCACAAACTGTCTCGAAAAACGTATGCTAGAAACCATGTTTTTGCCCCCCGCCTGCTGTCTAAATTTTAGGCTGATCTTTGCAATATGACTGCGCTGTCTAAAGACAATGACAAGTTTAAATTCTTGCTTACAGTGATAGACGTATTTTCAAAGAAGGCTTATGCGCGTGCACTGAAAAACAAAACGGCGACTGAAGTTGCAACGGCTTTTGCTTCGATATTAGACGAGAGCGGTATACCGGCTAAAATTCAAACTGATGTGGGAAAATAATTTTTTAATCGGGTCTTTGAAAAGCTGGTGTCACGGCGATGTCCGGCGTGGACTCGGAATGGTGGACCCAAACGCAGATGCAGGGTAGCGGGTGCACAACTCAGGTTTAATTAATAAAACGTAGAACATAAAGCGCTCCGCTACGGGAGGAAACAAGGGCTCTCGGACTAACACTAAAACCCCCACACGGGAAACAGTACAAACAAAAACTCTACCTCGAACCGGGATGTCCGGGGAACGGACAAGCGGGGATCCGGGTAGACGGGCACGGGGTTCAGGACGGGAGTCTAACGGGTAACAAAAGTCCAACAGACAACGGTGTACGCTCCGACAGCTTCCACTGTCGGACCCAGGCCTTAAGAAGGGGAGGTAATTTGCGGGATGCAGCACAGGTGCGCGACCTCCTGCTGGCCCCATGTCAGGGTTTGGCGCCCCCTATGGGTGAGGAGGTGCCCAGACCCTGACAGCTGGTGAAGAAGCACAACATACAACACTTTGCAACCGGGAGTGAACTCAAAGCTTCCATATTAGAACGGTTTAACAAAACTTTGAAATCCAAAATGTGGAGGTATTTCACAGCAAAAAACACCCGACAATATATAGATGTAATTAGGGATTTGTTAGATGGCTATAATGACAGTTATCACAGCAGCATAAAAATGAAACCGTCTGAAGTAACTGCAGGAGTTACAAGAGGAGTTACAGGTGATTTTCAAACAGCGGAGGTGTTTGAAAATTTATACAGTACGATTTATCTGACCGTCAGGTCTGCTGGCCCCGTCAGTTTGACTCCTGGCTGCCTGCTAAAGAGGTCGTAGAGCTTAGGAAGAGGAAAAATGGGAAAGAGACAAACAAAATAATGGCAGAGTCTTTATGTGACACTACCCTCCAACGCCTTCAACATATTTCCGGACATCAACAGTTCGAATTTCACCACCACTTTATCACAACCCATAGAATTACAAGGATCTTATGAGATGGCTCTGTCTGAGATAATGTACTGCAACACATGGAATAATATTGAGACTTCAGAAAACGGTGTGGAGATTATCGATCATTCTAACACAGAGGACCCTCCACTTTATCTTATGATTCCGATCGGATCGTATGAGTCTATTGAAGTTATAGTGAGGGAGCTGAATGCTATCTTAAAGACCTCAAAAAGTGAACTGTGGTTATTTTACAATCTTATAAAGAAAAGGATTTTTATAACAGATATTCTATAAAATTTTCAACACAGTTGTGCCACATACTAGGTTTTGGGGATGGTAAGTGGTTTTGAGTGAAAAATGAAGGCTACATACCCCTGTGATATTAATGGAGGGCAGTATAATTTTTACGTCTATACAAATATCATGGAAGCACAGCATGTTGGAGACTACGCCGTACCTCTTCTCAGAATCGTTAAAAAAGAAGGATCATAGGGAGATCAATCAATCTTTATTTATACAGTGTCTTATACAATCAAAATTGTTTCAAGCCGCTTTACAGAACCCCAGGGCCTAACCCCAGACAAGCAACAGTGGCAAGGAAAAACTCCCCTTTAACAGGAATAAACCTTGAGCAGGACCAGGCTCATGTAGGGGGACCTTCCTGCTGATGGCCAGCTGGGTAAAGAGAGAGGAGAGTAGAGGAGAAGAAGGAGAAGGAGAGGAGAAGAAGAAGGAGGAGAGGAGAGGCACAGAACCACACAAAATACACTATACAACGGGTCAGCGGGCCAGATGTCGTCATGCAGCTCCGAGGGTGGCGATACCTGTAAATAAATAGAGGGGGTGGCAGAAAAACTACACAGGAATCTGCATAACTAGTCTGCTCGATGAGGAGGAGAGGAGAGGAGAGAAGAGGAAACCATGACCCAGTGTGGTGACAGAGGCCTGTCAGGTGATCATGTTTCCGGACCCCGGCAGCCTTAGCTAAAAGCAAGTCACATTTTAGTTATGCTTAGCAGCATAACTAAAATGTGACCTAACAATTAGACGACCCCCTAAGTATGATCATTTGTCTGTCTATGATAGTAACTGGAACTACAGAATTAGTTACAATAAGCTTTATCAAAGAGGTAAGTCTTAAGTCTGGTTTTAAAAGTAGCGATGGAGGCAGCCTGTTATGAAACAACGTTGCGGTCTGGACCCAAATGCAGGCACAGGGTTACGTGGGGAGAACAAAGGTTTATTTTCAGGGGTTAAACACAAAACGCTCCACGACGGGAGGGAACAAGGGCTCTCGGGCCAACACAAAACCACCTACACGGGGAAAAGTCACAACACATGAAACTCTACCTCCCCACGAACCGGGATGTCCGGGGAACGGACAAGCGGGGGATCCGGGCAGACGACTCCGGATGGGAGTCCAACGGGGAACAGACCAGCCAGACGAGACAGCCAGGCGAAGGCGACGGCAACCATACCGATGGGGTCCAGACAGTCCAGTCCACAGTGCAGTTCAGTGTGACAGGGCGACAGTCCAGTACAGAGCAGTTCGACAGTACAGCACAATCCGACCGCTTCCACTGTCGGACCCAGGCCCTAAGAAGGGGAGGTAATTGCGGGATGCAGCTCAGGTGCGTGACCTCCTGCTGGCCCCATGTCAGGGTCTGGCGCCCACTATGGGGAAGGAGGTGCCCAGACCCTAACACAGCCTCCAGTACCTGGACAGGGAGCTGGTTCCATAGCAGGGGGGCCTGGTAGCTAAATGCTCGGCCCCCCAATCTACTCCCAAGGACTTTGGGAACAACAAGTAGCCAGAACCAGCGTTCTGAGAGCAGAGTGGTCTATTGGGCTGATAAGGTATCACTAGCTCCTCCAGGTAGGATGGAGCTAGGCCTCTGAGGACCTTGTAGGTCAAGAGGAGGGTTTTAAAAATGATTCTAAATTTAACGGGCAGCCAATGAAGAGACGCCAGTACAGGAGTTATGTGATCTCTTTGGTCAATACCTGTCAGAACTCTGGCTGCAGCATTTTGGATCACCTGGAGGCTTCTTAAAGAGTTGTTTGGGCACCCTGATAATAAAGAATTACAATAGTCCAGCCTGGAAGTAACAAAAGCATGGACTAGCTTTTCAGCATCATGCTGCAACAGTATCTTCCTGATCTTTGTGATGTTCCTCAGGTGAAGAAAGGCACTTCTAGAGACGAATTTGATGTGTGAGTTAAAGGAGAGGTTTTGATCAAAAGTTACTCCTAGATTCCTCACAGAGAGACTAGATTCTAAGGAGATACCATCTAGAGTGATAATGTGTTCTAACCTATCCCTGAGAGGTTCAGAACCAAACACCATGAATTCGAGACTCTCCATTGTGTATAGACCGAGATAATTTTGAAAACGGATACACTTTGTTTCTCTTCAATCTGTCGAGAGATGGTGAAATAGACAGCGAAGCTCTATCACCATCAGAACACGGCACCTGTCGTCTAGATTTACGCTTCCGAGTCGCTTTACCGAGGACTATGACACTGATCGTCTATGCGTGTTACGACAGTGTTATAGAAATAAACTCACTTCTAATCGACTATTAAAACGTGAATATTATATTTAACTTGGAAATAGTTTTTAAGAATTCATCCCACCCGCGAGGTATGGTCCGTGCGTGAAAGCGTCTGTTTGACAAAGTCTTCATTAAGTCAAAAATGTGCGATCCTTTACTAGTCTTATCCTAGACAACAATCTCCCCTGAATGGTTCCATCTCAAAAGGTCTGAATTATGAAGCTTCTGGAGGAATAAAGGTGGCGGTCTTCCGATTGCGGCCTCCGATATTCTGTAAAATATCATCTTCAATGCTATCGTGAGGTTTTTTCCTCCTCTTCAACTCTTATAGGTCCCTCATCATGTTCACCTCCTTCCTCAGCGGACTCAGTAGGTAACTTCAAAACTATTTCAGAGTCTTGACTCGACCGTTTTTTGAGCAGGGTAAGATATTTTTCAAGTAGATTATTATAGTGTAGGCTTTTTCTGTACACGGTTCCCAGCTGGTTCAAAGCTCGTTCCATTTTCTCTTCCAATTCATGCTGTGCTTTCTCAGCAATGTCTTCGGTTCCCGTTTTTTTCTTTGTTAAACTCTCCAGTTGTTGAGGGGAAATCATGTACATTTTATTAAATGATGTTATGATGTGGAAGCGCCTGCGTCATGAAAAGTTATATCTTTATCTTCAACTACCCCCGACCGGCAAGCAGACTGGTCAAGAATGGGACAGCGGCTCCTAATAATGGGAGAAGGTCTGCGTCAGCACCTTGCGCTTATGCTTCACTCCTCTTGTGCCGTTAGCAAAAAGCTTGATAAACTTCTTCTGTTTATTCAATTTGCTGTATTGATCAGAGGTTGGCGGAACATTACCTTTCAACGCGTTAAGCGTTACTTCACAGAGGGCCAGTATGAGATCGTCCAATCCCTGACATAGAAAGATCCTTCTCTCCGAGGGTTTTAGAGCATGCAAAGCTTTTAAAATCAGCAGATTTATTTTAATCCGTTTAGACATTTTCAAATCACTTTTTATACTGGTAAACTACAGGCCACTGGTTAGGTAGTATCTGGACAGTTCTGGACAGTCAGGTCTTAGATCGACGATTAAATACATATATGGATCTTTTGTGGCATCATTAAAACTCTGTAGAAAATATTCTCTCTGCCCCGGGAACATCTGTTGAGCTAAAATTCTTATCTGTAATTTATCACGCGGAGATTTGAAGAGGACGATGTAATTTGTATTCAAACTAATCGTCCGGCTGTGCTTCCCCTGCTGAAATAAGTTTTGAACTAGAAAAATGAACGATAATTTTCTATGGTGTCTGTACATGGTAAAAGTCTTCATTAATTCATCATGATTCACACCGGTATCCATACAGTCAATAATCACTAACAGATTATGCTGGTTTGATGGAAAAATATTTTCATCCATCAAAGAATCAGGAATTCCTTCAATAAATTTAATCTTTACATTTTTAGCCAATTCCTCATACACAGGCTGATAAGAGGAATACGCCCAGATGATTCGATCAGGGAGTCTAGAAAAAGTATGTTCCATATTTTGAAGAAGCTGATTGACAAAAAATCATTTACCGCTTCCGCTTGCTCCTACAAGCGGGGCTGTGAATGGGAGTTGGAAGTGGGGGTCAAAATACACCTCTTCAGGCATGATCACCCTTTAATTTTTCAGTAAACTGAACACTTAAGTAATGCTGTACGCTTATTTATCAGGGTGGATTACTAAAATTAAAAGAACAAAGAAGTAGTTGAAAAATAATTTATTGATATACAAAATACATGTGAATAAAATGGAATACACAATAGACAATTCATAGTAAAGTATAAAACACGATACAAAATATTCAGAATCTGTTTATATGAATAAAACAGGATATATTTACAATCTGTTTGTGAATAAAACAGAATATACAGTGCTCACTTTTCTCAAAAAGTTTTTCTCAAAAGAACTGTATAGAGAAGCCGTCAGGTCATCCCATCATAAATCTATACAGTTTTGTTGAGACAGTACACGTGTCATATGTTTTAATAGCCAAACGGTAATGTTTTCCTGTCAGCAAAGAGTCGCCTCTTGTCAAAGACAATACCGAAATTGATCACCCTCTCTTCATTAGTGAGCTCAAAAGTTTTCAGAGTCCTTGTAATTTTATTGTAATGCACTGAAATTTCACGCTGTGTTTCACGGTGTGTTTCACTAGGTGTTTCACGGTCTTTGAGATAGGGTTCTACCAGAGACTGTCAGACTGTCAAAGTAGAACTTTTTAAAATTTTCATAATTTTGTGCAATCCCCTTAGCATGTAGAGTCACTTTACCTCGCTCTGTTACATAGGCGTAGGATTTTGGACCCGCTGCAGACCACGATTTAATAAAGTTGCCGGGGTCTAATTCAGATGTCAAATCTCCTAGATAGTTTCCAAGCGGGGGGTTATATTGAGCACTAGGTCTCAAGACAAACACTATTGAACCGGTATCGCAATAAAAAACCCTTTCTTGGAGTAAATCCAACTGTTTATACAATTCAAGACATGCATAAGCTGTTGTGAACGCCGCAATAAAAACATTCACATCACCAGGAGGTATGACGCAATTAGAAGAATAGCGACATTGGACCACTGCAACACCGTCATTAATGAAGTGAAACTGTGAAATCTGATATTTGCTGGAAAAAAAACCTTCAGGTTTGCTCACCAGAGTTCTTGTAAGATGATTAGATCTTTGTGCCAGCTTACCCCACAGTGAATTCAGTAATAGTTTTGCAATTTGTCTTTTTGCAGGGTTATGAGCAATTTTCTGAGGTTCTACTTTAATACCCTGCTTTTCTTGATATTCATCTATGTATGCGCGTTGACTTGCTTCATCATCAACCCCTGGAGGGTAACCTGAGGCTTCTTGTTTCTGTTTAAGGAAGGTGTAAATGTAGTCTTTAAAGAGCTTGTCGGATTTTTCTTCAAAATGCCACACTATATATTTCTGCCATAACCCTTCATTAGCTCAACACTGACCCACACCCTGCGCAATGCCCTGTCTTCATCATTGTGTTTACATTCAGTAGTCTGCTTGTTCCTGAGACCGCATAAACGACATAATGTGAAAATAAGCTTTCCATTATTGTTTCTGCTGGGAAGTACTGGGTAAAACAGTTTACGCGGGGGTGTTGACATGTGATCTCATACGTCACTGCACTGTTCTATGTAAATGAGGGTTTGTCAATAAAGTTTTTCGTTAGTTCCGGTCGAATGGTGACTGAGTGATAGGTGTGATTTTCTTCCTCCGCCGAAAATACAAATAACGCAAGTTATTCCTCGCAATGACTGCGCCACAAGCGCCAACAGGTTATGGGCCCAGGTGAGATGTAGGTAACCGATGGGTGAGACTGTGTTTTGACGGAGACGAGCGAAACTACGAGTTGTGGGAGACGAAACTGTTAGCACACATGTGGCTACTGGGGCTAAAAGAAACTCTTCTAAATGAACCCGCCGCGGACAACGTGGAGGCGGATACCCTGAAGAACGAAGAGTCGTATGCTGAAATGATCCAGTTTTTGGACGATAAAGGTTTGTCCCTTATTATGAGAGAAGCGGCTGACAACGGGAGAAAAGCACTTAAGATATTAAGGGACCATTATGCCGGTAAAGGAAAGCCCTGTATTAGAAGCCTGTATACGGAGCTAACATCCCTGCAGAAAGGTGTGAGTGAAAGTGTCACGGACTATATTATCCGGGCTGAGACAGCAATAACAGCTCTAAGAAATGCTAACAAGACACTCAGTGATGGGCTCTTGATTGCCATGGTGCTAAAAGGATTACCTGAGGCCTATAAACCATTTTCCATCCATATCAATCAAGGAGGTGATAATCTAACTTTTTCCGACTTCAAGACAAAGCTAAGAAGTTTTGAGGACATGGAAAAGTTTCGCACGGTTTCTGAGGACAACATCATGAAAGTGGCTGCACCTGTCTCAGATTGGAGACGCAGAGACAGAAACGCATGTCCTGAGATTACATGTTACACGTGCGGCGAGAAAGGACATAAGGCATGTGCATGTCCAAAAGAGCGCAAGGAAAGGAAGACACAATGGTGTGGATACTGTAAAAGTTCAACACACAAAGATGCATTGTGTTGATGCAAAAAGAAGGATAACGTAAAGCAAACAGCAGATGACATCTGTGAGGAACAATCGTACGCATTTAAAGTGAGTGAATGTCAACTTGTTGGTCTGAAGCAGAGGGGACTCATGGTCGACACTGGAGCGACTTCGCATATAATAACGGTGTCAGGGTCTGGGCAACTCCTTCCCCATAGGGGGTGCCAAACCCTGACATGGGACCAGCAGGAGGTCGCGCACCTGAGCTGGATCCCACAATGGAGCCCTTCATAAAGCCCGTGTCCGACAGTGGAAGCTGTCGGATCGTACACCGTTGTTCTGTTGGATTGTTGATTAGTTTGTTGGATTTGTTCTGTTGGACACCTGTTCCCCATTGGACTCCCGTCCAGAATCCCGTGCCCGTCTACCCGGATCCCCCGCTTGTCCGTTCCCCGGACATTCCGGTTCGTGGAGAGGTAGTTCTGTTTTGGTTTGTACTGTTTCCCGTGTGGGTGTTTTTCGGTTGGCCCGAGAGCCCTTGTTTCCTCCCGTAGCGGAGCGCTTTGTGTTTTACGTTTTGAAATTAAACTTCTGTTCTTCACCCGCTACCCTGCGTCTGCGTTTGGGTCCACCGTTCTGAGTCCACGCCTGACCCATGACAAATGGATGTACAAAAGTTCTTTAAGTTTGATGAGTCATTCCAGCCCCAACATCACACAGTTGAACTGGCCGATGGCACGAGAACAAACGGTGTGGCGCTGAGGAGAGGCAACGCTGAGGTGACATTGGTGGATCGCGAGGGGAAGAGGATTAAAGCCACACTGAAGAAGGCACTCTACATCCCAACGTATCCACAAGACATTTTCTCCGTAAAGGTGGCGAGGACCAATGGAGCCTTAGTCAACTTCAAAGAAGGCCACAGTGAACTCATCCACAAGAGTGGGACCAGGTTTGATATCAAAGAGTACAACAGACTCTATTATTTGAATACTGTAAATTATGTAACTGATGACAGTTGTAACAGTTGTACTGATATTCACACATGGCACAAAATCCTCAGGCACTGTAATTATGAAGATGTTTGCAAATTACAAGATGCCGTAGAGGGAATGCAGATTAAGGTAAAGTGGATAAATCCAAACTGAGTTGTGATGTCTGCACCCAAGGAAAATTTATCCAAACCAGGAACAGAGAGCCAGATACATGAGCAAAATCAGCGCTTGAATTAGTCCATGCCGATCTAGCTGGCCCTCTTGATCCAGTTGCTAAAGATGGATTCAGATATACACTAGCATTTACGGACGACTACTGAAGTACAGTATTTGTGTACTTTCTCAAAGCTAAAAATGACACTGTAAAGGCGACTGAAAAATTTCTTGCTGATGTTGCTCCTTATGGAAATTTGAAGTGTGTCAGAACAGACTGTCAGGGCCTGGTGGACCTCCTTCCCAATAGGGGGCGCCCGCTAGCGTCAGGAGCAGAAGGACTCCACACACCTGCACCGCATCGGGCAATCACCGAGCGCTTGTTAGGGTCGTCATCGACAGCTGGGGTTGTCGGATCGTCTTCCTGCGCCCAGTGGACACCCAGTTGGCTGACCTCCCGTTGCCTGGTGCCCCGACTTGTTTTGTGAACTTCCTTTGAACGGACAGTCGTCCCGCCGGCCTGTATCCCGGACTTGGACCCGCGGTGACGTACCGGTTGTATCATTGTCTCCTCGGGTTCCGAGTGTTTTCTGTTGGTCCGCGACCCTGCTAGTTTCGGAGCGTTTTTTGTTCGGTCCGTTTGACCCCGTTAGTTTCCTCCTTTTTTTCGGAGCGGTTTTTGTTCTTTTTGTTTAGACCCTGTTTTGATTCCTCCGTTTGCCGGAGCGTTTTTTGTGCTTACGTTTGTAATAAACGAGTTAACCCTTGTTACCCTGTGTCTGCGTCTGGGTCCTCGAACCAAACCTAACACAGACAACGGCACAGAGTTCACAGGAAAAGAGTTCCAAGCTTTGCTAAAGGTTATAAACAAGTGATGGGAGTAGATTACAAAGAAACTTTCTCTCCAACAGCAAATCTGACTTAGATTCATGCTCTGATGCAAGTGGCAGCACAACATGATCTTAACGTACATCAGATGGACGTCAAGACAGCATATCTGCATGCTCCTATCGATTGTGAATTGTACATTGAACAACCCGAAGGTTTTGAACAACACTCAGACACTGGTGAAAAACTTGTGTGTAGACTGAACAAATCACTGTATGGCTTGAAGCGATCCGGTAGGAACTGGAACCTGATGTTGAGTAACCACCTATGCAACAATGGATTTGTGCAAAATCCAGCTGATCATTGTGTGTACACAAAGCAAGCAGGGGAAGAGAGAGCAATATTAATAATATGGGTCGATGACCTTATTATTGCTGCAACTAATGATGAATTACTATCTGATACCAAGAAAACACTGGCTGCAAAATTCAAAATGAAAGACCTTGGAAAAATAGGACATTTTTTAGGCATTGACTTTGAACAGGGTGAAGGAGTTATAAAAATGAGCCAGAGCAAATATATCAGTAAGGTACTGGAAAAATTTGGAATGTTTGACTGTAAATCAAGGCCTACACCATGTGAACAAAAGCTCGATTATCACAGTGAAGCTGATCCAGTTGATGCAAAAATGTATCGTGAATTAACAGGAAGCCTTATTTACATAATGACATGTACAAGACCTGACTTATGTTGGATAGTGAGCAGATTATCACAGCATTTGTCTGAACCAAATGAAAAACACTGGCTAACTGCCAAACATGTACTGAGATATTTGAAGGGAACAATGGATCACAAACTTTGCTATGGAAAATCGAAGACAAACCTAAAAATCAGTGCCTACAGCGACTCTAATCAGGAGCCGATTTGAGTGACAGGCAAAGCACCACAGGGTTTTGTGTGAGCTTAACTGACAGCGGACCGCCTATTTCATGGAAATCTAAGAAACAGGTCACTGTTGCCTTATCTACATGTGAGGCTGAATATATGGCATTGGCTGCAACCACTCAGGTTTGTGAAATATCTGTTCGGTGTGTAAATATATAGACACATGCATATATATTTGTAAAAATGTATGTAAGAATAGAAGTTGTTTATAAGCTGCACAGTCTGTATAGTTCGAGATCAAGTGGGGGTGTTGACATGTGATCTCATACGTCACTGCACTGTTCTATGTAAATGAGGGTTTGTCCATAAAGTTTTTCGTTAGGTCTGGTCCAATGGTGACTGAGTGATAGGTGTGATTTTCTTCCTCCGCCGAAAATACAAATAACGCAAGTTATTCCTCGCAATGACTGCGCCACAAGCGCCAACAGGGGGATAGACTTTAGCATGGATCAAGCCAAAGTAATTTTCAACCGCATCAAAATTGTTTCTGATTATTTTTGGATGTGAAAGTGGAAACGAGTGACAGGACATAACGTAGGGATAAAGCGAAGTGAAATAAAAATAATTGATGACCTCATCACCCACGGCAACATGACGCATCCGGATAGCAGCGGTTCTCCCCCCGTATAAAGCTTCTCTAGGGTCTAGAGGAATCGGTTCTTGAAACCTCTCTAAGAAAGATTTAACACCTGGGTCAGTTTTTTTTATGAAGTTCCATTCATGTTCCCACATTGTCACCACAGAATGAACATTGTATTCAGTTTTTAAACGCTCAATTATTTTCATTGTGTCTTAGAATAATTCGCTAAATCGATCACCTGTGAGAGGAGATTTATCATGAGGGTTATAACATGATCTACAGCCATGGTAAAAACATCCAAAATAGCTAAAGACAATCGTCTTGCCGTTTACCACTGCGTGTCCATCCGCAAAATAGCATCCGATTTTAACTTCTCCCCCATCCAACGCATGTCAAATTGAAATTCTGCGTGAGAAAGCCTCAAACTCCAGCCACTGGATTGAAGCGTGTGAGAAAGGTTTGAATGATGATTGATAGTTGTCAGGAGATGGAATCGTAACAGATTCAGGTTCTAAGAATAAGGTTTAAAAAACAGTCAATGAAGCAATTGTAATGTTCTCAAATGGATCACACTTTGTTGTCTGTATGAATTCGCCACGAAATGTCGTTGCACCCTCTGCCAGGATTTGAACATCATTTGAACAATAATCTACTAACCCGCGATTATAGTCAAATTCCAGATCTTTTACCATCTCGTACCATTGAAAGAAACTTTCTTGCTGTTTAGAATTCATTTAATCGACATACATGTCAGCTCCTGGATATCTCCCCTTATACCCAACTTTTGAATAGTCTGTAAATTTGTGTGGAACGTAACCTTTTTTAAGCATAGTTTTACAGCCTAATGCCTTAGGGAATTCCCTGAGTGGAATGGGGATGAAGGAATGAATCAATAAATGTAATGTGAAAGTCAGTGTCCCCAATCAGAATTATTTTACTCCCTTGAGCCACAACGAACGATGATACACCTTGCTTAACGTAGGTATTTAAAATGATGTGATGGTCAAAACCCTTGCCATAATGCAAAATGAATGTTGTGTTTTTGTGTGCTTTTTTTCGATAATGCATGAGGAACATTAAAGCACAGTCAGAGCCTTCCCAGATCAGTTCCTCATTGTCTGACGATCGAACTACAACGAGCACTGGAAGATGAGTACCGGTGGTTTGAGCGGTCTCAAAATCAAAAAATACCAGCTTCTTTTCATTAATCTTCTCCTCAGGCATCACCTCTTTTACCCGCATGTAGCAAATATGACTTTCTTCAGCTTCTACAGCAGAATTGGAGTTTTGATTGGCTGAGTCAGCAGCTGATGCTCTCTCTTCAGTCAACAATTGTAAAGAGGTTTTACTCCATTTACAGATCAGGCAGCGTTTAAAAATACATCTATGGGGTTGAGGATTTTTAATAGAAGCGTAGTACACCGAATTACATTTTGGACATTTTTTATTTATCTCACAATTGGAGACTGCTTTTCCCGCCTTTGGACGCCATTTTAACTCACAATGTCGCTCAAAACACTGGATATTCATGCAGAACCTATTACAGCGCTCACAGTAGGTTTTGTGAATTAAGCCTTCTTTGCAGTTAGTGTTGCAGATATTACAGGCCATTCCACAGAAATGTCTGTACTGCATTTGGTAGCCTGTGTGACAGTGTTCACAGAAAAATCTCACTCCGAGAAACCCCTTAATATTCTTTATCCCATAATAGTGATTTTTGTGTAAAAGGAGATAGTATGTTGTTGGACGCGGAGGTGTTCCTGTTTGAAATTTACCAAGTTTTTCCGTTGGTTATTGTCATTATCAATTGCACGGTGAAAGATGACGATTTTACAATCCAGCAATTGCTCAACATCGCTGAATGTCACATTGGTGTGAGGGTTCAGACCAGCCCTAATATGAATGTCACGTCCGACGGTCAAAGCTTCGGTGTATGCTAGCTCAGGGTTTTTCAGGCGGGCTAAATTTACAGCAAAATATGTCTGATCAGGGTTCTGTTGTCCGTATAAATGTTTAGCTTTTTTTTAAATAATTTCAGCCTTGAAGCACGATTCTATTTGCCTTTTACCTCCCCCACGTGGTGCTCTTACGATATTAACAATTAGCTCCAAGGATCCATCTGTGAACACTGACATATTGCTCTGCACTAATTTATCTAAAAGATCATGAAATTCAGAGAGCTCACCAACTCCAAAGCAAACAATTGCACTAACATCATCTTGCAGACGATCGGCAGGTAAATTAACTTGGATAAGGTCGTTTGGCTCGGCTCAAAGTCTTTGTATAAATTCTGAAATCCATCCCTATACCCCTTCAGTCACATTTACATAAAAATCATGAAAATTAGGAGTAGCAGATGGAGGTGGAAAGAGAAGGAAAGTGGGAATCTCAACGTTGTTACACCGATCTCGGTGTGTAACGTTCACATTATCATTACTTGCACTGGCATGAGAACTATTCAACTGATGACTGCTGGCGCCTGCGTCTAGAGAGGTTGATGCGCGCGCCTCAGCCTCAGTTTCCCCTCCCCCCATTCTCTTCACCCTCAGCATTCCCCCCTTCATTTTCTCTTCCTTCAGCTTCACCCCGGCCTTCCTGAAGCATGCTCTCTGTAGCCATTGCACGTTCAACATATAGATCGTCACTAGGACTCCACGGTTCATTCATTTGAGCATATTCTTCTCTTTCAAAGCTGTAAAACCATCCACAGGGCTCCATGCAATGTCTGACGCTACATCATCTAGCACTAATGACTCAAGCGAAGGATATATACCGTAATTTCCGGACTATAAGCCGCAACTTTTGTCACACGCTTTCAACCCTGCGGCTTATGCAACGATGCGGCTAATTTATGCATTTTTTCTAACGGCCGGCAGGGGCGCTCGAGCAGAAAAGGTAAGAGTGAGACAGGTGGAATATATGTGTCGAGGAAGATGCAAGTTTAATGTAACTTCGCGCTTTGTCCATGAATAAAATTAGCATGAACAGACCCTCATCATGGAAAATGCAAGAAGAAATGCATATGACGCAGCTTTCAAGTTAAAAGCAATCGAGCTGGCCGATAAAGAAGGAAACAGAGCTGCTGCACGTAAACTTTTACTGGTGTTTTTTTAACCAGCCCTGTTAGTGCTGTGCTACCGTATTCCTGCTGTGTTACTGCCGCGTCACAGGCACTGTTTGGAAAGAAAAGCTAAGGTATATTATTAAAACTTTGAAAACTCTTTCTGTGTACCGTCTTTCTTTGTAAATATCTCATGTTTCAACGTGGGCATATGCGGCTTATAGACAGGTGCGGTTTAAGTATGTACAAAATGTTTTTTTCTTTAAAAATGTACTGGGTGAGGCTTATAATCAGGTGTGCTCTATAGTCCGGAAATTACAGTATATGTGTGTAGAATGTTCTGTAGTTCATCTTCCGTAGGGAGAAAAACTCTACTAGTTTGAGGCTGATGGTGAGGATGTTGTGTAGGGGAGGCCGGATGAGTCGCATTAACACTTTCATTTACTGTTTCAGTGTTGCGGGATCTCTAAGAGATTGTCACTTTCTGATCAATCCATTGTTTTGTGATTATATTATTTTTAAAAGCTTTTAGAGAAGAAGTGTGTTAGTTCCTGATCTATAATGTAATGAAAATAACAAATAAATAATCTTATTCCTTAAATAAATAAATCAATAATCTTATTCCTTCCTTGATTCAATATTTGATATTACAAAAAATATAAATTATCATTAAAAAATAAACGTACATACATACAGTTGCTATCCATGATGAGAAAGTCAGGCTCCCGCTGGGGTCACTGTTCTTCTGAAGTCAAACCGGAGTGGACTTTGATGACCGAAGGTTCAGATTCTGGAGCTTGCACCAATGCTAGTGATCATTTAACCCTGAGGCCCGGAATATATTGGGAAGGATTTCCTGTCTTATTGATTATGCATGGCGGGGTCACACGGGGTGCAGATAAAGTTGGCTGTAGTCTCTGTCCGTGTTTGTTATAACTTAGAACCCTAGATTATCACAATATTATATTATTCCTTCCCACGGCACCTGAATGCACTCGTTACATTAATCACGCTGACTCATTTCACTCATCCTCTTTCCTCAATCTAAACATAAATAAGTATGCTTAAGTATGTAAGAATATAAGCATAAGTATTTAAGTATGTTTACTATATAAGTATATAATTATGTTAAGTATATAAGTATGTTTGTCTATACATTAATAAGTCTGATTGTTTCTTATCTCCCTCTGCTGTAAACTCCACTGTTCCAAACCCAATTCCCCATCTACACACACACAGACACACACACACACACACACACACACACACACACACACACACACACACACACACACACACACACTCACTGTGTTTTCTCAATCCATACATGTCTGTTTCTTAAAACTCCTTGTCTCAGGAAACAGACTCCCCCTTGTAGAACACACAACACAACACAACCGCTGGTCAGCACATGTTAGATGTCAAAGGACATGCGACACCTTTAGTTTTCTATTAGCTTTATCTATTATTTAATTTATGACACATATCCAGTAGTCAGTTTTTTACTAGTTTTATCTATGATTTAATTTATGACACATATCCGGGGGTCAGCACATATCCAGTAGTCAAAAGCAAAACCATAATAACAGTTCCTCAAAGGTCAAGGCAACGCATCAGGGGATTTCCCAAAGGTCATTAAGGGTCATTAACGGTCATCAATCATCATTTACATTCCTGAGTGTCACAAAGTATGTTCATATTCTCTCTCTTAGTCATCTTGGCAAAGCCATCGACAAAACGGCTGTAGTAACTGGCGAACCCTAAAAAGGACCACAACTCACTGATGTGACGAGGACGCTGCCAGCCAGCCACAGCCTCGATCTTCTTGGGATCGGTTGAGACACCCCGACTGGAGATGATGTGTCCCAAGTACGACACCTGCTCCTGGAAAAATGCACATTTCTCCGCTTTGACCTTAAGGCCCTGTCCCTGCAGTCGCCGGAGCACCATTTCCAGCCGCTGGAGGTGTTGCTCAACGGAAGATGAAAAGATGATTATGTCATCAAGATAAAGCAGGAGGTACTGACCTTGCTGATTGCCAAACGTGGGTTGCATCAGCCGCTGGAAAGTGCTTGGCACGTTGCAAAGGCCAAAAGCCATCCAATTGAATTTGACCAGGGCCAAAGGGGCTGCAAAAAGCAGTCTTGGGACAGTCCTGCTCAGCCACAGGCACTTGGTTTTACCCACTGGCGAGGTCGAAAACCAACGGGCCCCCGATAAAGCGTCCAGGCTCTCCTCGATACGAGGCAGTGGAAAGGCATCCTTTCTGGTCTTACTGTTCAGGAGCCGATAATCCACACAGAGTCTCAAGCCACCATCCTTCTTCCTCACAAACACAATACGTGAGGCATAGAGGCACTGGGACTGGAGCTCTCACAGATGACTTGTAACTCAAGAAGCTGGTTAATGTGCATCTTCACTGCCCCATACTCTGAAGGGGGAATGCAATGATACCGTTGCCGCACAGGGACATCGTCAAGCAGAGGTATCTCATGTGAAATCAGTTTGGTACACCCCAAGTCACCATCATTGGCTGCGAACACTGAGCTATACTGGTCCAGCAAAGACCGAACACTGGCTTGTACCAGCTCAGTTAAGGCTGAAGAATCCCATGACCCTATCCTGTCAAGTACAGATGGGGCGGCTGACTGGGAGGCCAGCGTGGCTATAGTCGACCCCACCTCAGTTATCCCTGCAGGCAAGCTGACAACTTGAGCGGCATTCACAATGCCAAGTCTGGCCCGGGGGTAGAGGAGAACCCCTGCTTCTCCAACATTGACAACTGGTACCTACACAGTGCCACAGACAACCCTTAACAGGCATGGGGAAGCCAACAGCCCAGCTGGCAAACCCGACTGGTGGGGCTCGAACAAAACGCTCTGACCCAAAAACTGTTCAGAACAGGTGGCAGCAACCAGCTTCATCACCCCACGGGGTACCCGAACTACTTGTCCTCCACGGACCCTAACGTCACCCTGAGGGTTTGAGGTAGGCTGTACTGCCGTCTGGTGGCACTTCTGAAGGGCAGCCACAACTGGACCCAGTGCGCCTGACACAGAAGGCGACTCAAAGAGGGATGACCCAAACACCCCCCCCTACTACAGGACTTATATACTTGTAGCCCCTCCCACAGGTTAAACCAATTATCAGAGTTATTACATTAACTAATACATTTTGAAACTCAAAATAACAACTGCACAGGATCATACAAAATATGCATAAAATGACCAAAGAACATTTCCACTACCAAAAACAGCCCAGTGCATAGTAAAATACATGTTCAACCTAGTCCAACAAAACACCCCTGCTAAAATAGACGGTGCCGTAGCAACCCCCGAAACCCTCCCATATATATAATCATTGAACAGTCCATCGGTTTCCCCCAGACCAGGAAGTATGTCCTACTGGTGAGTCATGGAAACACTGGTGCTTTTGATAAATGACAAACAAAACAAACCCTGATGTTTTTAAACAGCCACAGTATAGGTGTGATTCTTTGGGCAATGTTAAACAGACGGGAGGTGATACGGTGAGGCAATATGAAATTAATGCGGGTGGACACAACTGTAACAAAATGCCTGGTTGGCCATTCCGTGCATGTCGGCTACAATGTAATCCCATGAGAAGCTATGGCAAGAGTGGTGTGTGAAATGCTTAAACCAAGTAAACCAAGACAAAAGGGTGTGGGATGAAATGTGACACAGCGGAAGGTCAGCCACAATGTTCAAATTTTGCTGGCAGATAGCTGCCTATGCACTTGTGCACTTGCGTGAATGAACGTGTGTGTGTGTGCGTGTGTGTGTGCGTGTGTGTGTGTGTGCGTGCACGTAAGCGGCACAGCTCACTCCGTGACAGTTACACCTAGTTATAATTACTGCCTTGTGGTGACAATGCTATGGTAGGCTAAGATCAAGAAACCCTGGAGACAACTTGTTTCTGGGGTGCCCTGCCCTTAGTCTTAGAGCTCTGGCTACAGGTTCAGTCATCATCCTATCCCATCTGGCATTAAATAGAAATAGAAGCAGTAGCAATAGAAGAAAATCCTGAATGAAGGAACCCATAAGGATACATATCCTACCACACAAGGTAGTAGTTAATAGCAACAATAAGACCTGATAGTCCAATCTGTGCTCTGTCTAGATTCAGAAGAAGAAAGCCTTCAGTTCCACACAATCAGAAGCCCGAGTGTTTTCATACTAATGAGATCCACAGGACATTTAGTAAGTGTGTGAAAACTGACTGAAACTGGAATCCCAAAAATGTAGCAGAAGGTACCATAGACAACATGAAACAAGAAGCTGCTCCTGATTGATGTTGAAACTGTATGTGGCAGACAATTTTGTTTCAAAAGCGTATGAATAAACTGCCTCCTCAACAGATGAAAGTAGAAAATTCTAACTTATAATGTCAGTTTCATGTGAGACTTTTAGTTCTTTTTTTGTCCGATAAAAGTGACGCCAAACTGTGATAAATCTATCGGACATGTAGCCTCGTTTATGTTACATTACTACGTTACATTGCATAACAGTAGAACACATGGATTTAATAACCATCATGGTTATTTTGACAAGTTCCTCATGAGAGCCTTCTGTTCATTTACATCCATCCCCCTTCATGTAGCTTCCTTTATTTACTTATTTTTTCCGTTTAGAGAAACTAAGGAAAAATAGACTATTAACAGATAGTTTTAATCATTAAGAATGAGAATGATCGATAACAGCCAAGAAATAGGAGAGAGTAAAGAATAGTTGTGTCTAGCGGCGGAGCGGCGTTATGAACAATATCAGGTGATGTCCGGCAGATGGCGCTATGTTTACTAGCAGGACCCACCACCTATTAATATTACCCTTTGTATCTGTTGGCCTTTAATCTATAGTCAAAGCCAGGGTGCTTTGATGATAAGTTAATATACTATGTCAAGCACCCCTGTCTACAAGTCAAGTAACCTTGAACTACTGCTGCCTGTAATACTGTACTGTAGTTATTCACCACTATATTTGGGACAATGAACATGAACTGCTCCACAGAAGTTTGTGATCTCCAAATGATTTGTAAGCCAAACCTTTCTATTAGTTACACATCAATTACGTGTGTGTGTGTGTGTGTTTGTGTGTGTGTGAGTCTCTAAATTGTCCATCAGGCTGCATGTGGAGACATTTGATGTCTCTAATTCTGTCTTGTATTGACTGAATTGTGAGGCAAACCTCTCCCAAATGGAACTGTTTTCTTTGCCTTTGCTTTAAAAGTGCCACATGAGAGCCTCTCTTTCATTCTCATCTTTCTCTCTCCATGAACCTTCTCCACAAACTCAGTCAGAAGAGGTGCCATCATCCCCAGTCCAGCGACACATTATCTGGTGTTACACAGTGTGAGTGCTGGTTTATTTAGTGAGGTGTATAAGTGTCTGGACCTGACGACCAAGGAATATGTAGAAGTGAAGGTCTACAGACACACTGACTCCATCATGGGTGATTACGAGGTGCGCTGTCAAATGAACTCACTCTTATTTATCTGCTTTGCTCCACCAGAGGGTGTTGAGATCTAAACCCTGTTATCGTCCTTCCTCCTGCAGATGTTCATCCTGCAGATCGTTGATTTGCTAGATCATCCAAACATGGTGAAAATGTTGGAGAGTTTCAGATACAAGGGCTTTCAGTGTCTGGCGTTTGAGATGCTCCACAATGATCTCAACCACGTGATGGAAATATTCCCAGGTGGAACACCGCTGAACGCCATTCGGCCAGTTGCAAAGCAGGTATGTAGAGATGCTGATTATCAGCCACCAAGCTGCAGCTCAGGAACCACCAACATTTTAGTCTAATCCTTGATTTCAACAGGTTTCTTTTATTGAATGCACTTAATAGTTGTTTTCTGTCTAGAAACATTCATCTTTCATGTCTTTGTGTCTTCATTCTGCAGCTGTTCAAGGCTCTGGAAGATCTTCATGTTGTTGGTCTGATTCACACCAACATCAAAACACACAACATCAGGTGTTCCAGTGGCTCCGACCTGAGGGTTAAACTGGTCGACTTTAGTCTGTCCATTTGTGACAGTGATGCTGAGGCCGGCTATCACGTACAAACGCCTGCGTTCAGGTACCACTCTCTTTGAGACATTATTTAAAACACCTTCCTGTCGTTGCTGGTTAAACGTTTCTAACGCCGTCCCATCTCTCAGAGCTCCAGAAATTCTGTTGGGTCTGCCCTACACCAACGCCATTGACGTGTGGGGAGTCGGCTGCATCCTGGCGCATCTCTACCTTCAGGCCTACCTCTTCCCTGTTTGCAGCGATTATGAAATGGTAACTCAGACACCTCACAGACGTGGAAATCACTGAGAAGCTTGTGGACCATCGTTAACTGTGTGTGTTCTGTGTGCAGATGAGTCAAGTGGTCCAGCTTTTGGGTCAACCAGAGGACAGTCTGCTCCATGCTGGGGTCCACACTCACAAATACTTCACTCAGGTCCAAGGACTTGATGGTCCAACCTGGAGGCTCAAGGTAAGGACGTGTCTTTCTTCGTTTTCTGAATGTTAAAACTTGCCATTAAATTCCATTTTTGTGTGAACCAACTAACTAACAACACTTGAATGTTTATTGACGTAGACACCAGAGGAGTACGGTGGAGGACCACATGAAATGGAGTTCATGGATCCCATCTTCACATCTCTGGATGATTTCCTTGATGTAACTATTCTTTGTTTACTAATTCAGTGTATCGTTTTAATTGCCAGGGCCTGCTCAGGCTTTCTTCCTGTTAACCAGGAGGTTATTCTTGCCACTGTTGCTTGTTGGGGGTTTGGCCCCAGGTTCCTGTAAAACACCGAGAGATCATTTTGATTGTAACAGATGCTATATAAATAAAGATGAATGACATTGTTGTGTAATTGACCATTTCCAGGTCAAGCCTTGTATCCCAGAGAAACTGGCTGAAAACGAGGACCGCCATGCTTTTGTGGACCTCCTCAAGTCTTTGCTGCATGTTGATGGGAACAAGAGGATCTCTGCCTCTGCAGCTCTTCAGCATCCATTTCTCAGCATGTGTCACCTGAACCAACCAAGTTACAGGGACTAGTAAGTGAGGACATCAAAGATGGGAATATTCTGTCATGTTTAAAAGTCAGACGGAGTCTTTCATGTGTGTCATTGACAGCTATGATGATGCCAAATGTATGATGAGGGGCACAGAGATGGAGTCAGCAGAAGATCAGCATGAAATCCATCAACCTGAAAGTCCAGAAAGGCAGCCTGAAGATCCAGAAATGCAGCAACTGGAAATTCATCCAGTAGAGGAGGCAGAGCAGCAGCAGAACCTTCAGCAGCGTGAAAATGAGGAGCCAGAGCCTGGAGAGAAGTCTTCATCCGAGGAACCAGAGCCTGGAGAGAAGTCTTCACCTGAAGAGCCAGAGCCTGAAGAGAAGTCTTCATCTGAGGAGCCAGAGCCTGAAGAGAAGTCTTCATCTGAGGAGCCAGAGCCTGGAGAGAAGTCTTCACCTGAGGAGCCAGAGCCTGGAGAGAGGTCTCCACCTGAGGAGCCAGAGCCTGGAGACAGGTCTCCACCTGAGGAGCCAGAGCCTGGAGAGAGGTCTCCACCTGAGGAGCCAGAGCCTGGAGAAGGAAGCAGAAAAAGAAAAAAATCAAAAGGTGGCTTCAAGAAGTACTGGAAGAAATTTAAAGCTTTCTTTGCAGGTCTGAGCTGCTGCTCATGATAGAGGACTGAATTCTCAAGGAGCTGAGCCAAAAGGTGAAGCTCTTCATTTACTGGATGAGAGGAGACATGGCTGAGTGGAGGGTGGTTGAAGGTGCTGAGGCAGCCCAGGCCTGAGAACGGCGACCGCCACTGGTGCTGCCAGGGTGTGGTCACCGTCGCTACGGTGTTACAACCGCACACCTGGAGGGTGTCTGATTACACTATTGGTAAAAATAGAAACTGCACAGTTACTTGTGTTCTTCAATTTTCACGGAACAGGAAAATGCTGTAGCTAAATCTAATGTTAGTGTACAATAAATTGAGAGATATTCACATTTATCTTGTCACTGTTCACATTTATCATCTGGCACTCTTCACATTTAACATCTTCTGTCACTGCTCCTGCTCTAAATTCTGCTGATTGTTGGTACATTATTTACAGAAATGGTGGAGGGGTTGTAATCCAGTCTATGTTCTATTTATGTCTTTAAAGGATGAGTGCCTGTCAGATCATTTGGCTCATTCACTTATTTTCCAACCTTTCTAATGCTAAAATTGTGTATATACATGTACACATGGACGTGTTTGGATAATTTTCCTTGAATATTTGATTTGATTAAGTTTTGTTAAAAGTTCTATTGTTGGGCTTGTAATGGTTTTGTGTTTCTTTTTTGTGTTGAACAGGAGCTGTGGGCCCCCAGTGTGTGGCAGCCAGATCCCTTGGTGGTGGTATTTATTTTGCAGTGAAGTGCACTCTGGGTGTCCCTGATTTTTCACGTGGTGTTACATAGAGCTTTCCCCTGCTGGCTGCCGTGGTAAGCCCAAGCCCCATTCCATAAAGTTGTGTCTAGTTTAGTGATGCTTTCTTTTGATTTAGCCCAGCAATAGTAAAGCACTGACTGTGTGAATTTATGTTTGTTTTTAAGTAGCAGCAAGGACCAAAATAGTCTGTGTAGATGTTGATGGTGACTGACTGTGTTTCTTTGTTTACTTTCATTCTTATCTTGAATGTTCTATTTTCTTCCTCCCAGCTTGCTCTTGGCAGTTTCTTTGAAGACGAAGGTGATGAAGACATGGTGACCCTTCCTCAACCTGACAGTGGCTCATCGTCTGTGGGGCCCAGGTAATCCACCTGTTCTGACTCCTGTCAGTTATTATGTTGTTTTTGGCACCCCCCACTGGCGTCTTGGGACACTCACCAGAGTTGCGTGTCACATGAAGGCTGTGCTCCACCGCAGTGTTGTCGCCAGTACCTTGGAGTAGATCCATCAGTGAGTACAGCTGATCATTTAAGTTAGGTTTAAGGCCGTTAAAGGCACATTTAAGTTAAGAACACTTGTTTATATGTTTCTGTTTAGCAAACAATGCTTGCGGGCTAATGCTAATGCTAGCGGGCTACAGTAGCTGGTCGTGTGGCAGATTTAACTGCTTGCTAAGCCTGCTTCACGTTGTTTAGGGTGTTTATGTAAAGCATTTATTGGTGTTTACTGTGTTATCCTGTTATTATCCTGTAAAGAACGTAACCAGTGCTGTTGCATATATTTAATTTGATTTAATTGTAAGGTTTTCTGTATTTATTGTGTTGCAGTTTTACAACAAACAAACCAACAAACAAGAGTTCAGTAAAGACTGTCAACCTGGAATCAAGTTTATGAGGTTTTTGTTGTTCGCTATCTGTTTACAATGCACCGGACGTGACATTCAGGACAGAATACCACCATTTAGTTGATGTTCAGGTTATGTTCACGATATTTCATGTAATAATGAGTGATTAGCTCACTCATTATTACATGAAATATCGTGATTTCTCTTCTGTATGTATTTTCCGCACTATAAGGCGCACTTAAAACACTGAGATTTTCTCAAAAATCGACCGTGAGCCTTAATAATACGGTGCGCATTGTGTGTGGACTGAGTTCCAAAATCTGCTGTGTGCCTTTGGTGGGTGCACTACTGTAGCAGGCTTAGCCTCGTCCACTCTGATTGGCTCTGCTTGCTCCGGATGTCCCTGATGAAGGCACTGATTATAAAAAGCACAGGTGGCGCACTGAGAGTCCTCTTGCTGCGTAACTTCCGGGTGCTCCGTTTTCGCCGGTTTGCCACATCCGGTCAGTCACTTCAGGAAGCAGTTCCCCATCAGCACGTTCCTCGGGACAGGGTGGCGAGAGCCTTTCTGCTGCGTAACTACCGGACGCTTTGGCTCGTGCCAGGCTACTAGAACCAGTTGCCTCACCGCTTGGTTCTCAGGAAGTGCGTTCTGCAGGGTAAGTCATGACCCATCTCCGCTATGTGCGTGAAGGTTGCTTTTCCCATTGCGTTTTCCTTCCAGTTATTTAGAGCGCGTCTTCCCCTCACCGGGAACAATTTCCCCGTACGCTGTGGCCAGCTCGCTAGCTGCTTGCTGTGTAGTGTCTGCATGCTCTGTGCTGAGTGCAGTGTATTTATTTCTTTGGTTTGTTTTGCATGTCATTTGGTGTTTTGTTTAATCTGTTTCTGTCCGCCCATCCAATAGGGTATTGTTTTAGAAAGGGTTCATCTTTAGTCGGGTGGGTTACGGATTTGTTGTCTGGGAGGTTTGATTTGGGGTGGGTTTACATGTTGGTTTGGGGAGTTTTGGCGATCTTAGCGGGGGGTATTTTAATTAAAGTTGAGCTACGTAGCTTCCATTTTATCGTTGTTGCGTTAAAAGAAAGGACTGTTTTCCTTGTGTGAATAAAGTGTTTTTCTTGTATATACTGGACCCCGTCTCAAGCCTTCATTAGCCACGTACTTGTGCGCTCACTAATTAATTCTCCAGGTGGAATTCCTGGGGTGGCGTTGTCGGTATATCCCTACTCCTCTTTAACCCACCAAATTGAGCTCAGGACTTTAGACCGGTTATGTCCAATTTGGTACTTCCTTCACCCTCGCCCCCTTTGGCTGCCACATTTTTGCTGTTGTCGGCAGGACCAGTGCTTCTGGAAGGCAGAGACGTGTGGTCTAGTTTAGTTTTTTTCTTCTCGTTTGCTTTTCTTTCTTTGTGGTTTTTTTTGTGTTTTCGGGTTTTGTTTTCATGATTTAGTCTCTTAGGTTGCATAATTAATGTAGACTGGGGTGGGAGGTTTGTGAATTTGGTTGAGAGGCAAAACAGCAGTGGAACCCTACGAAGCAAGTAGCACCGTGATCGCAACTCGGTTTTGTTTTTTTGTTTTTTTCCCAAAATTGTTCCTTGATCATTTCACAGTCCCTGTCTGACCGTGGCGTTTTAACTATGGAGGCCGAAATGCAGGAGTTGAGGGACTTGGTGGCACAGTTGAAAGCTGATAACGAGAGGTTGCGGCAGGAGCAGGCTGCGGCCGTGCCTGGTCCTAGCACCTCTATTCCATCTGTGCCACCCCCTCTCTCTCACGCTTCCAGTAATCTGGTAGCGGAGAGGTTGGTTTTTGTGCCCCAGGACAGAAAATGTCCAATGTTTCATGGAAAGTCGGGAATAGGACTCACGGAGTGGTTAGAGGAAGTTCAAGCCTGCATGAGAGTGCGTCACCTGTCAGCATCTGATCAGGCGTTCTTCTTGTTTGATCATCTTGAAGGTGAGGCTCGCGATGAGATTAAATATCAGCCCAGGGATGAGAGGGAAGACCCCGATAAAATTATTTCTGCGTTGCGAGAACTGTATGGGTGTTCTAAGTCTTATGTTGCCCTACAGGAGGCATTTTTTTCCCGACGGCAACAGGAAGGGGAAACGTTACATGAGTTCTCCCTGGGGTTACTGAACTTAATGGCACCGCTGAGGGAACGTGCTCCTAGTGGTACGATAAATGCAGAGGTGTTGTTGCGTGACCAGTTTGTCGAATATGTATCGGATGGCGCTTTGCGTCGCAAATTAAAGCAGATGGTACGCAGGCAGCCTACTGCCACCCTGCTTGATGTCCGGGGTGAGGCGATTCGGTGGGAGTGTGAGGGTTTGCCTGGAGGCGGGAGGGGTCGAAGTCATTCGTTCCCTTCGGCTTTTGGTCTCCAGTATGGAGTACAGGGCTCTCGGGAGGCAGCCTCCCTTCCTCGGGGATCGGAGCTAGTGGAGCTGAAGGAGATGCTGAGGTTGCAGCAGGAACAGCTGGATCAACTTACCCATAGTATTTCTGCATTGCAGAGCTCGCGCTCACACCGCCCCCCGCCCCCTCGTGGTCAAATTGTTTGCAGACGTTGCCAACAGCCAGGTCACTATGCCAGCGAGTGCGATGGAGAACGTGTTCCCCTTCGTACTCAATCCTCTTTGTCATTTCGCCAGCCTTCCAACAGGCAGTCTCAGAATCAGTCAGCCAGGGTGTCGGAAAACTAGCACCCACCAGGCTGCAGGGCCACAGTCCGGGGGGGCTGCTACTGGCTCAAGCGGGGGTCGAAAGCTGATGTCCCCTTGCCCACATGTTAAGGTAAGTATGGGTGGAGTTCAAGTTTCTTGTTTGGTGGACACTGGGTTTCTTCCTTGAACATTTTCAGTCTTGGGGCCAAGAGAGGCTCCAATCTTGCAATTGGCTGACGCTCAGAGCAGCTAACGGGCTGGCCATCCCTTACGTTGGGTACCTCGAGTTGGATGTGGACCTCTGTGGCATTTCCGTACCACAATGTGGGGTCCTCGTTGTCAAAGATCCTCCTGGAGGTGTGTCTCCACAGGTCCCTTGCATTTTGGGGATGAACATCATCCGTAGGTGTTATCACGTGCTTTTTGGACAGCATGGGTTGGCGTTGTTCAATTTGCCCTCAGTGTGTGGGGTGCCAGAGTTTACGCAGGCTCTACAGAGGTGCCATCAAGCCGACAGACAAGCCTTTAAGGGCGCTCGAGACCTAGTTAAGGTCCGTGGTAAAAAGGCCTGTCGCATCACGGGTGGAACCATGAAAATTATTGCAGCAACCTGTTCAGAGCAATACTCGCAATCCAGTGTGTTGTTCGAGCCTTAAGAGTCTGGCTTGACTTGTGGATTATTGGCTTCACCTGCATTGGTTCGGGTGGTGCGAGGCACTGCATACATCCCGATTGTCAATGTCGGCTCCAATAGCGTTTTCCTCTACCCTTGGACACTGTTGGCACCCTGAAGGAGGTTCGAGTTATTAGCATGCCCGCAGGGGTCACCGGGACAGCCACTCGTGTCGCCACTGTGGCCTCTCAAGCGGTGTTTGAGGCTCTGCCACCACAGATCGGTTCAATAGACTTGTCCATACTGCCGGAGGAAGACCAAGGTCGGGTGAGATCTCTTCTTGGGCACTATGCCTCTGTGTTCTCCTCCCATTTGGGAGATTTGGGCTGTACCAACCTGATCAGTCATGACATCCCCCTCTTGGATGAGGTGCCTGTTCGGCAGCACTACAGGTGCATTCCACCGGCAGAATATGAATTGGTCAAGGAGCACATAAACCAGCTGCTAGAAGGTCAGATCATCAGGGAGAGTAGCAGTCCTTACGGTTCTCCAATCGTTCTGGTCAAGAAGAAAGACGGTAGTCTCTGCTTGTGGGTAGACTACCGTCAGCTTAACAAGACTAGAAAGGACGCTTTTCCTTTACCATGCATCAAGGAATCCTTGGATGCCTTGACAGGCGCCCGATGGTTTTCCACTCTCGACTTGGCCAGCGGGTACAATCAGGTCCCAGTCACCGAAGCTGATAGGCCGAAGACCGCCTTTTGTACTCCATTTGGCCTCTTCGAATGGAACCGCATGCCTTTTGGTCTCTGTAACGCCCCAAGCACATTCCAAAGGTTGCTCTGGCTTTTTAATCCTTCCGGTGCCTTGCTGACGGGCACGGCGGCAGCAGTTTGTCGTGGATGAAGTAGACCACCATCGTCAGCTGGCGTCGAGCGAAGTTTCCGAGTCTTTCCAGCGCCTCCTGACAGAAGTCAGGAGGCTGTTGCGCAACCCGAGCTCCGCCGCCGCTCCGACCTCCGTCTCCCCGCGTCCCGGGAACGACACCAGCCACTTCCCCCCGCATCATGAGGATTTTATAATTCTCTCCGGAGGAAGAGCGTTGCATCTTGTAAGAAGCAACAGAAAGAAGGTGTCCTTGGGCTCCCCGCTGCTGCGTTCTCGGATCAACCCCCTGGACTCTCCACGGCGAGAAACATAATAGCCTCCCTGCATGGCCGCCGCTCTCAAGCAGCTCTACTTCCATCGCCTCCCGGACTGCACCAAGACCTTCCAGCACCTCAGTCTCCTCCGTCCCCGCCGTACTCCACACCGGGGATCCCGACGCGGACTCCAATACTACTATTCAATGGCACACAGTATCCCCTCCGTCATTTCACACCGGTCTTCCACTTCCGCATTTTCTCATTACAACAAAAGCCATGTGAGTCGCCCCCATCTACGCCCCCTTTCCCGAAACAATCAATCCACAACCCTGTCACACCAACTGCATTTCTCACTTTTCAACACCCGCTCCCTGAACAATAAAGCACTTATTTTAAATGAGTTTATAACAGATAAAAAACTGGACTTCCTCTGCTTAACTGAAACTTGGCATCAACCTCTGGACTACTTCTCCCTTAATCAGACCACTCCTCCTGGTTTTTCATTTTTAGAAAACTCCCGTTCTGAAGGGCGGGGCGGTGGCACTGCCGTTATATTCAGAAAAGATATCAAAATAACCCCTATTTCTCCTTTTCCCTCACAGTCATTTGAATATACAGCTTTCAAACTGCCCGGCCCCTCTCAATTAATAACTGCAGTGATCTACCGTCCCCCCAAGCCTAATCCAACATTTTTCCAGGAATTCACAGACTTTTTGACACAGTTAAATACCCTATCCCCTTCCATTCTTCTGCTCGGCGATTTCAACTTCCACATTGACAACACCTATTCCAAACCCGCTGTTGAATTCCTGGACCTACTTCAATGCTTTAATCTTAATCAACATGTCAATTTCCCTACACACTCTCACGGCCATCTCCTCGACCTTGTTTGTTCCACTGGTCCGCCCATAAATCATCTCACCAGCCACAATCTTTCCATATCTGACCATTTAGCTATCTTATTTCACACTCAGGTTCCCCTCTCAGTCCCCAAATCATTCCGCAAAATCACCTTCCGTAACATCAAATCCATTGACCCTACTACCCTCTCTGCACTTTTTTCTACCAAACTGTCCACCTCCCCTCCCCCTCTGACTGAAACCCCCTCTGATCTAGTATCCCATTATAACCATATCCTCTCCGCCTGTCTTGATGAACTTGCTCCCATCAAAACGAAAACCGTCTCATTCACGCATACAGCCCCCTGGTACACCCCCGACCTTCATAAACTCAAATCCCGTAAGCGCCAGCTTGAGAGACTCTATAAAAAATCTGGTTTAACTGTTCACTTTCAAATGCACGCAGACCACATAAATATCTACAAAGATGCTCTGAACACTGCCCGGTCCAACTATTACTCTGCTCTCATCAACTCTGGCTCCAATAACCCTAAAACCTTATTTTCAACTATCAACACACTACTCAAACCCAGTACTAACCATTCTTCTTTCACCACCGACCAATGCAATAGCTTTCAATCCTTCTTTCAGTCCAAAATTACCAACATATACAGATCCATTGACCTCTCCTCTGCCGGAATCCCCTCCCCCTGCTCCCTGCCCCCAGCTCTCCCAGTTTACACTCATCTCCCCAGTCCATCTGACCAAACTTTTCACTGGCCTAAAAACTCCCACCTGCTCCCTCGACCCCCTTCCGTCTTCATTTATTAAATCCTGCCTCCCTGTACTTTCCCCCCTCATCACTAAAATTATCAACTCTTCCCTTTCCACTGGTTCCGTTCCACAGTCCCTCAAGCTGGCTGCTATCACCCCTGTTCTCAAAAAACCCAATCTCGATCCCAACGACCCTTCTAATTTCCGACCCATATCCAACCTTCCATTTCTGTCAAAACTCCTGGAACTTACTGTTGCCACCCAACTCCATACCCACCTCAGCTCCAACAGTCTCTTTGAACCATTTCAGTCCGGCTTCCATCAAAAACACAGCACAGAAACAGCTCTCATCAAAATAACCAACGACCTCCTGCTTTCCTCTGACTCCGGCCGACTCACCATCCTATCCTCCTGGACCTCACCGCTGCATTTGATACCATTAACCATTCCATTCTCTTGTCCCGCCTTAAGTCATCAGTAAATATCACCGGCTCTGCACTCAACTGGCTCCATTCCTACCTCACGGACAGACAACAATTCATCCGTTCCAAGAACTGTTCCTCCTCCATCGCCCCCCTGCTGCAAGGTGTTCCCCAAGGTTCAGTGCTTGGTCCTCTCCTTTTCATCCTCTATATCCTCCCCCTCGGTCACATCATCCGCCGCCATGGACTTCACTTTCACTGCTACGCCGACGACATTCAACTGTACATCTCCACCTCCTCTATTGACCCCAACATCCACTCCACCCTCACTCACTGCCTCATGGACATTAAAAATTGGATGAACCACAACTTCCTCAAACTCAATAGTGACAAAACTGACATCATCATCATTGGTCCACAAAACATCACTAAATCTGCCCATCACTTCAAACTCACCCTTGACAGCACCACACTCACTCCGTCCCCCCTCATCCGTAACCTCGGCATTCTGCTCGATCCCACCCTCTCTTCCATCTCAAAAACATTGCCAGACTCCGTCCCTCACTTACTTTCCCTGTTGCCGAAACCCTCATTCACGCATTCATCACCTCCAGACTCGACTACTGCAATAGCCTCTTCTACGGTCTCCCCTCCAAAACCCTCAACAGACTACAGTATATTCAGAACTCTGCCGCCCGCCTCCTCACACACACCCGCTCCCGTGAACACATCACCCCCATCCTCCGTAATCTCCACTGGCTTCCTTCCACAACGCATCTCCTTCAAAATTCTTCTTCTCACTTTCAAAGCCCTCCACGACCTGGCCCCCCCATACCTCACTGACCTGTTACACCCCCACGCTCCGCCCCGGTCCCTCCGCTCCTCCAGCTCCAACCTCTTGTCCTTACCCTGTAGGACCAAGCTCCGAACCTGGGGAGACAGAGCCTTCTCCATCGCCGCCCCCACCCTCTGGAACTCACTGCCCCAACCCCTCCGTGACTGCCCCGACCTCCCCACCTTCAAAAAAGAACTCAAAACTCACCTGTTCAGATATGCTTTTAATTTGTAATTTTATTACTTTTTATTAATTGTTATCTATATGTATCTCTCAATCGGTTTGATTGTTATCTGTCCTTGCTATTGATTATGTAAAGCGTCTTTGAGTGTTTTGAAAAGCGCTATACAAATAAAATGTATTATTATTATTATTATTGATGCAGTGACTGTTTGGTGATCAACAGTGTCAGTCGTTGCTCCTTTGCCTCAATGACATCGTAGTCTTCTCCTCCACTGTTGAACGACATCTGGAGAGGCTGGAAGTCGTGCTGCGGAGGCTGCAGGGACAGGGTCTTAAGGTCAACCTGGAAAAGTGTGAATTTTTCCAGCGGGAGGTGCGGTATTTGGGTCATGTGGTCTCTGATCAGGGTGTTTCCACCGATCCCAGCAAGGTAGAGGTGGTTGCCAATTGGCCGGTCCCTACCACCATCTCTGAGCTATGCTCATTTCTGGGGTTTGCAAGCTATTACTGCCACTTCGTTGAAGGTTTTGCTAAACTGGCGGCACCCTTGCATAGGCTTGTGGCTGAGCTAGCCAATAAGAAACCGAAGCCGACGGGACAGGCAGTATTTGAAAACTGGTCAGAGGAGTGCCATCGGAACTTTGAAGCACTGAAGGTCAAACTCACCACTGCCCCAGTGCTGGCTTATGTGGATTTCTCTCTGCCATTTATTTTAGACATTGACGCTAGCCACGGAGGTCTTGGGGCTGTGCTCTCTCAGGAGCAGGATGGGAAGGTCAGGCCCATAGCCTACGCTAGTAGGGGATTGAGGCCAACAGAGAGAAATATGGCCAATTATAGTTCCATGAAACTGGAATTCTTGGCTCTTAAGTGGGCAATGTCTGAAAAGTTTTGTGAGTACTTGCTGGGTCACAAGTGCCTTGTCTAAACAGACAACAACCCTCTCAGTCACTTGTCGTCTGCCAAACTTGCCGCGACGGAACAACATTGGGTAGCTCAACTGGCGGCTTTTGACTTTGAGGTCAAATATCGCTCCGGGAGGAACAACAAGAATGCCGATGTTCTGTCTCGGAGGCTTCCACCGTAGCCAGCAAATCTGGACGCTATGATTCCTGGCATTTCATTGCCTGAGCACCTGCAGCAAGCACCTGCAGCAAGCACCTGCAGTGCAAACAGAGTCCTGTCAGTCAGGCCACCATTGTTGCTTTGCCACATCATGCGCCCTCCGATCTTCCGGCTCTTCAGCATGCTGACCCTGTGTTCAAGAGGTCTCGGTCTTTTGGGAATGGAAACAACGTCCAGTACCTCGAGAGCGTAGACACCTATCTCCTTCTGCTCTTGTTATATTACGTCAGTGGTCTCGGCTGGTTGCCCAGGACAGTGTTCTCTTTCAGCGGGCCTTCTGGCCTGATGGTGCGGAAGAAGTCTTTCAGGTGTTGTTACCCGATGTACTGAAATTAGAGGTTTTGGCACAGGTTCACCAAGGGCACGGCATCAGGGTATGGAGAGAACACTGGAACTGCTGCGGCAAAGATGCTACTGGCCTGGCATGTCCTCAGATATGGCTCAGTGGTGTAGGGAGTGTGAGAGGTGTCAAGTATCCAAGGACACACGGACCACTGCCCCTAGCTTTATGGGACATTTGCTGGCTTCCCGCCCCAATGAAGTCTTGGCCATTGACGTTACCTTACTGGAACCCAGCTGTAATGGGTTAGAAAATGTCCTCATCATGACAAACGTTTTCAGTAAGTACACCTTGGCCATCCCCACTCAGGATCAGCGGGCCTCCACTGTGGCCCAGGTGCTAGTTTCAGAGTGGTTCTATAAGTTTGGTGTCCCTGCACGGGTTCACTCTGATCAAGGCCGAAATTTTGAAAGTTCTCTCATCCAGCAACTTTGTGTTCTTTATGGGGTCGAAAAATCTCGTACAACCCCATACCACCCTGCCGGTAACGGTCAGTGTGAACGTTTCAATAGAACTCTTCACAATCTGCTGCGAGCTTTTCCATCATCCCGGAAACGGGACTGGCATTCTTGTTTGCCACAAGTGCTCTATTCGTATAACACCACTCCCCACCAGTCCACTGGTGAATCCCCATACTACTTGATGTTCGGGCGAGAACCGAGGTTACCAGTTGACTTCTTGTTGGGTCGAGTTCAAGACCCTCTCAGAGGTGGAGTCCATGAATGGGTGCAGGAGCACCAAACTCGGCTTCATCTGGCTTTAGAGGGTGCTTTAGAGAGAGCGTGAGAGCCCTTCCCCCATTAGGGGAAGGGCAGTTGGTATGGCTTCGGGACCATAGTGTAAGAGGGCGCCACAAGATCCAGGATCTCTGGGGCTCAGTGGTGTATAGAGTCATGAGGGAACCCCACGAAGGCGGTTCCGTGTACACCATAGCCCCAGCAGACAATGAGACCAAGGTCTGGCAGGTCCATCGCTCTTTGTTGAAAGCGGTGGCTGGTTCAGCCCCTCATGGTAGCACCTCTGCCCCTCACTTACCAACTCCTCAACCGAGCTCGCCAGCGGATGATCTGTCTTGCAACAGGGACTTGTTTGTGTTGAGGCCCAAGATCCCGGTGGCAGCCCCTGTGAGTATAACGGCAGTTACACAACCCACCCCAGGGTTGCGGCCCCTGCCATCTCACTTAGCCTCTGCACAGCCAGTGTCTGTACGTGCCCCTGAGACGCAGATGGTTGCTACACACCCAGTCGCTGTTGCTGCCTCACCAAACGATCATGGATTGCGACGTTCGACTAGGTCAGGGATCGGCAACCCGCGGCTCCGGAGCCGCATGCGGCTCTTTCATCCCCTCGCTGCGGCTCCCTCTGACTTTGGATTTTTTCCTTTTTTTCCTTTTTCCTTTTTTTACCATATGCCAAGTAATTCATAAAAATATAGAAGTTTTATCACTAGATTTTGTAATAAAATTAAAAAAATTGTAATTATGGTGATAAATCAAATATTGTCGCTTGTTATGCGTCATTATTTATGCGCCAATAAAACCGACAAAATTACACCAGCCAGCACGACACTTCTTGATTTTTTCAACCCAGGTAGGCAAAATATGGTGAATACTAAGAAAAGAAAAGTGACAGAGGAAAATAGAACATTTAATCCTACGTGGGCTGATTCGTTTGCTTTCACTGCTGATGATACTGGTTCACCAGTTTGCTTAATATGTAATGAGAAATTTGCAAACAACAAAAAGTCAAATGTCGCAAGACACTTTCAGAATAAACACGCAGCCTTTGCTCAAAAATATCCAGAGGAAGATGAGAGAAAAAAGGCCGTTTCGGAACTGATGCGTAAGGCTAATTTAAGCAAAGATCATTTCAAGAAGTGGGTGAAATCTGCAAATTCAACTACATATGCTAGTTTTGTGGCCGCTCAAGAAATAGTCAGGCATGGAAAGCCGTTCACCGATGGAGAATATATAAAAGAATCATTCGTAAAGATTTCTGAGCATCTGTTCAGAGACTTTAAAAATAAGACTGAAATTGTGCAGAAAATCAGAGATATGCCTTTGTCTGCAAAGACGGTCAAAGACAGGACCATACGAATGGCAGAAAACATCACCAGACAGCAAATAAAAGACATCAATAAAGCTGTGGCATACTCAATTGCTTGTGATGAATCTAAAGACAAAAGTGATATTCAACAAACAGCGCTGTTCTGCCGCTATGTAAACGATGATGGGCCTAGGGAGGAATTAATCGAGTTAATACCATTGAAAGGCCAAACACGGGGAGAGGACATCTGCGAGGCTGTGTTGAATTGTTTGAGTCAAAGAAATAAATACAACTCACCTCGTTTCAGTGGCAACTGATGGGGCACCGAGCATGACAGGGCCACAGAAGGGTTTTGTTGCTTTAATGCAGAAGTCACTGAACAGAAAGCTACTGGCCTTTCACTGTACATAAGGCACCAAGAGGCCTTATGTACTCAAACATTTCCTCCAGAATGCATAGATGTGATGGATGTTGTCATTCAGATCGTCAATAAAATTTTGGCAAAAGGTTTAAATCACCGTCAATTTCGAAGTTTATTGGACGAGATGGAAAGCACGTATTCTGATCTTTTGATGCACAATAAGGTCCGGTGGCTCTCCAGAGGGGACGTACTCAAATGCTTTGCTGAATGTCTTGAAGAAGTAAAAACTTTTCTGAGCAGAAAAGGGCTCACATATCCTGAACTTGAACAGTTTGAATGGCTGGAAAAACTCCACTTCATGGTGGACATGACAGCGCACCTTAACACGCTTAACACTGCCCTTCAGGGGAAAGGACGCACAACCATGCACCTGCTGGAGGACGTGCTTGCTTTCGAGCGCAAGTTGAATGTATTTGCCAGAGATTTACAGAGAGGCACACTGTCTCACTTCCAAGGTTTGAGAGAGTTCAAACAAGCTCACGACACGGTGAACGCGGAATATTTACACTCTGCAATAATCACAATGCAAACATCGTTTGGAAAACGCTTCTGTGAATTCAGAGAGGAGAAAGCCACATTATCCTTCCCTGTTGCTCCTCTAAGCGTCTATCCATCCCACCTGAACACGACTGCATTCGCAGGTTTAGTAAGTCAATCAGATATTGAGTTGGAACTTGCTGACATCGCGGATAAAGAGATTTGGGTGTCCAAGTTTAAAAGCTTGGCTGCTGATCTGGAGGATGTTGTCCGTCAGAAAGCCGTTCTTGCGCAGAACCACAAATGGAGCGAGATGGAAAACCTCCCCAACCCGGACAAACTCGTGTTCGAAACCTGGAAGGCTATCCCCGACATTTACATAAACATAAAAAAGTATGCACTTGGAGTCCTCTCTATCTTCGGATCAACATATGTGTGTGAGCAAGTCTTCTCCAACATGAACTTTATTAAAAACAAGCACCGCACGCGCCTCACAGATGACAGCTTGGGATCCTGTGTAAAGGTGAAGGTGATGTCATACAGCCCCGATGTACAGACGCTGTGCGATGTGGTCCAGGAGCAGAAATCACATTAAATAAGTATAATAGCTTCATATTTTAATTGGCTATTTTGCATATATTCATATTTTGTCATTGTTTGAATAAATTGTCTTTTATTTTTCAGGTTGACAGCTTGCTCACCGTACGCGCCAAATGACAGCACACAGAAGAAACGTAGCACATTTGCTGCAGTTAGAATTTAAGTTCAGCGTTTTGTTAAAAGAAGGACTGAATTAAACATGAAGTTGCAATTTTTCTTGAAAGTCACCTTAAAAACAACGTAATATTTTCACGTTACGTTCAAGTTATTATTAGCTATTTTATTGTTCTTTGCAAAAGTTTAATTTTGTTTTCTCAGCAGTTAAATTATTATACATGCCACACCTTTTCTTTTTATGATGTAAACATGGTATAAAAGCATTAAAAGCTAAACAAAAACGTTACATGTAGTATTTATTTTTTTAATTAAAAATATCAAAGGGGGTTTGTGGCTCCCACTGCGTTTTTTCTTGCGGAAAACGGGTCTAAATGGCTCTTTGAGTGGAAAAGGTTGCCGACCCCTGGACTAGGTCAACTGCGGGCCAGCACCCAAACCTCCATCGCCTCCCACGGCCAGTTGCAGGCTTGCCGTCCGGGGCTGCAAATCCCTCAGTGTCAGCGGTAAATGTAGTGACTACACCTTTTGGGCCATGGTGCTAGTTGCCGGGCCTCTTCAGGTTAGTGGTTACATCGTCGGGGCGACGATGCAATTGGCGGGGGTGGAATGTAGCAGGCTTAGCCTCGTCCACTCTGATTGGCTCTGCTTGCTCCGGATGTCCCTGATGAAGGCACTGATTATAAAAAGCACAGGTGGCGCACTGAGAGTCCTCTTGCTGCGTAACTTCCGGGTGCTCCGTTTTCGCCGGTTTGCCACATCCGGTCAGTCACTTCAGGAAGCAGTTCCCCATCAGCACGTTCCTCGGGACAGGGTGGCGAGAGCCTTTCTGCTGCGTAACTACCGGACGCTTTGGCTCGTGCCAGGCTACTAGAACCAGTTGCCTCACCGCTTGGTTCTCAGGAAGTGCGTTCTGCAGGGTAAGTCATGACCCATCTCCGCTATGTGCGTGAAGGTTGCTTTTCCCATTGCGTTTTCCTTCCAGTTATTTAGAGCGCGTCTTCCCCTCACCGGGAACAATTTCCCCGTACGCTGTGGCCAGCTCGCTAGCTGCTTGCTGTGTAGTGTCTGCATGCTCTGTGCTGAGTGCAGTGTATTTATTTCTTTGGTTTGTTTTGCATGTCATTTGGTGTTTTGTTTAATCTGTTTCTGTCCGCCCATCCAATAGGGTATTGTTTTAGAAAGGGTTCATCTTTAGTCGGGTGGGTTACGGATTTGTTGTCTGGGAGGTTTGATTTGGGGTGGGTTTACATGTTGGTTTGGGGAGTTTTGGCGATCTTAGCGGGGGGGGGGTATTTTAATTAAAGTTGAGCTACGTAGCTTCCATTTTATCGTTGTTGCGTTAAAAGAAAGAACTGTTTTCCTTGTGTGAATAAAGTGTTTTTCTTGTATATACTGGACCCCGTCTCAAGCCTTCATTAGCCACGTACTTGTGCGCTCACTAATTAATTCTCCAGGTGGAATTCCTGGGGTGGCGTTGTCGGTATATCCCTACTCCTCTTTAACCCACCAAATTGAGCTCAGGACTTTAGACCGGTTATGTCCAATTTGGTACTTCCTTCACCCTCGCCCCCTTTGGCTGCCACACTACGGTAAAGGCTTTTGCCCATTGATTGGCTGCACACCTATGCTTACCGTATTTTCCGCACCATAAGGCACACTTAAGATCCTAAAATTTTCTCAAAAACAATGGTGCGTCCTTTAATACGTTTCTCGGAGTGTGGACTGATTTCCAAAATCTGCCGTGTACCTTTGCTAAGTGCACTATGGTCAAAGAGTTAGTTTGGCCACAGTGCTGAAAAGGAACCTGGGGTTGCTCTTATTTTCCTCAATTAAAGAAGAAAAATAAGCTGTTCTAGCCTTGCGAAGGGCCTTTTTGTAAACTAATAGACAGTCTTTCCAGGCTACTGTCTATTTTCCCAACCAAGTGTTCCAGTCTCTGTAACAGGATGCTGTGATCAACTGTATCAAAAGCAGCACTGAGGTCCAGCAGAACCAGCATAGAAACCAGTCCAGCTGTCTATTTTACAGGAATGCCACTTCCTTTCCAGTCTTTGTACTTTCTGCTTGAGGGTCCTGATATGTGAATTATACCAGGGGGCACACCTCTCTGATTTGCTGTTTTCTTTTTCAGGGGGGCAACAGAATCAAGTGTGATTCTCAGTGAGGCTGCTGCACCTTTGGCAATAGAGTCAACCTCAGCAGGGCTAAGATCATAGTGAATGATCCCTGGGGAAACACACAGTGGTCATGGGATTAGGCCAGGGATTACTTCCTTAAACTTAGGTACAGCATTATTTGAAAGACATCTGCTATAGTAAGACTTTGTTCTGAGCATAGAAGAATCCTTAATCATAAATGTAAAAGTGATCAAAGAATGATCTGACAGGAGTGGGTTCTGAGGGAACACTGACACATGTTCTACCTCAACACCATAAGTCAGAACTAGATCTAGGGTGTGGTTGAAGGTATGAGTTGGTTGGTTTATCTGCTTGAGGAAACCAACTGACTCAAGTAATGAAATGAAGTCATTTCTAAAGCTGTCATTTACAATGTCTACGTGGATGTTAAAGTCTCCAATGATAATGACTTTGTCTGTTCTAAGGGCCAAGTCAGATAAGAAGTCAGAGAACTCAGATAGGAACTCTGAATGAGGGCCAGCAGGAGGCCGATATACAACTACAAACAGAAGTGGCTTTTCTGTCTTCCGGTTCAGATGGGTGATGCCAAGAGTCAGGCTTTCAAATGAGCTGGAACTGTGTTTTGGTCTAGGGTTGATTGATAACTTGGAGTAATAGATTGCTGCCACTCCCCCTCCACGACCAGTAAGACGAGGAATATGATAATTAAGATGGGTAGGAGGAGTAGATTCGTTTAAACTAACATAATCCTCCTCCTGAAGCCAGGTCTCAGTGAGGTGAAATAAATCAATGTGATGATCCGCTATCAGGTCGTGTACTAACAGGGATTTACACAAAAGAGATCTGATATTTAACAGTCCACATTTAATTGTGATGTTGGTTTCTCCAACTTGTGCTTTAGTATTAATTTTAATAAGATTATGGTGATTGACCGCTCCCCTGCTCTGCGCTTGGTGAACCTGTAACCGTGGAACAGAGACCACCTCTATGGTGTTAACTATGTTATTATTGGTGGATGAGGGTTCTATGGAAGCAGCAGAGAGGTGTGTAAGACTACAACTCTGCATCCTGGTCTGGACCCTGGTTTGTCAGGTCACTTTGGGTCTAATAAAATCAGCCAAGTTGCTAGAAATGACAGAGGCACCATCTCGTGTGGGATGAACACAGTCTCTCCTAATCAGACCAGGTTTTCCCCAAAAACTCTTCCAATTATCTATAAAGGACACCTGGTTTTGGGGGCACCACCGTGACAACCAGCGACGAAGTGACAACATGCGGCTATACATTTCATTGCTGGCCAGATTGGGAAGGGGACCAGAGAATGCTACGGAGTCCGACATCTTTGTTGCGTACTTGCACACCGACTCTATGTTAATTTTCGTGACCTCCGACTGGCGAAGCCGGGTGTCGTTTGCTCCGACGTGAATAATAACTTTACTGTATCTTCGTTTACTTTTCACCAGCAGCTTTAAATTGGCTTCAATGTCGCCCGCTCTGGCCCCCAGGATACACTTGACTATGGTCGCTGGGGTCGGCTTCACATAGCGCAGGACATTACCAGGGTCGGTTTCTCAGCAGGTGTGTCGCTGAGTGGGGAGAAACGATTAGCCACGGGAAGTGTTTGGTGGTGCACTGTGGGCCTTTGGTTTGGGTTACGCTTCCTGCGAACCATCACCCAGCTGCCCTGGCTAGCCGGCTGCTCGGCTGCTGCCGGGGCACCGCTAGCTGTAGCTACGCTAGGTGGCTCCGCAGCAGCTAGCTTCTCCTGGCTACCTGACGCAACTCCCGACAACTCCAAGCTGCTGAACTGCGTCTCAAGCTCACTAAGCCTCGCCTCCAGAGCCATTAGAACACTACACTTTCTACACTTGTCCCCTTCACTAAAGGAGGCAGAGGAGTAGCTAAACATCTCACACGCTGAACAAGCAAAGACACGGGGTGAGACAGATAGTGAGGCCATGCTAATGATAGTGCTAGTCCTACTAATGCTAATACTGCTAATACTCAGCGGAGCCCTGTGTTTAATAAGTGTTATTTCTCACTGTTGTTGTCAGGAGACTGGAATGTCCCAGGTATTCAAACTTAAGTGTAGTGGATTATTTATTTATTTTTCTTTAATTAGAGTGAAATTAGGGTGAGACTACAGTGAAACTAGATTGAAACCAACAGACCGTGCACAGTACAGTCAAACGAACCGCGGGAACTCACGTGACCGGAACCGGAATTCTACCAGCGTAGCAGCTCTGTTCAGAAGTCAGGTTATGAGTGTGAGCTGGCTAACATCCACATTGTCAAATTTTTTCACAACCAAAGGGTTGTTTAGAACAGTGAGGGAATTATATACTAAAGTTACTTGTTAAATAATATGTAATATTGCATTTAATCTTTGCATCTAAACTAATGGCTGCAATTAAACACTTAACTATTAGGATTTAGAAGAATTTTTTTATTATTATGAAGACACATAGGTATTATTTCCACTCCCCACCCTGTAGGATAGGTGTGCTATTGCTCTTATGTGCTCTGACCTTGGTGGCACATATCATGATTAATCCATTAGCAAAGTGGTCCAACAATGTTGAGGACTTGGAGAATGTCTTGATGTTGATGATGTACAATTTAAGGGTGCAAAGGGGATTTGAGCTAAGTAATATTATAATCAATGTTGAATCTGTTGATCTTGAATTAAAATCGAATCATTTTATATTTCTTTGTATCTATTCTACTGAATTTTTTGAGCAGTAGAATGCACCTATGGAATTCACGTTGTAGTACAACAATACAATACAAATATCAATGTTATTTAAGCAAATCAAAACGCTATAATGTGCTATAATGAAAGTGAAACACAAGTTGCTTGTTTATCTAACTCGAAAAGGTTCTCTTTGGGGCATTTTCCACACTTTTAAAATAAATAAATAGATGGGTGTTTGGAACAGGATTATTTTTATCTCAGGAAAGACCAGATCATTAGGCTACTTGAAATCTCACTCAGTAATCACTCAGTAAATGTGCCATTTACCTAGCAGCCATGATGAATGTATACTTTTAAGTGTAATTTGCATGATATATATTAATGGGCAATACCTCATCACTATATTTAGATGACTATTTTATGTATGAATATATTCATTCTGCTATTGATAGGGTTGTGGAAATTAATCAGACTTTATATTCAAATAATGATCTTCATTATTGTAGTTTAGAATATTTCCTTCTAATAAACACATGAATTATTTGTCTTCCCATTAATCAGAGTAAACACAAACTCCAGTCAAAGTCATCTTTGGTTGTATTACTTCACTCCTTTGTAGTCTTCCTAGCAATGCTGTGTCACCCTGCAACACTACATGTTATCACACTTCAAATTTATGACAGTAAAAGGCTCCACAAGTACTACCTTCCTACCAGGGCCAAACAGATGTATGAAGGACTCACTGATATTCTAGTACAGAGGAAATGTATACTTCCAAAAGTGGTTTATGAAAGAGGCTTGTGTTTTCATGGTATTTTCAGCCACACAAAAAGCACACCATGAATCATGCATAAGCGTTAGCAGACCCAACTGTCACTCACTGCTTGATCACTAATCCTACTAATTATCTTTTTATAAACACACAAGCATTGGTTATCAACAACCAAATATATCTGGAACAGGGAATAATCATCACCAAAAAAATAATTTCTAGCTTCAACATTTGCTGATGTGGGCTTATTATCATTCAATTCTAAATATGTCAACAAAGTTGGTGATAAATACAGTTACATCTTTATTGTGACTGGTATGAGTGAGAAACATGTATACATTGAAACCTGAGTATGTTGAAACTTGAGTGAAAGTTCAAGCCATGCAGTCACATTGCCCCCCCCCCCAGATACACACATACACCTTTCACACAAGTCTTTATTTTGCCACCTTAATCACATATTTCACAACAATTCTTTGACAAGTAACATCACTACTGCTATAAGGAATACAAATATGAAAGAAACATGTTGTGATACACTACTTCTAAAAGCAAATACCATTGGTTAGAGAACTTGGCATTGCTTGCCACTGTAACAAAGATGCATTTAGCTTACAAGGTAGCCTTTTAATAGAAGCCGGTCTAGATTTATATAAAGAATCAGCACACCACTGATGGACAAGTGTTAAAGAATGTTGCAACTACAATCACCGTCAGATTTATAAGACAGAATGTGTCATAATGATCCTCATCTCCATTACATATTTATGTAATGGAGATTATTCAAGTGACCACCACTGGACAGTTTTGTCTCCTAAAATTACATAAACATGCAAAATTACACAAACAAAATTTAAAGACAGAAAAAAAATGTTGAAGAGGCAATTTTGTAAAAATAAAAAAGGGATAGTTTGTTGTGTGATATTCACACGTATGTCAATTACTCAATTCTTTTTAACATTATTTATTTTATAAAAGCTTCTGATTACATTCTGGCCCTCACTGTTTAGAGATTGCCTGATAGTAATTATATTGGCTAAAATTCACCAGATGTAGCAGCATGTGCCTCTAGGTCTCCCATCCTGGTTCTTGACTGGAGTTTGTGTATGTGCCCCGCCTCCTAAACATATGCAACAGGCACATGAGAGGTTGTTCTGGTTCACAAAGCATTAGTCTCTTGCTCTCGTGATTAGTTTGCTAAGTAGCCAGTGTTCCGCTGAGTCCTCTTCAAGCCGTGTGTTTTAATAAGACAATTTATGGTATCTTATAAACCTTTCATAGCTGCAGGTTTGGTGTCTATATGTCTAATTCAACAGATGGAGGGGAAAGCCCATATCATAGGGCCCTTTTGTCCAGAAGATTCCTCGCCAAGCTGGGTGTTTTAATCATATCAGATTACTGTCATGCAGGAAGAACCTCAAACAACATCTTAACTCTTCATTCATGTTCTTATACAGCTGCCACTCCCCTGCACCCATGCATGTGACCATCCCCTCATGCACATTTCTGCTAATTCCAGGTGTCTCCAGTCTCTTGTTTTTCTCCTTCTGTTCTAAAAGTCTCATATTCAATGGCACATTATGTTCGAACAATGCTGGTTTCAAAATTTGCATATATGACAGTTTTAATTATAACACTCATGTAGCTATGAAGTAAACTCAAGTAAAGTCAACAACTATAATACAAAAAGAAATATAAACTCACATATTGTCAATGGATGAGAACCTTATTCTTTAACACTGAGTAACTATTTTGTTTGAAATATTTTACTATTTTTATTAACATTGTTTTATTAATATCCTCTTTTTAAAACCGTAATGTTATTCCTGTGCACCTTTCATCTGCGTAAAGAGAGGCATTGTAAACATGTTAGGTGGTTCCGCGGTACCTGTTGTAGCAGAGGGACGTTAATTGAGGAGACGCTTTTGTGTCGCTAAGACGCGTTACGATGCTCTCTTCGTTTCAAGCTAGCGAGTATAAAAGTTGTTAATCCTATTTCAAACTATATAAAAACGTAGCGTGGATTTATCCGGAGTCTGTTTTGTCCGATAAAAGTGACGCCAAACTGTAATAAATCTTTCGGACATGGAGCCTCGTTTGCGTTACATTACTACGTTACATTGCAGGTGCGTTGTAATGTGTTTTTTGGTGATTCAGTGTTCTATATTGCACTTTCACGAAAACAGAGGGACGACTTTTGTATCGGGGAGAGACCGTGTTTCTGTGAGATGAGCCCTCTCTGGCAGAAAATAAAGGTGTTGATCATGAGCCCTGCCTGAGAAATTATAGATTTAACTCTCATTAGAGATGAGAGTTAAATCTATATGAGATGTTCATTTACATCCATCTTCCTTCATGTAGCTTCGTTTATTCACTTATTTTTCATCTTAGAGAAACTGAGGAAAAATAGACTATTAACAGATGGTTTTAATCATTAAGAATGAGAATGATTGATAACAGCCAAGAAATAGGAGAGAGTAAAGAATAGTTGTGTCTAGCGGCGGAGCGGCGTTATGAACAATATCAGGTGATGTCCGGCAGATGGCGCTATGTTTACTAGCAGGACCCACCACCTATTAATATTACCCTTTGTATCTGTTGGCCTTTGATCTATAGTCAAAGCCAGGGTGCTTTGATGATAAGTTAATATACTATGTCAAGCACCCCTGTCTACAAGTCAAGTAACCTTGAACTACTGCTGCCTGTAATACTGTACTGTAGTTATTCACCACTATATTTGGGACAATGAACATGAACTGCTCCACAGAAGTTTGTGATCTCCAAATGATTTGTAAGCCAAACCTTTCTATTAGTTACACATCAATTACGTGTGTGTGTGTGTTTGTGTGTTTGTGTGTGTGTGTGTGAGTCTCTAAATTGTCCATCAGGCTGCATGTGGAGACATATTTGATGTCTCTAATTCTGTCTTGTATTGACTGAATTGTGAGGCAAACCTCTCCCAAATGGAACTGTTTTGTTTGCCTTTGCTTTAAAAGTGCCACATGAGAGCCTCTCTTTCATTCTCATCTTTCTCTCTCCATGAACCTTCTCCACAAACTCAGTCAGAAGAGGTGCCATCATCCCCAGTCCAGCGACACATTATCTGGTGTTACACAGTGTGAGTGCTGGTTTATTTAGTGAGGTGTATAAGTGTCTGGACCTGACGACCAAGGAATATGTAGAAGTGAAGGTCTACAGACACACTGACTCCATCATGGGTGATTACGAGGTGCGCTGTCAAATGAACTCACTCTTATTTATCTGCTTTGCTCCACCAGAGGGTGTTGAGATCTAAACCCTGTTATCGTCCTTCCTCCTGCAGATGTTCATCCTGCAGATCGTTGATTTGCTAGATCATCCAAACATGGTGAAAATGTTGGAGAGTTTCAGATACAAGGGCTTTCAGTGTCTGGCGTTTGAGATGCTCCACAATGATCTCAACCACGTGATGGAAAGATTCCCAGGTGGAACACCGCTGAACGCCATTCGGCCAGTTGCAAAGCAGGTATGTAGAGATGCTGATTATCAGCCACCAAGCTGCAGCTCAGGAACCACCAACATTTAGTCTGATCCTTGATTTCAACAGGTTTCTTTTATTGAATGCACTTAATAGTTGTTTTCTGTCTAGAAACATTCATCTTTCATGTCTTTGTGTCTTCATTCTGCAGCTGTTCAAGGCTCTGGAAGATCTTCATGTTGTTGGTCTGATTCACACCAACATCAAAACAGACAACATCAGGTGTTCCAGTGGCTCCGACCTGAGGGTTAAACTGGTCGACTTTAGTCTGTCCATTTGTGACAGTGATGCTGAGGCCGGCTATCACGTACAAACGCCTGCGTTCAGGTACCACTCTCTTTGAGACATTATTTAAAACACCTTCCTGTCGTTGCTGGTTAAACGTTTCTAACGCCGTCCCATCTCTCAGAGCTCCAGAAATTCTGTTGGGTCTGCCCTACACCAACGCCATTGACGTGTGGGGAGTCGGCTGCATCCTGGCGCATCTCTACCTTCAGGCCTACCTCTTCCCTGTTTGCAGTGATTATGAAATGGTAACTCAGACACCTCACAGACGTGGAAATCACTGAGAAGCTTGTGGACCATCGTTAACTGTGTGTGTTCTGTGTGCAGATGAGTCAAGTGGTCCAGCTTTTGGGTCAACCAGAGGACAGTCTGCTCCATGCTGGGGTCCACACTCACAAATACTTCACTCAGGTCCAAGGACTTGATGGTCCAACCTGGAGGCTCAAGGTAAGGACGTATCTTTCTTCATTTTCTGAATGTTAAAACTTGCCATTAAATTCCATTTTTGTGTGAACCAACTAACTAACAACACTTTAATGTTTATTGACGTAGACACCAGAGGAGTACGGTGGAGGACCACATGAAATGGAGTTCATGGATCCCATCTTCACATCTCTGGATGATTTCCTTGATGTAACTATTCTTTGTTTACTAATTCAGTGTATCGTTTTAATTGCCAGGGCCTGCTCAGGCTTTCTTCCTGTTAACCAGGAGGTTATTCTTGCCACTGTTGCTTGTTGGGGGTTTGGCCCCAGGTTCCTGTAAAACACCGAGAGATCATTTTGATTGTAACAGATGCTATATAAATAAAGATGAATGACATTGTTGTGTAATTGACCATTTCCAGGTCAAGCCTTGTATCCCAGAGAAACTGGCTGAAAACGAGGACCGCCATGCTTTTGTGGACCTCCTCAAGTCTTTGCTGCATGTTGATGGGAACAAGAGGATCTCTGCCTCTGCAGCTCTTCAGCATCCATTTCTCAGCATGTGTCACCTGAACCAACCAAGTTACAGGGACTAGTAAGTGAGGACATCAAAGATGGGAATATTCTGTCATGTTTAAAAGTCAGACGGAGTCTTTCATGTGTGTCATTGACAGCTATGATGATGCCAAATGTATGATGAGGGGCACAGAGATGGAGTCAGCAGAAGATCAGCATGAAATCCATCAACCTGAAAGTCCAGAAAGGCAGCCTGAAGATCCAGAAATGCAGCAACTGGAAATTCATCCAGTAGAGGAGACAGAGCAGCAGCAGAACCTTCAGCAGCATGAAAATGAGGAACCAGAGCCTGAAGAGAAGTCTTCATCTGAGGAGCCAGAGCCTGAAGAGAAGTCTTCATCTGAGGAGCCAGAGCCTGGAGAGAAGTCTTCATCTGAGGAGCCAGAGCCTGGAGTGAAGTCTTCACCTGAGGAGCCAGAGCCTGGAGAGAGGTCTTCACCTGAGGAGCCAGAGCCTGGAGAGAGGTCTTCACCTGAAGAGCCACAGCCTGAAGAGAAGTCTTCATCTGAGGAGCCAGAGCCTGAAGAGAAGTCTTCATCTGAGGAACCAGAGCCTGAAGAGAAGTCTTCATCTGAGGAACCAGAATCTGGAGAGAGGTCTTCACCTCAGGAGCCAGAGCCTGGAGAGAGGTCTTCACCTGAAGAGCCACAGCCTGAAGAGAAGTCTTCACCTGAGGAGCCAGAGCCTGAAGAGAAGTCTTCACCTGAGGAGCCAGAGCCTGGAGAGAGGTCTCCACCTGATGAGCCAGAGCCTGGAGACAGGTCTCCACCTGAGGAGCCAGAGCCTGGAGAGAGGTCTCCACCTGAGGAGCCAGAGCCTGGAGACAGGTCTCCACCTGAGGAGCCAGAGCCTGGAGACAGGTCTCCACCTGAGGAGCCAGAGCCTGAAGAAGGAAGCAGAAAAAGAAAAAAATCCAAAGGTGGCTTCAAGAAGTACTGGAAGAAATGTAAAGCTTTCTTTGCAGGTCTGAGCTGCTGCTCATGATGGAGGACTGAATTCTCAAGGAGCTGAGCCAAAAGGTGAAGCTCTTCATTTACTGGATGAGAGGAGACATGGCTGAGTGGAGGGTGGTTGAAGGTGCTGAGGCAGCCCAGGCCTGAGAACGGCGACCGCCACTGGTGCTGCCAGGGTGTGGTCACCGTCGCTACGGTGTTACAACCGCACACCTGGAGGGTGTCTGATTACACTATTGGTAAAAATAGAAACTGCACAGTTACTTGTGTTCTTCAATTTTCACGGAACAGGAAAATGCTGTAGCTAAATCTACTGTTAGTGTACAATAAATTGAGAGATATTCACATTTATCTTGTCACTGTTCACATTTATCATCTGGCACTCTTCACATTTAACATCTTCTGTCACTGCTCCTGCTCTAAATTCTGCTGATTGTTGGTACATTATTTACAGAAATGGTGGAGGGGTTGTAATCCAGTCTATGTTCTATTTATGTCTTTAAAGGATGAGTGCCTGTCAGATCATTTGGCTCATTCACTTATTTTCCAACCTTTCTAATGCTAAAATTGTGTATATACATGTACACATGGACGTGTTTGGATAATTTTCCTTGAATATTTGATTTGATTAAGTTTTGTTAAAAGTTCTATTGTTGGGCTTGTAATGGTTTTGTGTTTCTTTTTTGTGTTGAACAGGAGCTGTGGGCCCCCAGTGTGTGGCAGCCAGATCCCTTGGTGGTGGTATTTATTTTGCAGTGAAGTGCACTCTGGGTGTCCCTGATTTTTCACGTGGTGTTACATAGAGCTTTCCCCTGCTGGCTGCCGTGGTAAGCCCAAGCCCCATTCCATAAAGTTGTGTCTAGTTTAGTGATGCTTTCTTTTGATTTAGCCCAGCAATAGTAAAGCACTGACTGTGTGAATTTATGTTTGTTTTTAAGTAGCAGCAAGGACCAAAATAAAATCTGTTACACTTTGGAAAGTACGTCTCAGCTAATTATTGTGTATCTTTGAACCTGTGTGACCTTTTACCAGGTGTGAACTGCACCACACCCATCAAAACTAGTTCCTGGGGCAAAATATCCAAGGTGGCGTTGTCCGCACCTTTCCCAAAACTTACCGCCCCGCCACATACAGTACAAATCCTTAATTCAACTGCATATAGACAGTGAAAGTTAATTTTTAAGCTCTGAACAAGCTAGTCTTTGTAGATGTTGATGGTGACTGACTGTGTTTCTTTGTTTACTTTCATTCTTATCTTGAATGTTCTATTTTCTTCCTCCCAGCTTGCTCTTGGCAGTTTCTTTGAAGATGAAGGTGATGAAGACATCGTGACCCTTCCTCAACCTGACAGTGGCTCATCGGGGTCCTGGTCTGTGGGGCCCAGGTAATCCACCATTTAGTTGATGTTCAGGTTATGAGTGTGAGCTGGCTAACATCCACATTGTCAACTTTTATCACAACTCAAGCTTCCTGCATCAGATCATTCAAAGAGATGAATCTGTTCATGGTGAACATCATTCTTGTAAAGAAAGTAGCATGGTCTTAGATGGCTTACTACAATTAATTTGATAAAAAATTGTCATAATGTAATATTTACATGCTTTCTTGCTGTTGGAAGGTATATGGGAGTTTCGCCCAGCAAGTGTAGAGGTCCTCTTGAGAAAGCTGAAGTAATTCTGATTCCTTTCTAAGGAGGTGATGTGGAAATTACGGAGGTGGTGGAGCAGACACACTGCAGACTCAGATGACTTGCGTTGAAGTGAACTTTTACTGTTCTGACGAGTCACCTGTACCGAGAGGAATATAAGCTGATAGGAAGTCACAGTGTCTGTCCATGCACGATGCCAGCTAATATCTTAGCTACCTGAAACAGAAAGTGCTAATCTTGGGTAGACAAGAAACATCTAGCCTGTGTTGCTGTTGTCTCAGCATTGCTTTGTCTATGACTGAGGTGAATAACAAGAACTTGTTAGACGATAACTTGCTCACTCTGTGCTAGGCAAGGAGCTGGAAAATGTGCTGTGTATGTGTTTTTTTTCTCCATGTCTCCCCCAGGTGGTGATCTACAGCGGTGCAGGCTGTAGTCCCTGGCCCCGCCCTGTTCCTGCATCATCCCTCATGTGACCCTCACACCTGTGTTTCATTTTGTCTGTTGGTTCAATCAGTTCTTACACAATCCTGTGTCCCCCCCCATTCACCGTTAACCAATCAGTTGCTGCCTGGTCCCACATATATGGTGGCCATTTTAGTGCGGGGGGTGGGAGGAGAAGGGTTTGGTAGGTGTTTGCGTCTGTGTGTTGACTAGAGTTTGTTAATCTGACTGAAGTATCCTATGCTAAGGGGGTTGCTGGTGATTTTCAGTGGAGAAGGGCTAGGCAAGACACCCTGGGGTATACATACCACCCGTAGGAACTTTTTGTCTATATACACTAGGTAAGATGTGTGTGGTGCATTTTCCTCTGTAGCAGGTAGGTAAGGTTCCGGAAGGCTAACTTAGTTAGTAATCCAGCTGTGCAGGCTGGGGTAGGCAGATAGGGAATAGACTGTAGGGAAGTTTAGGGCCGGGTGTTTTTCTTTGTTTTTTTTGTTGCACCACCACTGGGCCCTTCTCCCTACCCCCTCTCCTGCCCCCCCCATTGTGTTGGCCACCTGTGTCTTTTGGTTTGTTTTGTCCCACCCCTTTTTGTGTCTTGTCAATGTTTGGAAGTACTGCCTTATACCATCTGCCGCTCCAAATAAATTCCAGGTACATGTTTCCAATCAGTTTTCATTGTGACAGTGTCTTGTGTTGACCCCCACATTCCGACTGCTGTTAGTTCCACTTGCTAGGGTCTCCACACAGGCTAGTTGCACTTTTACCACTTACCCTAGTTATTACACCTTAGTAAGAGTGTAACAAACAGGTCACCAAGTGCTGACCTTAATGTCAGGACACTAAATAACAAGACAGAAAGTAATTTTCCTTCACAAATCCCTCCTTGATCAATAGATCAACACAAATTACAGTTTAAGAAGGGGAATTACTCTGCTAAATAAAACTGGTGGAAAAGACTCCCTGAACTAATCCTGGCAACTGCAAGCTCCGTTGTTCAACAGAATTCAGAATAATATACAAGATTGAATAGAGTTTGATTCCATTACGCCATTAATTCATTCATTCTTTCATCAATCATTCAATACATCACAACCATTTAGACCGTCAGCTCCAAAGGTTATGCAGGTAGGAACAAAAACCCAGGAGGAAAAACATTCCTACCACCCCTGTATAACCTCAGAGATAGATGTTAAACTCAAATTATGGGGCGGTGACCCTAGAAGTCTGCATAACAGCTCAACAGTCTGACAACATGCCTAACTAGGAAGGAGAGGTTACTAGCACATCACCTCCACCAGACGTCTTTACCATGCCTGTCCCTGCCTACTTTTCAAAACACCACATCAAAACTGTAACACAAGGCACCTTACAATGAAATAATTAAGAACATTCAAAATCAAACATACAAAACCATTATCATTTTCAGAGAAAAAACAAAAGCACACATGGTACATAATGTAGAGAGTACATCCATATCTTGATTACAAAGGAATTGACTTCATTCTTTATAACATCTCTACTTAAAACAGATTCTTCAACTTAAAACAGGTTTTCAATTCCCACCTCCGACAGAGCTTTGATCGCTTTCTGGGGGTGGTGGAGGACATGGAGTCTTAATGGGTCATGTTCCGCTCCGCCATTGTCGTGGTGGCTGTTGCGAGTTGCAGCTGCAAGGCCACTGGTGCTGGTCGTGGCGGTAAGCCCCGTACCCGATGGTGGACACCAGAGGTGGGGGGAGCCGTCAGGCTGAAGAAAGAGGCCTACAGGTCATGGCTGGTCTTGGGGTCTTCGGAAGCAGCCGACCGGTACAGGGAGGCGAAGAGGCCAAAACTCGGGCGTGGGAGGAGTTCAGTGAGGCTATGGAGGAAGACTTTCAGTCGGCTCTGAGAAGGTTCTGGTAAACCATCTGGCACCTCAGGGGCAGCAGACGATAACTTGCTCACTCTGTGCTAGGTAAGGAGCTGCTGAAGTCTCCTGGGACAATTATCCACCAGTGGAAGGAATACTTTCTGGAGCTCCTCAATCCTACAAACACATATCACATTGATTTCTTGTCACATTGATTTATGTTTCAGAGTGAGCACAGACTTGTGTGAATAAAATGTAGAATGTCAAAGTATCAGCAGTAAAACTGCTCTCCAACATAATCAGTGATACATTCAAACCCTCCATCAGTCCTGTTCTCCAAAGGTTCTTAGAAGTCTTCTCAAAGATGACATCAAGGGCACCAGGATGTGATCACCTGACTGCTCCAAAAACATCTCTTCACTGGTGGACAAGAATGTTGTGAATGTGACAGAATTTCCCTGAGACGCCTTCTATCCTGACAAAGAGGAAACGGAGAGACTGACTCCTGCTCCAGATTATACATGTGAACATCAAAGCACTTGAAAGAGCACTATGAAGTTCTTCAATCCTCCTCTTATTCTTTGATCTACAAAGCACACAGAAGAGGAGGGAGAAGGAGAAGAAGAATATGAAGAGAAGAAGAAGAAAAGGAGGAACATAGGAGAAAAGGAAGAGCAACAAAAGGAAGAGGAAAAATATGAAGAAGAGGAAGAGGAGAAGGACCATAACCCTCCCAGTCCACCAGGTACTGGAGGTCCCTGCTGTGGGGTCGGGGGGGCGGGAGGGACTGTGTAGGCAGGACCCCCATCCACCAGCCCTGGAGGTGGTGGAGCCGGGTGATCCAGGACCAGGGTGCTCTCGTGAGCGGGCTTGAGCCGGGACACAGGGAAGGTCGGGTGAACGCACATCGACCGGGGGAGTCTCACCGCTGCCGGGCTGATGATCCTCTGATTGGTGAAGGGCCCCACAAACCCTGGGGCCAAGTTCCTGGACTCTAACTGGAGCAGCAGGTCCTGAGTGGAGAGCCACACCCGTTGGCCCACCCTCTTCCTGGGAGCCAGAGTTCAGTGCTGGTTGGCCGCTCCATCACACTGGGTGCCCGCCCATAGGAGGTTGGCACGTCTGCCTGCAGCAGTGGACAAATGCAGCTGCAGAGGGGCAGGACACTTCGGTCCCTAGTGCTGGAAACAGAGGGGGTTGGTAGCCGTACATGCATGGGAACAGAGAGATTCCTGTCTCAGAGCTGGTCAGGGAGTTGTGGGCGTACTCGACCCAGACCAGAAAGGTCGACCACGAGGACGGATCCTGTGCCACCATGCACCTTAGGGTTAGGGTCTCCAGGTCCTGGTTCTTGCGCTCCCTCCATCCATTGGTCTGCAGGTGGAACCCCGAGGACAGTCTGGCGGTGGCTCCCAATGACTCTCAAAATTCCCTTCAGAAAGCCGAGGAGACGCCACGCTCTATGGAATGTCGTGAAGCCAGAAGGCTGCTGGACCATGAACTGGGCGGTCTCATTAGCCGAAGGCAGCTTAGGCAGCAGAATAAAATGAGCTGTTTTGCTGAACCTGTCGATGATGTTCAGGATGATTGTGTTCCCAGCAGATCAGGGCAGCCCAGTGACGAAGTCCAGGGAGGTGTGGGACCAGGGTTGGTATTGGACCAGCAGTGGTTGTAGCAGCCTGGCAGGGGACTGGCATGGCTGCTTCAGCTGGTTGCAGATGGGGCAAGCTTTGATGAACTCCTGGACATCCTCCTCCGCCACCAGAACCTCTGCCTCAGCAGTCCCGAAGTCCACTGGGCTCCAGGGTGGCAGGGTAGATGGGGCGCGCGGCCCCACTCCAGGACCACCTGCCCTGAATGGGTCAGGCACAAAGAGCCAGTTGTTGGGGCAGGCACTCGGTCTGGGCTGGCTGGCGGTCGCTGTCCGGACCCTTTCTCAAGAGCTTGCCGCAACAACACACGAAAAAGAGGGGCCCTCCAGGCCCTCGTCCTCCTCCCCCACCAACTGCCAGGGCGTCCGCCTCCGTGTTGCGCAACCATGGGCAAAAAGATGAAAATTGAACTTGGAGTCAAAAACTCTCATTTCTGATTCTTCATGAGGAATGAGAGGAGAACTAAGAACAGAGACTGAAGCTTTTAAAGATTTTTAACTTCACTCAGCCAGTTCTCTGTCGGAGAGTATGATATAATCCAGTAATCTGTAATTTTCTGACGTTCCAGGTGAATTTTGTGTTCATAAATGTTGGAGCACAGCCAGCGTGCTGTCCCATCTCCCCCTCTGCCAGCTTAGGGCCAGGTCTCTAACAGTGTGGAGCTGGGACATTATTACACTGATGCCCTGAAATCTGTGGACACTCTTAAAACCCACCTCTTTGAAAAAGCTTATTGTTATTAATTCTGTAGTTCAGTTACTATCATAGACAGACTAATGATCAAACTTAGGGGGTCGTCTAATCACTAGGTTAAGATACTAGTTATGCTGCTATAGGATCACCAGGTTAAGATACTAGTTATGCTGCTATAGGATCACTAGGTTAAGATACTAGTTATGCTGCTATAGGATCACCAGGTTAAGATACTAGTTATGCTGCTATAGGATCACTAGGTTAAGATACTAGTTATGCTGCTATAGGATCACTAGGTTAAGATACTAGTTATGCTGCTATAGGATCACCAGGTTAAGATACTAGTTATGCTGCTATAGGATCACTAGGTTAAGATACTAGTTATGCTGCTATAGGATCACTAGGTTAAGATACTAGTTATGCTGCTATAGGATCACTAGGTTAAGATACTAGTTATGCTGCTATAGGATCACTAGGTTAAGATACTAGTTATGCTGCTATAGGATCACCAGGTTAAGATACTAGTTATGCTGCTATAGGATCACTAGGTTAAGATACTAGTTATGCTGCTATAGGATCACCAGGTTAAGATACTAGTTATGCTGCTATAGGATCACTAGGTTAAGATACTAGTTATGCTGCTATAGGATCACTAGGTTAAGATACTAGTTATGCTGCTATAGGATCACCAGGTTAAGATACTAGTTATGCTGCTATAGGATCACTAGGTTAAGATACTAGTTATGCTGCTATAGGATCACCAGGTTAAGATACTAGTTATGCTGCTATAGGATCACTAGGTTAAGATACTAGTTATGCTGCTATAGGATCACCAGGTTAAGATACTAGTTATGCTGCTATAGGATCACCAGGTTAAGATACTAGTTATGCTGCTATAGGCCGAGGCTGAGGGTCCAGAAACATGATCACCTGACAGGCCTCTGTCACCACACTGGTCATGGTTTACTCTCCTCTCCTCTCCTTTCCTCCTCCTCATCAAGCAGACTAGTTATGCAGATTCCTGTGTAGTTTTTCTGCCCCCCCCCCCCTCTATTTATTTATTTACAGGTATCGCCGCCTTCCGAGCTGCATGATGACATCTGGCCCACTGACCTGTTGTATAGTGTACTTTTGTATTTTTGTGTGTGTTTCTGTGTTCTGTACCTCTCCTCTCCCTCTCCCTCTCCCTCTCCTCTCCTCTCCTCTCCTCTCCCTCTCCTCTCTCCTCCTCTCTCCTCTCCTCCTCTCTCTCTACCATCTGTCCATCAGCAGGAAGGTCCCCCTACATGAGCCTGGTCCTGCTCAAGGTTTCTTCCTGTTAAAGGGGAGTTTTTCCTTGCCACTGTTGCTTGTCTGGGGTTAGGTCCTGGGATCCTGGAAAGGCCTTGAAACTATTTTGATTGTATAAGACGCTGTATAAATAAAGATTGATTGATTGATTGATTGATTGATTGACTCTTTCACCTCTGGATCAATAACCCTCCTGGGATTATCTTAACCGTCATGACACTTTACAGCCCTACTTCACTGTGATGATGGAGAGATGGAAAAAGTCTAAAATTAGAGATGGCACAGATTTACTCAAACTGTTTTGCATTTTTTTTTCTCGTACATTTCCCACCATGAAGTTGTTTCAGTCACACGTGTCTAACATTGTTTAGACATCATTCATTTGTCCAACTGTTGACTGTGGTCACACTCATCTTTTAACTAATGGACCTTTTAATATCAAATTAATTGGTTTACTGTCCTGGTTGATGGACTTTTCAGCAGAATGACCCCAGAAGGTGTGAGTTACATCCAGTCTTCTTTTGTGTTTTATTACTTTTAAACATGGCCAAGCCTGCACGGGGCCCAAAAAAAAAATTCCTGTCTCAGAGCTCAGAAAATTAAATTTTTGGACATTTAGGGCAGTGAGTTGGTAGGAAACTACACAAAGTTCAGATGTTTCGGTTATTATTGTGTTGTTGTACTAGAACATATACATTTGATGATATTTGAATCATCATCAGTCACACATATTTCAATAAAATACTTTTTACCATAAGTCGCTGATGCCTCTGGTTTTACATAATTTCCTCAAAGGTGCTGATGACCCAGTGATTGTGTCTGTGTCCCCCAGCTTGTACTTGAGGACTTTATGGACTGTGTGAAGGATCTTTATAGGATTAAATGTGTCAAACCAACGAGATGCTCACAGGCTTGGCTCACTGATCAGGCAGTTAGGAAATACAAATTTTGGGGACTTTATTCTACAAAAAAATCATATTTGACATGAACAAGGCACCATCAACACATTCAAGTTCAATTAATCAACTTTTCTTACGAACAAGTCCAAACATTTCTTTTTTGTTTATAAATGGAAAAAAGAAAAAATATTTTCAGTAAAAAATTCATTTTCAGTAAAAACTAATTTTCTCTTCTTCAAACTGGCCCTCCTTAATGATTCTCTTCCCAGTTCCGCCAAGCTGATGTGGTATTTGAATATTCAGTTTTCATTCACTTGTAAAATTGCTTGTGAATTTGCAACAATGCAAAAACATATCTGCTGGGAAAAAAACTCTTAGAACAGAGAAACAACAGTCGGATTTGTTGATATTTTTTGGCTAATTTGAACTTGTGAATATTCAGTATTATTATTTAAGAATACATTAATTATTTATTTAAGTTCGGAGAATAAACTCCTATTTTAATAAAGTCTGTGTTCAACAATATTTAAGTATTTTATCAAATTGTCTGAGAACACTGACTGTATCGATAAGACCACTAGAGGGCGACATTCACACATTAACGCGCATTAGTTCCCGGAGATGACGTCATCACGGGACGCTTCTCTGATATTGGCTTAAATTTGATATTTATCGATGTGTTAAAACACTGGAACCACGATGACAGACCTTTGCAGCCGCGCAAAGTTCAGATGTTTCGGTTGAATCACACTGGAGAGCCCCCTCCCTGCCTTCAGCCCTCCTGCGCACATTAAAACGAGTTTCACTTTCACTTTGGGTGACACCGCCTCATCCACGAATTCCCATTGTTTTTGGTTTTTCCTCCTCTCGCTGCGCTTCTGTCCTCATTTTTCTGTCGGACATTCAACATGTGATCGATTATTCTCTGTCTGCAGGAATTCGTCTGCAAAAAATCATGAAATCAGTGCCGATTCTGCTTTTCCTGGCAGTAATAAATGTGCCTGACTCTTCAGCAGGTGAGTTCTTCTGATTTTAGATGTATAAATGCTCATTTTACTTACGCACCATAATTTAATTTAACACGCAATTACAGCGTCGACAAAGATATTTTAGGCATATATTTCTATTATTTTGTTTTATTTCGTCTAAAAGACAAAAACAACAAAGACTCTGAGGCAAACCGAAGTGTCGATTTGGATTGAGATCATTCGGACTTGAAGCGTCTGACACGATCCCCAACAGGAGTCTTGTTCGTATCGGGCTGAAATGAGTTTAAAGTTTAATAATCGGGTTCAGGTCTGTGCAGCAGCTGAACATAAATGTCTTGTTTCGTCTTGTCTTCTCCCACTTATCCGGGTCCGGGTCGTGGGGGCAGCAGCCAGCCTCTTTCACCAGCGCCTCTGGGGGACCCCCAGCCACTCCCAAGCCAGGCGAGAGATGTAGTCCCTCCACCTCGAGGCCATGAGGCCTCCTCCTGATGTCCTAACACCTCTAAAGGGAGGCGTCCTCCTGGTGGGACATGTCCTAACACCTCTAGAGGGAGGCGTCCTCCTGGTGGGACATGTCCTAACACCTCTAGAGGGAGGCGTCCTCCTGGTGGGACATGTCCTAACACCTCTAGAGGGAGGCGTCCTCCTGGTGGGACATGTCCTAACACCTCTAGAGGGAGGCGTCCTCCTGGTGGGACATGTCCTAACACCTCTAGAGGGAGGCGTCCTCCTGGTGGGACATGTCCTAACACCTCTAAAGGGAGGCGTCCTCCTGGTGGGACATGTCCTAACACCTCTAGAGGGAGGCGTCCTCCTGGTGGGACATGTCCTAACACCTCTAGAGGGAGGCGTCCTCCTGGTGGGACATGTCCTAACACCTCTAGACTCTAGAGGTGTTTGAGATGTTTTTCTGTAAAAATTATATGCAAAGTTTAACAAGAAAATATTAAGTTATGTGATTGCGTGACGCGGAAGTGCATGTGACCGGTAGCGCTATCTATTGGGGAAACGTGGGCATTGCAGGAAATGGGAAAATTAACGAGGTTTTTACGATAATTTGGACGAGTTCGGCGGGCCGGATTGAAATATGTGGCGGTATGTGGCCCGCGGGCCGTAGTTTGTCCACCCCTACTCTAGAGGGAGGCGTCCTGAAGGCGTCCTGACCAGATCCTGAGCCACCCCAACTGACTCCTCTCATTGTGGAGAAGCAGCGGTTCTTCTCTGAGCTCCTCACTCTCTCTAAGGCTGAGCCCGGCCACCCAACGCTGATGGCCATAGGTGAGGATTGGGACGTAAATCGACCAATAAATCGAGAGCTTTGCCGTCCGGCTCAGCTCCTTCTTCACCACGACGGATCAGTTAAGCGTCCGCATCACTGCTGATGCCGCTCCGATCCACCTGTCTGTAATAATAATAATAATAATAATAATAATAATAATAATAATAATAATAATACATTTTATTACACACACTAAAAATAACTTGGTGGCGAGCTCAAGGATGGCTGAGGGCGGGGGGAGAACAAAGGTGGAGAAGTGCAGGTCAGGGGAGGGGAGATCAGAGTAGGGAAGGGGGGCAGCTGAGGAACCGAGTTGCTGATGGATATTTGAGACCTTAAGGGTGAAAAACTGGAGGAGAGAGTTACAGGAGTCCGGAGAGTAGAGTTGGGCAGGGAGGGAGTCCGGTGGCTGGATGATACTGTTAAATACAGAAAAGAGGGTCCGGAGAGCCCGGAGTAGTATTGCGATTTAGCATGAGGGATGGAGTCCTTATAAAGAGACAGTTGGGCCATGAACACGTCCTTGTGGATGGTGAGATGGGATTTCTTGTAGAGTCTTTCCAGCTGGCCGTTCCTTGATTTCATGGCACGGAGGTTGGGAGTAAACCATGAAGCTGAACAGGAGAAGTGGACAGAGCGGGATTTGACTGGAGCAAGAGAGTCGAGAATTCTGGAGAGACTGGTATTGTAGAGGGAGACAAGATCATCAGGGGAAGAGGAGGAGTCTGGAGTCAGGTCGGCGATGGAGGAGAAGAGGGAGTCCATGTTGATGTTCTTAATATTGCTGAAGAAGATGACACAAGGAGTCTTGGAGGTGGAGAGACAGAGGGAAACATTAAATGAGAGGAGGAAGTGGTCTGTGATGTGTAGGTTGTCGGCAAAGCAGTTGGAGGGGGAGAGACCTGCGCAGCAGATTAAGTCCAGAGTGTAGCTTTTGATGTGGAAGGGGAAGTCCGAAAACTGATGGAGCCGAAGCTGTCGAGTAGCAAGGAGAAGTCTTTGGTGAGAGGCAGAGCAGCATTTTCCATATGTATGTTGAAATCTCCCAGTAGAATGACGCTCGGAGAGAGGGTGGAGAGGTGGGAGAGGAGAGTGGAGAGTTCATTCAGGAAATTGGTGTGGGCTTTAGGAGGACGGTAGACTGAGGCAATAACCGTGGGAGTGGGGCCAGAAATCAGACAGGCGAGGCATTCCAGAGACGACCATGGAGGCACAGAGACTTGGACGACCTTCCACTTCTCGCGGTACAGAATCACGAGACCACCTCCGCGACCAGAGCCGCGAGAACAAACCCCGGAGGAGTGCTGTCGTTCAGATGGGAGAAGTCGCCGGGTAGCTGCCAAGTCTCAGTCAGGCACATAAAATCCAGCGTAAGGAGATCCTGGACGAGATGTCCTTTGCCCGTGAGGGAACGGATGTTCAGAAGACCGAAGCAGATGTCGTGGTGTCGCTGGTGAAAGAAGCATTAGCCGACCTAGCCAGGCGGGCTAACACACTGTGGTTGACAGTTCTGCCGGAGTGTCTGGGAGGGCAGCGAGCGGAGGACCAGAAGGAGGAAAACCCCTTGGAGCCGGAGAAGAGGAAACCCCGCCGGGAACCACGGTGGACGTACCATCTCCCATTCCATCCTACCCTCACTGGTGAAGAAGATCCTGAGATACTTGAACTCCTCCACCTGAGGCAGGACCTCCTCCCCGAGTCAGAGAATGGTCCATGCTCCTCACCTTTTTCCAGGTGAGGACCATGGACTCTGACTTGGAGGTGCTGATCCGCATCCCTGCTGCTTCACACTCAGCTGCAATCCGCCCCAGCATGAGTTGGAGGTCCTTGTTCGATGATGCTAGGAGAACCACGCTAAAAAGCAGCGACGAGACCTTCCACCCACTGAACTCGACACCCTCCACCCCCCGGCTGCGCAGCCAAGCTCCTGCTGCTTCATTACAGTCCCCATACTCTCAGAGCCCCCCCACAGGATGCTCCTGGGGACCCAGTCGTAGGCCTTCTCCAAGCACACAAAGCACATCTGGACTAGTTGGGCAAACTCCCAACTCCCCTCAATCACCCCAGCGAGGGTGAAGAGCTGATCCGTGGTTCCACGACTGGGGCAAAACTTGCATGGTTCCTCCTCGATCAGAGGTTCGACTATGGACTGAATTCTCTTTTCCAACAAATGGAAATGCTGGAACTGAAGCAGGCATGTGAGGTAAATGTGCCTTTAATCAGAATATAACTGATCCTGACGAAGGTGCAGTGAATGAAGACCCAAACGAGCCTTCAGATATTTAACAAGCTGTCCATGAAGGTAGTTAAAAGAAGTGGGTTATATTTGTTTCCTCATGAGTCAGTTTACACGAATCAGAAGTATCGACATGACGGTATTGTTGGCTTTCATTCAAAATTATTAAACAAACAACTAAAGTTGATTTTACTGACATTTTGAATCTTTAAAAGGTTTAACTGTAAGCAGAGTTAACTTGTCGTGAATCACAATTTAAAATATTAATTTACTTAATAATCTAAATGAGTTGTTAAACAATAATAAACAGAAAATAAAATGATAGTATATATTTTTTGTGTCACTTTTTTATTTATGTGATAATGAAATGTTTCAGGAAACGATTCATTAAAAATAAAAATAGCTTTAATAACTTAAAGTGTAAATAAATAAATGACTTTGCTATATATTTAACGTTCTGTTTTATGATTCTGTGTTAAACATTAAACTATAGTAGAGTCCTTTCTGAAAGTAAAGTTGTGATATCCTATGTTTTTCTTTCAGTGACTCACACCCTGAAGTATTTCACCACTGGATCCTCTGGAGTTCCAAACTTCCCAGAGTTTGTGACTGTTGGGCTGGTTGATGATGTTCCAATTGCTCAGTATGACAGTAACACCAGGAGAGCTGAGCCCAGACAGGAGTGGATGAAGGAAGTCACTGCAGATCTTCCTGATTACTGGGAGGAGCAGACTCAGATTGGTTTTGAGGCTCAGCAGAACTTCAAATACTACATTGACATTTTAAAGTCCCGCTTCAACCAAACTGGAGGTTAGTTGACTTTTCCTTTTCTACTGATTAAACATTGTTGACATCAGGTTGTGTGTGTGTTGGTGTCAGGTGATCACACACACACACACACACTCGTGACCTCTAAGTGTGTTTCCTTCACCTTGATGAACCACTGTGGTGACGCCTCCTCGAGGCTCAAACTCACTCTGACTCAAACAAACCTGAACCTGAAGCAGACCTGCTTCACTCGTGCTCCGTTTCTGACCATCCCATAATAAGCAGCAGAGATGAGGGGGGGTCCGTCAGCTGCAGGTCCACCAGAACAGGTCACCTGACCCGTCCACAGGGAGACGATGACAGAAAGGCCAGCGTCCATCACATCAGACGTTTGTTCTAGAAGCACCGATGAGAAGAGGTGGACCAGCGAGTGTGTCCAGAACCAGTGACGTGTCCCCAGGACCAGAACCAGTGACGTGTCCCCAGGACCAGAACCAGTGAGGTGTCCCCAGGACCAGAACCAGTGAGGTGTCCCCAGGACCAGGACCAGAACCAGTGAGGTGTCCCCAGGACCAGAACCAGTGACGTGTCCCCAGGACCAGGACCAGAACCAGTGAGGTGTCCCCACGACCAGAACCAGTGAGGTGTCCCCAGGACCAGAACCAGTGAGGTGTCCCCAGGACCAGGACCAGAACCAGTGAGGTGTCCCCAGGACCAGAACCAGTGAGGTGTCCCCAGGACCAGAACCCACCAGCGCTTCATTCAGCACGCAGGACTTCAGTGAGACACCACCTGAACAAGCAGCACGCTTGGTGTGACGAGCTTTCAGCACAGCAGAAGCTGAAGCCAGAAGAGCTGAAGGTCCCCCGAGGAGACCCCCTGAACCAGAGCCTGTGACTGTCCTTCATGTCCTCAGTCCAGCAGGTCTCACTCCTCATCTTCAACACTGTTGCCAACGGCGACACTTCCTCACTAAACCTGGCCTCTTCCTGGTTTCTTTGAGAAAAGCCAGCAGCCACAAATCTAGAGACTGGAGACGAGCATTTAGCTACCAGGCCCCCCCCTGCTATGGAACCAGCTCCCTGTCCAGGTACGGGAGGCTGACTCCATCTCTACTTTTAAGACCAGACTTAAAACCTACCTCTTTGAAAAAGCTTATTGTTACTAACCTTGTAGTTCAGTTACTATCATAGACAGACTAATGATCATACTTAGGGGGTCGTCTAATCACTAGGTTAAGATACTAGTTATGCTGCTATAGGATCACTAGGTTAAGATACTAGTTATGCTGCTATAGGATCACTAGGTTAAGATACTAGTTATGCTGCTATAGGATCACCAGGTTAAGATACTAGTTATGCTGCTATAGGATCACTAGGTTAAGATACTAGTTATGCTGCTATAGGATCACTAGGTTAAGATACTAGTTATGCTGCTATAGGATCACTAGGTTAAGATACTAGTTATGCTGCTATAGGATCACTAGGTTAAGATACTAGTTATGCTGCTATAGGATCACTAGGTTAAGATACTAGTTATGCTGCTATAGGATCACCAGGTTAAGATACTAGTTATGCTGCTATAGGATCACTAGGTTAAGATACTAGTTATGCTGCTATAGGATCACTAGGTTAAGATACTAGTTATGCTGCTATAGGATCACTAGGTTAAGATACTAGTTATGCTGCTATAGGATCACTAGGTTAAGATACTAGTTATGCTGCTATAGGATCACTAGGTTAAGATACTAGTTATGCTGCTATAGGATCACCAGGTTAAGATACTAGTTATGCTGCTATAGGATCACTAGGTTAAGATACTAGTTATGCTGCTATAGGATCACTAGGTTAAGATACTAGTTATGCTGCTATAGGATCACCAGGTTAAGATACTAGTTATGCTGCTATAGGATCACCAGGTTAAGATACTAGTTATGCTGCTATAGGATCACCAGGTTAAGATACTAGTTATGCTGCTATAGGATCACTAGGTTAAGATACTAGTTATGCTGCTATAGGATCACCAGGTTAAGATACTAGTTATGCTGCTATAGGCCGAGGCTGAGGGTCCAGAAACAGGATCACCTGACAGGCCTCTGTCACCACACTGCTCATCAAGCAGACTAGTTATGCAGATTCCTGTGTAGTTTTTCTGCCCCCCCCTCTATTTATTTATTTACAGGTATCGCCGCCTTCCGAGCTGCATGATGACCTCTGGCCCGCTGACCTGTTGTATAGTGTACTTTTGTATTTTTGTGTGTGTTTCTGTGTTCTGTACCTCTCCTCTCCTCTCCCTCTCCTCTCCTCTCCCTCTTCTTCCTCTCCTCTCCTCTCCTCTCTCTCTACCATCTGTCCATCATCAGGAGGGTCCCCCTACATGAGCCTCAAGGTTTCTTCCTGTTAAAGGGGAGTTTTTCCTTGCCACTGTTGCTTGTCTGGGGTTAGGTCCTGGGATTCTGGAAAGTGCCTTGAAACAATTTTGATTGTATAAGACGCTGTATAAATAAAGATTGATTGATTGATTGAGATTGTTTCTGGAGATGTTGGAGACGCTGGTGCTGTTCTGGAGGCTGACCCGTAACAGACCAGAAACTGGACCAGAGCAGACGCCGGTGCTGTTCTGGAGGCTGACCCGTAACAGACCAGAACCTGGACCAGAGCAGACGCTGGTGCTGTTCTGGAGGCTGACCCGTAACAGACCAGAACCTGAACCAGAGCAGGACACTCCTCGTTCCCTCACTTTGACCCGGGCTCTTTTCTCTGTTGTCTCTTTTTAGTCCGTTCACACCGTAAACGCTCACGTTCCAACCTTCTCTAGAATAGTTGGACCCGCTTTAGTTGTGTCCAAACGTCCCCGTGCTGCTGAGACGTGCTTCAGCTTCAGGATGCAGCAGAAGGTTAGGAGCTTTAGGAGAAGCTGAGAGAAGGAAGTGAAAGCAGGAGCACTTCCAGAGCGTCTGAGGGTCGTCTCCCTGAGCTGAAGCTCAGATGAAGGAGGTGGGCGGTGGCTCCAGCTGCTCCACCCACGTACACTCTGTTTGTGTTGAGATGGAACGCTCCAACGTTTGACTCAACAGGACTAAACGAGTCAGGAGGAGTTCTACAGAGGAACCCAGTGAATCCTGAGTTACCTGCTCAGGACTCTGGTCATCATCCGTCGTCTGGAGGAGAAGGTCGGAAGGACAGAAGCAAGAAAGAAGACATCAGATCGTGAAGACAGACGAGGAAGGGGACCTCTGAAGGATCAGTTCCAGCCTCAGGAGACACAAGTGAAGTCAGACCACTCTGGATTATCAACCAGATTAGGGAACGTTCTCATAGTCTGGTGGCTCATTCTTCCAGAGCTGAAGAACAAACGTGAACAAAGTGTCTCAGAAGGATGAGACCAAAGAGGAAGAGGAGGATGAAGGTCGTGAGGAAGCACCAAGTGGACTGAAGACCTGAGTGGAGGAGGCCTGAAGCAGGGTTGTAGGTCCAGAGTGAAGAGGTCACGTTAGGGGAGTGTGAAGGAGTCCACTGGACAGGTGAAGACCGGCTGTCCTCAAACCAGGGACAGCAGGGGGGTGTTGGTGGGGGAGGCTCTCTGAGTCTCTGGGGGAGACGGGGGACGTCACCTGTGGACAGGGGAGGGTGCTGTGATGTCCCTCTGCTTGACTCTCCTCTCTCTCTGTCCCTCAGGTGTCCACATATTCCAGTGGAAGATCAGCTGTGAGTGGGACGATGAGACTGGAGACACTGGTGGATTTAATCAGTTTGGTTACGATGGAGGGGCGGCACGGTGGTGTGGTGGTTAGCACTGTCGCCTCACAGCAAGAAGGCCTCGGGTTCGAATCCTGGTTGGGATGGAGGCTGGGTGGAGTTTGCATGTTCTCCCTGTGCCTGCGTGGGTTCTCTCCGGGTACCTTGTGGTTAGGCTGATTGAATACTCTAAATTGCCCGTAGGTGTGAATGTGAGAGAGAATGGTTGTCTGTCTCTGTGTTAGCCCTGCGATTGGCTGGCGACCAGTCCAGGGTGTACCCTGCCTCCGCCCGTTGCTCTGGGATAGGCTCCAGTCCCCCCGCGACCCTCAGTGGAGGAACAAGCGGTAGAAAATGGATGGATGGATGGGTTACGATGGAGACGATTTTATATTGTTTAAACTGAAGGAATGGATCTGGGTGGCTGCCAGACGGGAGGCTGAGATGATCAAACACGAGTTGAATCAGGACGAAAATCTAACAGCAAGACTGAAGAACTACCACACCAACATCTGCATCGACTGGCTGAAGAAGTACGTGAACTACGGGAAGAGCTCATTGATGAGAACAGGTAGGGTCACATGTGGCAACATCACATCACACAGGACAGGACAACTGTGACCCCCCTCTAGTACCACCCCCACCACCCCCCTACTACCCCTCCCCTCTACTACCCCCCTACTACCCCTCCCCTCTACTACCCCCCCAGTACCCCCCTCTTTCTCTCTCACTTCCCCCTGTCTTTCTGTCTCCACTTCACCTGTCCCCCACCCACCCTCTCTCTCTCACACCCCCTCTTTTTTACTCCCCTCCTCTCTCTACCTCTCCCCTTCACCCCCTTTCTTTTACCCCCCTCCCATTCTACCCTCCCACTACCCCCCCACTCTCACCCCCCCACTCTTTAACCCCCCCCCCCCCCAGAGCTGCCCTCGGTGTCTCTCCTCCAGAAGACCCCCTCCTCTCCTGTCAGCTGCCATGCTACAGGCTTCTACCCTGACAGAGCCACACTGTCCTGGAGGAAAGATGAAGAGGAGCTCCATGAGGACGTGGACCAGGGAGAGATGCTCCTCCACCCTGACGGAACCTTCCAGATGAGTGCTGACCTGGACCTGTCCTCAGTCCCAGCTGAAGCCTGGAGCAGCTACGACTGTGTGTTTCAGCTCTCTGGAGAGAAGATCATCACCAGACTGGACAGAAACCACATCAGGACCAACTGGGGGAAGACTGGTGGGAGCACATCTCTCTTTACTGGTTTCTTCACTCACTATAGAATTACACAACATTGTTAGAAAAATGTCTCAGGTCTTCCTTCAGTTATTTTAATAGGATTTTGGAATTTGGAGGGTGTGCTCCAATTATAGGGGGATCCCACTCCTCCGCCTCCCTGGTAAGGTCTATTCAGGGGTACTGGAGAGGAGGGTCCGCTGGATAGTCGAACCTCAGATTCAGGAGGAACAATGTGGTTTTCGTCCTGGTCGTGGGACGGTGGACCAGCTCTACACCCTTAGCGGGGTCCTCGAGGGTACGTGGGAGTTTGCCCAACCAGTCCATATGGGTTTTGTGGATTTGGAGAAGGCATTCGACCGTGTCCCTCGGGGAGTCCTGTGGGGTGTTCTCCGGGAGTATGGGGTGTCGGTCCCCCTGATATGGGCTGTCCGCTCCCTGTATGACCGGTGTCAGAGCTTGGTCCGCATTGCCGGCAGTAAGTCGAACTCGTTTCCGGTGAGGGTTGGACTCCGCCAGGGCTGCCCTTTGTCTCTGATTCTGTTCATAACTTTTATGGACAGAATTTCTAAGCTTCGCCATGGTGTTGAGGGGGTCCGGTTTGGTGACCTCAGGATCAGGTCTCTTCTTTTTGCAGATGATGTGGTCCTGTTGGCTTCATCAGTCTGTGACCTCCAGCTCTCGCTGGATCGGTTCGCAGCTGATCAAAATCAAAAAAATCATTTTTTTGGTCTTTTCTTTTCAGGATGCTGAAAACGACGAGTGTTTTCCTGGAATAAATCCAGGATTCATCAGATTATGAACCATTAGACACATTAGAGGATTATGAGGTATTTGATGATTGGATAATCATTAGAGAATAACAACAAAAAAACTCAGTGATTCCTGTTATGCATATAAACTGGTGTTTCCTCTATTTTTATTTTTGTGTCAGATCACTGATTTTAACCTGGAAGAAGGTTTGTTTCAAAGATGATTTCCTGTGTTGTAGAGTTGAAAGTTGAAGATGGAAATAAAGTTAAGACGCTTGCAGGAGTATTCTGCTGCTTTAAGGATTTGCATTACTGCTCTTTGCTTTTCAATAAAGTCCCCAACATAATGTTTTGGTGGTTTGTGGTTCCTTTTACATTATACTGCTACAGAGCTGTCAATTTTGATTTTAATTGAGGTTTTAGATTGTCTTTAAAACAGGTTTTCCTGATCCTGACTGTTTGGATCCTGTTTTATGGCCCAAACCAGAAGATCTCTGTCATCAAACCAGACCTGTAAATATCAGATGATGTTTGTAAAAACAGAAACTACAACTTTTCCTGATTAAACTGTAAAGACCATAAGAGAGGGGGATGAGCTATAACTGCAGGTCCACTGTTTTAATCCAGCTGTAATCTCACTGCATCCCTCTGGATTGCAAGGTTGAGCCTTCTCTTCTCCATCAGCTGTTTTTCTCTCATCTTTGGTTATTTCCATCAGAGGCCTGTGATTGGCTTCATAATGATATTAAATCAGCAGCCTTACATTTCAGCAGTAACAATGAAGCCCTTTATTGGCATTCATGAGGAGACAGGAACACTTCAACAGTTATTATTATTAGTAGTAGTAGCATATTATTATAATTGTATAATTATTACTTGTAGTTTTATTACATTTATCTTCAGCTATTGACATAATATACAGGTTTTATTTGCCATTTAACTTTGTTAGTTAAGTTAGTGCTGAAAGCCTCACCAAAGGCCCAGATTGGCTCTGCCATGTCCAGAATCCTGCAGGTAAAGTTCTGCCCACACTGAACCCTGGCAGCACATCAGCCCAACCATCATCAACCTTCACTGGCTCCCAGTCAAGTCCCACATCTCCAACCCTCTGCTCTCTAAAAAAAGGTCTTCATCCTCCTGCTCCTCATCACCCCCCAGATCTCCCTAAACTTTGCAGCTCATCCAGACTAACCTCATCCCTCTGTGGATATTCCAAATACATCTGAAACATCTTTCCACGTCGACCTTTAACCTCTCGTCCTTGTAACTGTGGAAGTTGTAAAGTGAGCTTGTGTACTGTGAAAGGTTCTCTATCGATGAAAACCATCATCATCTTAATCCTTTGGGGGTGTTCTGGTGAAGGTGGAACCAGCGACTCAGCACTGCTCAAACGTAACCAACAGCTCCACACTGTCCGCCTCACTCAAGACTTCCTTCTGCATTTTAAAAGATCTATCTTGGAAGATAAATCACATCAGGAAAGGTCTGGACTAGTACCTCCAATAGGAACATTGGCATTCCTGGACAGAGGAAAAACAACCAATTGTTGAAAATAAAATATTGTACAATTACACATTAACTGTGTGACAACGTTGTCAATCAAGTTTGATTTTCTGACACCAAAAAAATACATCAAGCCAACATTAATAATTAGCAGAAGAAAGTCAATGTTTCCAGTAAATGAAAGAAAGTTGCTGAAAAGTCAAGCATCTAGGAGATGAAGTTGGTGTGGAGCTGCGTCCTTCCTGTCAACATTTGATCAGTCACAACAGTCAGTGAGATTATTGTGGTGGTACGAGGCTCGGACAAAAAGGAACAAAAGTAATGAAATCAATAAAGGAACTGAACTTAAATGTATTATTCCTGTAACCAAAAACTGACACCACCAACTGGGAGGTTCCATCCAGGACCTTTAAAGCAAAATTAAATGAAGATACCAATGGTCAGCAAAAAGGACATGCAGGTACGTAACTCAAAAGGGCAAGAGACGTGGTTCAATAAATTATAACAAGCAATTTTATTTTTACAACGAATACTTTAAACATTACAAGATTAAAAGTTCATTGGGGGAATAGGGGGAAAATGGTTCCTGAAACAGTGAGACAATACAGCAGGGAAGGGTAGGAGGGTTAGGAGACGTCACTCACACATGAAACATCTCAAACTATAACGTGTAGGAAAAAACAAACCAAAAAGTGTCACACAACATGCAGAGGGAAACCGCTGGCTCTGGACTGCTATAAGGGGCAGAAAACAAAAATGGGACAATTCAGAAGGGAAATAGCAAATATAACAGTTTCTAAGAAAACTGAAAAGAACCAAAATGGGACCAAAGAAAATAACCTCTGAGCAGAGATTTAATTCAATCAATTAATCCTAAAGCAACTATGGTAATAATCCAGGGAAAATAAAGAACAACAATCAAGAAAAGAACTGATGGTGCGGCAGGACGAGGAAGGACTCCCAAAGTGCAGGTGGTTTAAGTCTTTATTATCACGGACCAGACCAGAACCCAATCGCTGGTTCGGTGGGGTGAATGCACATGGACCGAGGTAGTTTGAGCCTCGCCGCCACTGATCTGATCACCTTCTGGGTGGTGAAGGGCCCCGCAGCTTGTGGGGCCCCAACTTCCTGGACTCCACCCAGAGCGGCAGGTCCTGCATGGAGAGCCACACCCATTGGCCCCCCCTTTAGCTGGGAGCTGGGGTTTGATGGCGGTTGGCCGCCGCCTCATTTTTCCACTCAGTCCACCCATCGGTCAGCAGGTGGAACCCAGAGGACAGACCGGCAGTGACAGAATTGTGTCCAGAACACAGAGTGTGGTATCTGCATAGTTTCGGCTAGACAGGCCTGGGGCGCCTCTGCCTATGCTGAGAACAGCTCCAATGTAGTGAAAGACGCCTCTGCACCCACGTGGCCTTGGACATGTGTGATATGTTTGGTCTATGATCTAATCATGTGCTCCACCCAGTGTAATATATCCTGCTGTTTCTCTGCCTTACTTCGCTTCTTCACTCACCGGATGACCACCTGTGTGGATCTCCGGCGGTGAAGCCCTCAGTTGCAACTGTGGAATAAAGCAAGTGTGAAACTCCTCTGTTTCTGTGTCTTCAGAGCGATTCCTCACATCCTACCACATTTTACTTAAAATTTGGCAACCACGAAGGGACTCCATGATTGACCACTCCATGATGACTCAGTTACTGGAGCACCTGCAGAGGAACAGTCTGTTTGAGATGTTTCAGTCAGGCTTTAGAGCTCACCACAGCACAGAAACAGCCCTTCTTAAAGTTACCAATGATCTTCTCATAGCTTCAGATCATGGACTGGTTTCTATGCTGGTTCTGTTGGATCTCAGTGCTGCTTTTGATACAGTTGATCACAGCATCCTGTTACAGAGACTGGAACACTTGGTTGGGATTAAAGGGACAGCACTAGACTGGTTTAGATCATATTTATCTGATAGATACCAGTTTGCTCATGTCCATGGTGTTCCCTCTTCATACAGTAGGGTTAGCCACGGAGTCCCTCAAGGTTCTGTACTTGGACCAATCCTCTTCACCTTGTACATGCTTCCCTTAGGGAACATTATTCGGCAGCATGGGATACATTTTCATTGTTATGCTGATGACACTCAGCTTTATTTATCCATGAAACCAGAAGAGACAGAGAAGTTAGTGAAGCTCCAGACCTGTCTTAAGGACATAAAGTCCTGGATGTCTTCAAATTTCCTCCTCCTTAACCCAGGAAAAACTGAGGTCATGGTGTTTGGTCCTGAACCTCTCAGGGATATGTTTGAACACATTATCACACTAGATGGTATCTCCTTAGAATCTAGTCTCTCTGTGAGGAATCTAGGAGTAACTTTTGATCAGAATCTCTCCTTTAACTCACACATCAAATTCGTCTGTAGAAATGCCTTTTTTTACTTGAGGAACATCAGAAAGATCAGGAAGATATTATTGCAGCATGATGCTGAAAAGTTAATTCATGCTTTTGTTACTTCCAGGCTGGACTATTGTAATTCTTTACTATCAGGGTGCCCAAACAACTCTTTAAGAAGCCTTCAGTTGATCCAAAATGCTGCAGCCAGAGTTCTGACAGGTATTGACAAAAGAGATCACATAACTCCTGTACTGGTGTCTCTTCATTGGCTGCCCGTTAAATTCAGAATCATTTTTAAAACCCTCCTCTTGACCTACAAGGTCCTCAGAGGCCTAGCTCCATCCTACCTGGAGGAGCTAGTGATACCTTATCCTTAGTCCAATAGACCACTCCGCTCTCAGAACACTGGTCTACTTGTGGTTCCCAGAGTCTCTGGGAGTAGATTGGGGGGCCGAGCATTTAGCTACCAGGCCCGCCTGCTATGGAACCAGCTCCCTGTCCAGGTACGGGAGGCTGACTCCATCTCTATTTTTAAGACCAGACTTAAAACCTACCTCTTTGAAAAAGCTTATTGCTATTAATTCTGTAGTTCAGTTACTATCATAGACAGACTAATGATCATACTTAGGGGGTCGTCTAATCACTAGGTTAAGATACTAGTTATGCTGCTATAGGATCACCAGGTTAAGATACTAGTTATGCTGCTATAGGATCACCAGGTTAAGATACTAGTTATGCTGCTATAGGATCACCAGGTTAAGATACTAGTTATGCTGCTATAGGATCACTAGGTTAAGATACTAGTTATGCTGCTATAGGATCACTAGGTTAAGATACTAGTTATGCTGCTATAGGATCACCAGGTTAAGATACTAGTTATGCTGCTATAGGCTGAGGCTGAGGGTCCAGAAACATGATCACCTGACAGGCCTCTGTCACCACACTGGTCATGGTTTCCTCTCCTCTCCTCTCCTTTCCTCCTCCTCATCAGACTAGTTATGTAGATTCCTGTGTAGTTTTTCTGCCCCCCCCCTCTATTTATTTATTTACAGGTATCGCCGCCTTCCGAGCTGCATGACAACATCTGACCCGCTGACCCGTTGTATAGTGTACTTTTGTATCTTTGTGTGTGTTTCTGTGTTCTGTGCCTCTCCTCTCCCCCTTCTCTTCTCTCCTCTCCTTCTCCTTCTCCTTCTTCTTCTCCTCTCCCTCTCCTCTCCTCTCCTCTCGTCTCGTCTTGTCTCATCTCCTCTCCTCTCCTCCTGTCTCTCTACCCATCTGTCCATCATCAGGAGGGTCCCCCTACATGAGCCTGGTCCTGCTCAAGGTTTCTTCCTGTTAAAGGGGAGTTTTTCCTTGCCACTGTTGCTTGTCTGGGGTTAGGTCCTGGGATTTTGGAAAGGCCTTGAGACTATTTTTGATTGTATAAGACACTGTATAAATAAAGATTGATTTGATTTAATTTGATTTGATTTTGTGGATCTGAAGATGAGAACCAGTCTGGAAGGAAGGAAAGCAAGGAAAGTGGCAGAAAATGGCAAAAGTAGCAGAAAAGAATAAATGTATCCCAGATGTCCAAGCTCCTCACCCTATCTCTAAGGAAAAATTACTTTCTCTGCCTTGCTATTTAGGGCCCTGACGTTAAGGTCAGAACTTGGTGACCAGTCCTTGTTATTCACCTCAGTCATAGACAAAGCAATGCTGAGGCAGCAACAACACAGGCTAGATGTTTCTGGTCTACCCAAGGTTAGCACTTACTGTTTGGGGTAACTAAGATATTAGCTGGCGTCGTGCATAGACTGACACTGTGACCTCCTATCTATGATGCTCCTCCCACAGTGCAATGGTCAGACCAAATGCACAGGGCCTTTGTGGATTTAAAGACTGCTCTCCTCTCTGCTCCAGCTTTGGGTCTGCTGGACTACACGCAGCCATTTCATCTGTATGTGACTGAAAAAGAGGGTTTTGCTTCTGGCCTGTTGGTGCAAAAACATGGGTCGCAGTATCGTCCAGTGGCGTACTACTCGTCAAAGCTCTCCCCTGTGGTGCTTGGCATGCCTGGTTGTTTGAGATCTGTAGCTGCTGTTGCTATCATGATCGAGAAATCAGCCCCTATTGTGCTAGCTCATGATTGTGTAGTACATATATCTCATTCGGTGCTACACATTCTGAATGTAGCTGCTACGCAACGTATGTCCGCCGCCCAGAGGTCAGGATATGAGGCGGTGATTTTGTCCAGCCCGCACATCATTCTGGAGAGGTCCCCACCTCTAAACCCAGCCACTTTCCTTCCTATTCCTGAACTGGAAGATGGTCATGATTGTGAGGTAGACATCAACAGCGGTGCATCACCCAGACCTGATCTCATGCAGGCACCACTCCAAGATCCAGATCTAATTTTGTACACGGATGGCTCCTGTAGCTGACCCTCTGATGGACAGTATCTTTCAGGCTATGCTGTGGTCACTGATGTTGATGTTTTGGAGTCAGAAGCGCTCCCTCATGGCACCTCTGCCCAAGCTGCAGAGCTGTATGCTCTTATCAGGGCTTGTACTATTGCCAAGGACAAGTCTGCTACTATCTACACAGATTCTCGCTACGTGTTTGGTGCAGCTCATGACTTTGCACAGATTTGGCGACAGAGAGGATTCTTAACATCATGCGGAAAACCAGTCAAACATCATCAATTAATTAAAGATCTGCTGGATGCTATTTTGTTGCCTAAAAGATTGGCTATTGTAAAGTGTGAAGCACATACTAATGGTTCTGATCCTGTTTCCCAGGGAAATGCGCAGGCTGATGCAGCAGCTAAACAAGCAGCAGTTTCCTCAAAACCTGTGATTCATCAGTGTGTTTCTGCACAATCTCCTGATCCTGTCAATTTGCCCTCCATTGATGATGTGGCGATGCTACAAAACCGTGCTGATAGAGAGGAGAAAAGACTTTGCATTAGAAAAGGGTGTGCCCAGCAGGAGTCTGGCTTGTGGCTCCACCCTGATGGCTGACCTGTCTGTCCCCGTTCCCTCCTTCATGTTTTGGCTCGTGTGGCACACGGACCAACTCATGTTGGAAAAGGAGGGATGAATGAAATAATTTGATCTCAATGGTTTACACCAGGCACATCTGTCACAAACATTGGTAAACAACTGTATGATATGTCAGCAGACAAGAAAAGCAGGAAACACCATCAAACACGATCACCTGCCCTCACCATCAGGGCCTTTTGTAAATATGCAGATAGATTTTGTACATATGCCTAACTGTCAAGGTTATAAGTATTTGTTAGTTATCATTGATATGTTCTCTAAATGGGTGGAAGCTTATCCTACCAGAAAAGAGGATGCAAAAATTCTTGTAAAATGTTTGGTGAAAGAAATAATCCCCCGTTTTGGGGTACCCAAGAGGTTCAACAGTGACCGAGGCCCCGCCTTTGCTGCAAAAATAACTCACAGCGGTGATGGGGTTTCAGTGGCAGTTACATGTTCCGAATCATCCCCAGAGATCAGGACAGGTGGAGCGGATGATCTCCACCATCAAGGAGAAACTGACAAAGACGATGATGACGACAGGTCTGAAGTGGCCTGACGTGCTCCCACTTGTGCTATATTCGATTCGAAGCACACCAAATTCCACAACGGGGCTCAGCCCTCATGAGGTATTGATGGGCCGACCTATGTGTACAGGGGCAAGTCCACCTTTGACCCCACATAAGGTCACTCTAATGTGGACTGATGATTATATGATTAAATATGTGAAACATTTAACTGAGGTTTTACGAAGGTTTCATTTACAGGTTTCTGACAGGCTCCCAAAACCCTCTGAGGAGCCCATTCATCCATTTCAGTGTGGTGATTATGTACTAATCAAATCCTTGGAAAAGGATTCTCTCTCTCCTAGGTGGAAGGGTCCATACCAGGTGCTGCTGGTTACCAGGACAGCAGTAAAGGTGGAAGGCAGAGCGGAATGGATTCATGCAACGCGATGTCGACTGGCACCAGGCAGTGGGGAGGAACCAAAAGGGCCGTAACAGCATATCTGCTCCTCTTCCTGGTGCTGGGACGCTTTGTGAGATCTGACGTCACCAAAGACACCCAGCCCAGCCAAAGCAAAGATATAAAGAGAGAAATATCCTTTGTCTGTCCAGAGACAAGATGTATCATTGACGATTTCATACCCTATCTGTGATTCCAAAGGTAACTGGAAATGGAGTACATATGATCCCAAATCTAGAAAAATGACAAGGACATTGTCTGGAAAACTGTTTGTTACACTGACTATTCCACATCTGATTTCTTACACTCCAGAGCTATGGTGTTTTACAACTTCACAGTTACAGTGTAAGGCCCCCTCCACTTCCCGTGTCCCACGGCCTCCTCCAGGGGGCACCCGTTCCATCCTGGCCTTGCCGGGGCCATGCACCTGGTCCTAATTGGCCAATCAGGGCCCTATTTAGGGGCGCAGTCAGTGGAGGTCGGCGTGGGATCGTTACATCGCCAGAGTGGATTCTCCGAGCCTGACTGCCGCCCCTCCGCACCTTCTCTCGTGTCTGACTCTCCCTGTGCTCGTCTCCTTGCAGGTGACCTCGCCCCGTGTTCTGGGTGTTGCCGTCCCGGTTCCCCCGTGGCGCGCCGTCATTCGTATTCCTCCGTTGGAGCGTTTTCTGTTCATTCCCCCTCCGTTGGAGCGCCTTTTGTTTGCCGCCTTAGTTCGTTCTATTTTTCCCTGGGTTTTTGTGAGCATTAAAGCCTGCCTGTGCCCACTCCCGTCTCTGTAGCCTGTGTGTGCTCCGCTCTTGGGTCCCGCCGGTTCTGCCTCGCCTGACATACAGTCCAACCCCGCATGCTAAGAGTATGCTTCAAATTTCCGTGTTCCCCGTTCCCTCACAGACAATGAAGGAACACTCAGAGAAAAAGTCAGTCACTATCATCCGTGGAAAGAGGACGACCTGAAACTTCAACACCAACACGTCCAACATCTAGAAATGCACACTCTGTAGGCAACTTCATAATGCTGTCATGGAGTTCATGCTAGACTATGCTCAGGAATGTAATCTATCTCACTGTTGGATATGTCAGAATGTGCCTAAATCCATGTGCTCCGATGTTTGCCGCTGTTCCATTCTCCCTGGCAGATTATCGGGTTGTGAACTGGAACCAGATAACCCCACATTTGGAGGAAGATGGCGAAGACTGCTATTCTCCTGCATACCCCACGGACATGCTGAACTATTCTAGGTACCAAGGGGTGGTGGATGCCGCAGTGGATGAAGTCAATCAGAAGCATTTGCCCATTGGAGTTAAAATGTGCAGATTGCTACATATTGACTCTGTGCAAATGGACACCAAGTAGTATTGAGATATAAAATGTCATTAACTTTGGTTCAAACTAACTGTTCTGAATTCCCTGTAAGCCCACAGTGTGTACCACAGCCGTATACCCCGTCTGTGTTGGCTCAGGTACTGTTAGAGGTTTATCCATGGTTTGGGTCCCAGACCAGTGTTCAGGTCAAAGTTCAGAAAGTTTGGACACCGTTAAGGGATTGTACACAGTATGTCCCTCCTATAAGGATTAATGCACTGCGTAATGTCTCTCTATGCTTTCAGGGGGCAAATTCTAGCCTTGATGAGATCTTAGGCCACAGCGATTGCCTATCAGTGGTGCGGATTGTCCTTAAATGGGCTCCGCTCCCCAAGAGAGTGTATTTAGTCTGTGGAGATTAAGCTTATAGATGCATGCCCCATTCCAGCTTTCAGGGTGTTTGTTATTTAGCTTACCTTGTACCTTTGATAAGACAGGCACGGACAACCGAGTTAGCATGGCTACATGGCCCTCAGCGAAGACGGAAGAGAGAGCTGTCAGAATTTCAGCGGATAGCGGGAGTGATAATTCCTTCATACGGAGTTTATGTGTCCCAGGAAGAAGTTGCAGCTCTCTCTAAGGTTCTGGAGAAACATCTTAACATCTTGAGTCAGGCAATGCTAGCTACAAACAAGGAACTGCAGGAGGTGAAGGCGGTAACTCTACAGAACCGAATGGCCCTAGATCTCCTCCTGGCAGCCCAGGGAGGAACCTGTAAGGTCATAGGTACCGAGTGCTGTTCTTATATCTCAGATGCCACCTCCGATGTAATGAATATGGTGCACAATACCGCACAGGGAGTTAAAGAACTCCACAGCATCCATGGGTTTGATCTTGGGGACTTCTCAGGACTGCTAGGGTCCTGGGGAGCCGAGTTGGTTAGATTCCTTACCACAATATTAGTAGGGCTTCTGTCAGTTATAGTGTTGATCACATGGTGATAAAGTGTGCGCTCCATCGAGTGTCCAATGAAATACTCCCTCAAGCCCTTCAGATCGTGGAGCCAAGAGGAGGGAACGACGAGGTCTCTGAGCCCTGGGTTCCCCCCTTTGAGCCTGCTGAGAACGTTGAAGAAGAGGACTCCTGGATCACCAACATGGACTTTTGGTAGACGAGAAGTGTAACACGAGATGGTGTTACACCATGGCCGTCTGCTATTGATTCATGTATTGATTTAACTCTAGTAGAATGATTTCATTGATTCTTCAATTTATGTGTCGACTGTAATCCTTAAGTGCAGAATGATGATTTCCCAGTGATCCTACATTGTATTTGATATGAGATGATTTACAGTGATTTGATGTGATTTTACTTTGATTGATGAAACTGTTTTAAGCAGAAATGTTATAAAGAATTCAGTCAATTCTTTTGTAATCAAGGGATAGATGTACTCTATGCATTATGTACCATGTGTGCTTTATTTTTGTTTTCTGAAGATGATTATGGTTGTATGTTGGATTTTGAGTATTTTTAATAATGTAATTGTAAGGTGCCTTGTGTTACAGTTTTGATGTGGTGTTTTGAAAAGTAGGCAGGGACAGGCATGGTAAAGACGTCTGGTGGAGGTGATGTGCTAGTAACCTCTCCTTCCTAGTTAGGCATGTTGTCAGACTGTTGAGCTGTTATGCAGACTTCTAGGGTCACCGCCCCATAATTTGAGTTTAACATCTATCTCTGAGGTTATACGGGGGTGGTAGGAAAGTTTTTCCTCCTGGGTTTTCGTTCCTACCTGCATAACCTTTGGAGCTGACGGTCTGAATGGTTGTGATGTATTGAGTGGTTAATCAAAGAATGAATGAATTAATAATAGAATCAAATAGAATCAAACTTTGTTAAATTTTGTAACCTATTCTGAATTTTGTGGAACAATGAAGCATGCAGTTACCAAGATTAATTCAGCGAGTCTTTCCCACTGGTACAGTTTAGCAGAGTATTTTCCCTTCTTAAATTTAATTTGTGTTGATCTGTTGATCACAAAGGAGGGATTTGTGAAGGAAAATTTACTTTCTCTGCCTTTCTATTTAGGGCCCTGACGTTAAGGTCAGAACTTGGTGACCGGTTCTCGTTATTCCCCTCAGTCATAGACAAAGCAATGCTGAGACAGCAACAACACAGGCTAGATGTTTCTGGTCTACCCAAGGTTAGCACTTACTGTTTGGGGTAGCTAAGATACTAGCTGGCATCAGGCATAGACTGACACTGTGACCTCCTATCTATCTAACAGCTTATATTCCTCTGGGTACAGGTGACTCGTCAGAACTGGTGCTGGCTCTGCATGCATGAACTGTTGCTGTGTTGGTGCCATTTCTCCTGATCAGTAAACCTCACTTCAACACAAGTCATCTGAGTCTCCAGTGTGTCTGTTCCACCACCTCCGTACTTTCCACATCAGTGTGGACCTGGCAGGCCCAAACACTCAGTGAGGATGTGTTGGGACCGCTTGGTGGAGGAACTCGTCAGGCTGGTTTCTCAATTCCCACCTCCGACATAGCCTGGAAGACTTGGGGCCCCACAAACACGTAGAGCAGGGGTGTTCAAACCTCCTCCCCAAAGGGCCGTGTGGCTGCAGGTTCTTGTTCCACCAGTCCAGCTCACCCAGTTTGACCAGTCAGCTGTTGAAGACTCAGATGAGTTGATGAAGTGAGTCCAGTCTGGTACTGCTGCTGCTGGGTTGGACCAGAACCTGCAGCCACACGGACCTTTGTGGAACCGGTTTGACACCCCTAACGTAGAGCATCGAAGCGCTGTTGAGCTCTTAAACACTCTGATGTCTCCTGCAATAAAACAGGGAAAAGATGGCAGACAGGAGATAGAAGGCAGTAGCCTTGAAAGTGTACATATTAACGTCCCTGTAGGTTCTTTTCATCCAGGTCATTGTGACACACACACCTCCTTTTATTTGTCTCTTTGGGGACATTCATCAACGGAACCCTCCAGTTCTGAAATAGCATATTACATGTACATATTAATAAACTGAATGTATTTTTAATTAGTACAGTATTGTAATACTTTATGTTTGTACCTTCAGCTGATTGAGGGAAATAGTCCAAGACTTAATACATGTTTTATTTTGTAGGGATTTTTGCTTTTTTACCGATACATGAGAACTTGACAGAGGTTTATTTTCTAGGTTTTGTGTAGTTACAGTTACACAAGGACTGTAATAAGTATTTAATTGGATAGACACTGTTGTCATTGCTCAGACAAACTGCTCTTTGTTCATCATTGAAGTTTTTCTGAAGAACAAAGGAACTGTTATTGTTCTACGACACGGTTCTCGTCTTACCGCAGCAGGGGCCAGAACCCTGGGTCAGCCAACCCCAACGCTACGAAGGCGACCTGAACACATGTGAAGCCTTCATCATGAACGTCTCCCTGCAGCCCCGTATGTTCGCTACTGAAGCCACCAAGGTAGCGTTCACCATCAGTCACTTTGCCAGTGACTGATGGCTGAGTGGAAGCGCCGTTCGGACGCCTGCTCCACCTTCTCTGTTTTCACCACTGAGCTCTGCAAGGTGTTCGGGTTGGGGAGTTCCCGGTCCTCAGCAGCACATGGGCTGCTGGCGCTCTGTCAAGGACAAAGGTCAGTGGCCAATGTTACGCCCAGTCTAGGGGTGTCTGAGACGCAACATGAAAAAGGCCCCCATCTTCCCCAGGTACCAAGGAGCCACCAGTACCAATCGTTGAAGGAAATGAAATTAGGGGGGTTATTTACAAATATTAAGAAGGATGACAAATAATATGTTGGGTCGGACTTCAGGAGGGACTAATGCCAACATAACAAACAAAAAAGTGGCTACCTGAAAAAGAAATAGCTAACCTAACCAAAAAACAAATGACAAACCCTTACCTCCCTAACTAAATTAAACAAGGGAAAACGTCATTAAACAAACGGGCCGTCCAACCCTACTTCCCAACAGAGGTACAGTACAAACACGACATGTGGCTGGTTGGGAGCTGAGGAGGATGAGGTCCGCTGCCTGCTGCCCTCCCGCGTCTGCCATCTTGGCTCTTGATATCGACGGTGAGTTGTTGGCACGACCAATCAGAGGAGAGAACAGGTACGCCCCTCCAATCACCGTCGGGCAAGGGCACAGGCTAATTTGCATGTAAAAGAAAAAAACAGGCAGGAACACAGGGAGCAAGAGAACAACCCCAACACACACACACGACACTAGTCGTCACACCAACTATTCTACTGACTTTGGCCATCGACCTGATGGAGAGCCACAGATGAGGGATCCCATTTTTTTTAATTGTTTTTTTATTTTAAATATAATCATACATTGCACTTCAGTGGTCCTCAACTTCTATGTTTACCAAAAATGAGGTGATCAGGTTTGGATCCAGGACTGCCCTCAGTGTCCTGAGGAGCTGTTCCCAGTCAGCACTTGACAGAACCAAGAACCCAAATCAAGTGACTCATACCTCCCATCTGCCTCCCTGCTCTGCAAAGGCATTCTCTTGTTGCATATATTAATAAGATAAATGTCAAATGTTGTACGGTAATTACTTAACAAACATTAGTTTGTACAGCACGTGGCTTCCTGTTGGTCCAGAGAGCTGTAGAAGATGCTCTGAAAGATGCAAAAGAGCAGACACCACTGCTCTGGTGCAGGGGAGAACCAACTGAGCTCCAGCCAGCCCACCTGAGAAGGATGCTGGTAATGGGCTGCAGAGACCACGTTCTGAAGTCTGCCCCATTAAGCCCCTGCAGACTGGACCTGGAGGTCCTGCAGGTCCTGGTGATGGAAGAGAGCAGGTACAATGGTGCAATGGAGCTCCAGCAGAGGACAGGCTGCAGCAGCTTGATGCCTGCTGGGGGAAACAGTTCCAGAGACCTTCAACTTAAAGATGAGGCACAATAAATTTTAGACTTGTATTACCAACATTCACACACACACACACACACACAAAATAACACAACATTCACTGGTCTTGACGTTAATCATTTGTGTTTAAGAATTGTTCATATCACAAAAACACAATTCCATGTTTTCTTCCCAAGTGTCACATGCGTTTCCAATTAGACTTGACAGGAACAATCAGACTTGACAGGAACTAACCTGTGCTTGTGCTCCAAAGTCATTTGATAATCTTTTTCTTATAACTTCTTCATAGTTGAAAGTGAATACACTAACTGCAGAGTGCACCACTTTGTGTACACTGCTGGAGACACACTACCAGCAACAGCCCAAGATCCAAGTCATTGAGGAAGACCTGGACAAAGAACTGGAATATGTAGAGTATGTATGAGTGATAGACGTTACTGCACAGTTGTTTACTCTCAAGAACTGCACAGGACAGATTATAAATACATACTTTTCACTTGTTTAGTTCAATATAAACAAGTGTTTATTTAAATATAATAAAACAACAACTATCATACTTGTAAGGGTATATTAATGAAGGTAGAGCTGGCCTCTTTTCGATGATAATGTTTGCCATCTATCAAACATCGTCAACGAGAGCAGGGCTTCAAATAGAATCCAGCCTTTGTTGTGTGATATCATAGAACTTAGAATGTCACAAATTGTATTTTTTGCTGTTTTTGATGACAAATGAGACATATTTAACGTGTTTTTTCTGGTTTGTACAGGTGTGTATGTTTCTAATTCCACCACAAGGGGGAGTCCTCTAGGGATTGTTGTTATGGTACGCTGCGTTAGCCCGACGTCCCTCAGAGAGCTAACAGCTTTCTCTGAGGAACATGGGTTATGTGACCACAACTCAAGTGTGAGGATTGAAAAAATTACGTTTGTTGAAGAAATTAGGTTCTAAACCATGAAAAACAAGGTTGAAGTTAGTTCACGTTCTCCCATAGAAAACCACAAGACAAATGACGGTCTGTCGATGTTCTCATTGCGTCTTGAGGGTCTCCTGAGCATTTATTTCCATCTTTTTTCATGTGGTTGACTGTATTTAAGTTACAATGGGAACGAAGTTTAAGGATGACTGTGTGTTATGTCAATGTTAAAGCTGAAGGTACAGATTCAGGTTAAAAGAGTATATCAATAAGTGGTTTAAATGATCATTTACACATAAAAAAAAAACCTTTTTAAACAATTCAATTCAATTCTATCCTCCTGGTGCGTGGGCTTCAACTCCAGCCAGCACCTTATAAGGGGAAGTAAGAAATATTTTGCTAGTTTGACTAGCAAGTCTTGTGTATATGTTATATACACAACAGCACTTGCTACTTGTCATCAAAAACATGCATTTCAAGGCCTTGTTGGCACAGTAGGCAGTGCGTCAGTCTCATAATCTGAAGGTCGTGAGTTCAAGCCTCACACAGGGCATCTGTTTTATGTCAGGAATATGGAAGATGCTGGGAAAGGTGCTAACAATCACATGTGTGCATGAACAACATAGAAGCTGCTCAAATGTACAAACAGCCCTTTCAAACTCTGACGTAGAGATCGGTATTGTTCTCCTGCCTGAATACCATTGACAAGTCCCCAATCGAATACTCTCTGAAAAGCAGGAACTGTGTTTTGCCAGGGCCATTGACACTTTTGAGGAAGCACAGTGGCTCTGCTCCAGGTCAGCAAGCAGCGGGGTACAACAGGGTTTCTGAGGGTATTGCACTAAAACTGTACAAAGAGTCCAGGCAAGCCACAAGTAGACCAAAGGAAAAACTTTTGCATGACCTCAGTCAATTGTCATGACTTACTGTCATATCAAACAACTTCAAAGTATCAAAGAAATTCAGGCCGAAGCAACCCATTACTGGGACCAAAAACAACACCGTGGTGTCATCCTGGTGAATTATTACATACATTCACTTAAACACAAAAGCATGTATTCATAGAAAATAAAGTCCAAACAACTTCTAACTCAAATAAGGGGGGGGGGGTTCTTTTTATCCTCTAGTCTGCAGGATCAGCAGAAGAGAAATGACCAAGACTTGGTGCTTCAAGGGGTGTAGCTCCCTTAACAGGTTCATTTGGCAGACTAGTCTCTCCTGGAGGCCCAGGACCTACCATCTGAGCCTGTTCAACATGGGCAGTAGTTATGGAGTTCAGGTCAGTCTCACATAGACACTGGAGCAGATGTATTTGAGCAGCATCAACATTCAGCTCCAGACATCTTATTCCTGGGGCTGGTTGTCATACCAACTGCTGCTGATGCCAGCAACTAACTCTCACAGCTGATTCCCATAACAGCTCAAGGTGACCAGTCTCCACCAAGTTCAGAGCAATAAGCCCTTAAAGGGGACTTCAGTGTTTGGTGGAACCACTCAAAGTCACTTTGACTCTGGGCACAGTAAGCAGAAGGCTATTGAAGAAGATTATGGCTGAAGGTATCCCCCATCTGTATGAACTCAGCAAAGACAGAGATGAATGGAGTCAGAGACAGAACCACAGATGTTGCTGTTATTGACAAGAGGTAAGATGCAGGGTACCTTGTGCTTTGACATATAACTGTCAATAAATACTGACTTCCAGACTTTGGCTCAGACAATGATCCCACACGGCCAAAAATCATGTACTGAACTGACTGACTGCAACGGAGCCGGTTATAGCCTGATTCGGTTTACCGGTCATCTGACAGCTAGAGCAGCTCTTAATATATGCAGATATATCTTTCTTCAGGTGGGCCAAAAGAAATGCCTTAAAACTTTATAATAAACATCCTTAGATTTGGTATAACTCTTTGACCTTCTTACTGCACAAACAGCAAAAACATCTGGGAAGGTTTTCACACTATCATCAGGTTCTTGTAAAGCTATGGGTGACACGGTGACTACAGGGGGTGGTAACCAGTGTTTCCTCCAGAAAGTCAAGTTAATTTAATTTATATCACCAAATCACAAAACAAGTGATCCAATGTCACTTTTCCTATAGAACTACTCTGGACCATGTTCTTATTGATCAAATGTAAGCAAAGATATTTCATTAAGTGTCATGAAAGGCATGTGAACTATCAATTTTCAAGCATTAACATAAAAAGACATCCTCTCTGAGTACCTCCATCTGGAAGATTTCCAAATGGGGCATCACTAAAAACAATCATCCTTCAGGAATTATCATTAGCTAAGTGTTGGAGGTTCAGAACTACCTTCTTGGGCTTAAGTTTACACATTATTTTGGTTGTTTCATGAGTAGTCTGCACTGTAGCCTTTTCAGTTCTGATCCCAGGTTTTTACCATCAAACATTATATCTGGCCCGCTCAGTCTTGCAACCCAAAGAATTTGACCAATCTTGGATCAGAGCTGATCCTTTTCTTTCTCAATGAGAGGTGAGTCTTGTTTCACAGCTGGTGAAGGATCCATATGTATGTAGTGCAAATGCTGATTGTAGTTATCTTGGTGTATTCGCACTCCTTTGTCTCAAAGTCACCAAAACGCTGAATTTCCCATGTATCTCACCTCTCCCCTGAAATACAGATTTGAGTTGAGGTATCACTGTTGAACAGAAAACTTTGTGTGCCTCCTCATGTGAAGCCGTCTATATGCCATCCTGATCTAGCCAATAGAAACCAGCTTGATTAAATTGACAGACTTGTAACTGGATTATTACTTTTAACCCTGTTGTACAAGTAGGGAGGAGCATCAGAGTGAGTAAGTGTCTGTTGTCTTCAATGTCTCTGATCACTGCTACAAGCAGCTGAAGCGACTCGGTGGCACAAGGAAGAGTCTTTTTGTAGCTCTGACACATCTACTTCCTCAAAATCCCGAGGCACAAGTCATGATTTATGCACTGTACAAGTGGTGACTCTTTGAAGGTGCACACTCATCTGGTGGAACTGCACCTTTGTCTCTCATCTCTAACTTCCCAAAATACACACTTATCACATCAGGTTATTTTACCTCCTTGAATATTGTCAAATGATACACCTTTATTCCAAATGAACCACAGCACCATCCTGACCGATGATGACCCTTTCCCCTCAAGGCAGTCCACACATGATAGTGCACTTTGTCTCCAGCTTAAGAATTTCTAGGCGTAGCCGGGGGGTGGAGGGTGTCGAGCTTGGTGGGCAGAAGATCTCATTGCTGCTTCTTGTGGATGACACGTTTCTCCTAGCATCATCGAACAAGGACCTTTCCAAGTAGGAATGCTGGGGCGGTTCGTGGCCGAGTGTAAAATGACAGGGATGCAGATCAGCACCTCCAAGTCAGAGTCCATGGTCCTCGCCTGGAAAAAGGTAGAGTGCCTTCTCCGGGTCAGGGAGGGTCCTGCCTCAGGGGGAGGGGTTCAAGTATCTCAGGATCTTGTTCACGAGTGAGGGAATGGTAGAGCGGGAGATGGACAGGTGGATCGGAGCGGCGTCTGCAGTGATGCAGCGATTTACTGGTCGATCTACGTCCCAATCCTCACCTATGGCCATCAACTTTGGGTGAAATAACAAGATCGCAGATACAAGCAGCTGAAATGAGTTTAATTGAAATGAGGCCCTTGGCCGGCCCAGGTCGAGGTGGAGGGACTATATCTCTCGCCTGGCTTGGGAGTGGCTGGGGGTCCCCCAGAGGCGCTGGTGAAAGAGGCTGGAGCGAGGGCCGTCTGGGCCTCGCTCTTGAAGCTGCTGCCCCCACGACCCGGACCCGGATAAGTGGGAGAAGACAAAATGAGACCTTTTAGCCTTGCACTCACTGAAATGAGTTTAATTGGGTCCCACCCTAACTGACCTGGAAGAGTGCTGCGGTGGACAGAGCATTGAACAAGTCACGCGACTGCGGCTTTGTTTGACTTTCCTGTTTCTCACACCCACTTACATCCAACCATTTTCCGAAAGTCTGGAATCGGGTGAGCGGATACAAAAGCCCTGCTGTTTGCATCGTCTGAGTAAGCAACTGGCCAGAACATTAGCAGAAACCTGTGATGACCTTCTTACTTGGAAAAAGGAAATATACGTCAGGAGAGGAGTAACGACCGAGTTGTTTTCCCTTTTTAAATAGATGTTTTTTTGAGAAATGAGCAAGATTTCAAGCTGCAAAACCAACTTTAATTTCAACCACAGATGATAAAAGTGAAGCATATTAAACAAGAGTGAAAAGTCACAAGTTTAACACAGTATAAATGTTGGAGGGAAAAAAAACAAAAAAAAAAACAGGTCAGTAGTTACAAGGGTATTTTTTAACCTTTTTTTGTTTAAAATGGAAAAAGTTAATTAAACAAATTATGGCAGCTAAATCTACGATTACAAAATTAGGGAAAAAAAAAAGGGGGGGGGGTAAATGGGACATTTTCCCGTCACCTAGCGTTGCTCGATGATCAACCCCCCCACCCCTCCCCCAGGTGTGGCGTTGATCAGGAGGAGGCGGGACTTCCAGCATCGCTGCTCTCGCTCACCTGGCGCTGCATCACCATCTCCCTGGCGACGCAGCTGATGTCCGTCACCGGCACGGCACCCGGGACCCCCGCCCTGACAAACCGGCAGCGTCAGCGGACACGACAGACGAGGCTCATTCAGAACAAAGAACAAAAGCTGCTCACTTCTCCTCGGTCAGCGGGCTCATCCCGGGCTGCTTACCGAAGAAGAAACTGGACCACCAGTGGCCTGAGTCCTGCTTGGGCAGCCCTGCACAGACACCATCTGCTCTCACCCCTCCACAGCACATGACAACAGAACTTGGACGCCAGCGGGACAGCTGGGTTCCAATTCAGGTACATTGCTTCTCCGTGATCTTTCAACACGATTCATCGACATTTGTGTTTAAGGCCTCGCCGTGGTGGCGTACGTTAGTCAGGGTTTAGGGTGTGTGTTACATTTCCCCTGTGCCTGAAGCTGAAGACAGCTGGCTGACACCACTTATTAGAACAAGAGCCAAGAAGGTCCTCCACTCAGCTTTATTTCTAAGGACCAACAGGGGTCAGGTCAAAGACAAAGAAATTGATTTAAGCTCAAAGAAGAACCTCACAGCTGAAGAAGAAAGAGGACTTTAAAGGAAGGGTCTCTACCTGGGTGGTGTGGGATGACCTCGCCACTGTACTCCGAACTGCCGCACGAGCTGCTGCTGGATGTGGAGCCGATGCGCCCTGCATCAGCACGACACAACAGGACACCGGCTTAACAAAGCACGCTCGAGCTAAAGAGCACACTCCAGGTCTGGGACACCGGGAACTACGACGTCCTGGAGTGCTCACTGGCGGGCAGTTTGACCTGCAGCCAACCAGGATCAACAGGAACGCCCCCAGAATTCCCAGAAAGAAGTCCCGATTTCATCTCTTTTGGAGCTGCGTGATGGAGACGGTGAGTGGTCTCACTACACCGCACAGGCCTTGGTGAGAGTTACGATGAGGCAGCATCCGTGTGTCCAGAACTGCAGGACAGGGTCATCTGTGTGATATTAACTCTTGTGGTACAAAGGGGAGACGCCAGAGATTGCGAATAGCTAAAAATCTATTTATGAACATTCAGTGTTCCTGCTTGCGTTGGGGACATGAACAACGGTGCGTTTACCGGCCCTTCGGTCAAACGGTGAAACAGTCGGTGAGCGTCCAGCCCGCCGACCGATGTCACGCTTCCTCCTCTCAATCAAGCCCGCAAAGCTTCCAGTCGTTTTTGGTACAAAACCAGAGGAAGTGTTGCACAAGGCCTCACTCGCCCAGCGCTGGTAAAGACACCGTTGGGGAGGCACCCCCGCTTCCCGCAGCGACGGGCACTCACTTCGGTAGTAGTCGGTGGTCGCCACGAGAGACCCGCCTGCAGGAATGGACGCCATCCTGCTGCTGTCACGTCAACACTGCTGGATGGAAACCTGCAGGGACAAACGGGTGAAGACAAACGCTGTGTTAAAGACATGTGTCCACCACGGGACAAACGGGAAATTATTAGAATGGCAGATTTTAGTGTTTGTTTTCTCTCCACTGACGGGTCTGACTGGTTCCAAGAGCACTGTAATGTCATTATTACATTATTACAGATCAGACGAGCAATATGATGTTGTTAAAGTGTGAAAACGTGGTGATTTTATTCCGCAAAAAGGGGAACTCTCTCAGTTAGGGTTCTGCAGCGGCGTGACGTCATCGCTGTTTACATGAAGGGCCAGCCGACATCTTAGGCTCTTATTGTCCGACAAATGATGACAAAAGTGACGGCAGCAGCTGGGAAACGGCGATTACAAGGACGGGAGGGCATCAGGACGCGCACACGCGTCAGGACGCGCACACGCACCACGTCCAGTTCGCTGCGTCCGAATATTTGATTGAAGGACAAAGGCACACACGGAAACGGGAGAAGCACCCCCAGAACAACCCCGGGTCTGCTTTGGGGGGTTTGGGCTTTCAGAATGACATTTTCCGACAACCAGGACCCGATAAGCCCCCAGAGATGAGAGAAAGTGAGGTTAAAGCATCTGCTGGAGAGACGTGCGGCTAGTTAGCCCCGGGGGCTAAAGGTTCACCTCGGAACGCCTCGGGTCGGACCGCCACGCTGGAGCCAGGCCGGGGAGGGGGCGCTAGGCGACGGGGCCCATTTGAACGGAAGATGCGGGCGAAGGCGACCGTCCCGGGGGGGCACGTCCTCTCGGTCTGACCGCTGCGGAGGCGAGCCCGCCGCCTTTATACCGCCGCCGACGTCGGGGGGCGGGGCTTCCGCGCATCGGGGGCGGGACTTCCTCCGCTCGCGTTTGCTGAGCGGCTCCGATCAACAGATCGATGCGTGTCAATCGATCAAGGTGATCGCCTGGCGCCGTCCGGCTCCGTCACGGGTCTACTTGATGGCGCAGCGCACAACACAGAGAGTCGGGTACCAGGAGGAAAATCAGCTGGAGGGGAGGTGCTTTGGTTATATATTCAAACCCTGTCAATATTGTTTAGGCATCATGTCCATGTCTAAAGCAAACATTTGATTGTAAGATATATTAATGTAATACATGTCTAAAGGCATATATTTTAACATCCCCTCTTCCTCTTAACCCCCCCATCCTCTGATAATGTTTGTCATTGTTCTTTCTGATTCGTAGTAACTTTTTGGCAGCCTGTTAAACTCCAAGTATTATTCACGGTGTGGCCGATTGCTACGGCCAAGAACACAGCAATGATTCACCATTTCCACGAGGACCTGGGGAATCTCACCTTGTTCACTTGACTTCCAATAAGAGGAGCAGGGCTGGTGACACGCAGACAGACTGGCCTCAAGACACTCCATCTTCCTCTCATTTCCCCGAGTTTCAGATGTTTTCTAGCCAACAAAAGACAAAGAGGCTCCAAGTCTGGTTATTTCTTGGCTGTAACAGCTTCTCCGGGCAGATTGAGGACAGAGGGTGGCGTATCTTAGTAGACAAGCAGGCAAAAGGACGCACAAGCAAAGAGGCAAGTGCCTTGCTCACAAGCCTTCATTTGTCCAGGTGAACATTTTGTGAAGTAATTATCAGTTCATGCTAATTTTACGACCTCCAGTACAGTTCAGGTCTCCTGCCTTTGATAAACCACCTCAGAGACAGTTTGATTGACTGAAACCTTTATTTAGCCCCTCAGGGAGATTCAGGTGTCCAAAAGAGCAACAGCTACAAGGGAGGGGAAAAGAGGGCAAATTGTACACAGATAATTTGTTAAAATTAAAATAGGTAACTATATAAATAAAGAGGTTATTAATAATAATAATAATAATAATAATAATAATAATAATAAGAGGAGGACAACCCAAGAGAAGGCTGACCAGCATTAAAAATGAAAAAAGTGCCAGGTGCTGAGTTCAAGTGCAGGTGGGCGTGGAGCATCCCTGGGCCTCAGCACCACAGCTGACCTGCGGGTCCTGGCTGTGGGGCCTGATGGCTACTGGCCAAAGCGTCTGGTTTGGTGGTCGGAGTTCTTGAGGATGGCATCCAGGCTCCTCCTCGTCCGTAGACCTGCCCTTGTCTCCAGCTTCTGCAGGGCTGCACCCGCCACAGGGCCCAATTGTCTTATGAGCTTGGTCAGCAAGCGTTCATCTTCTCTCCCCCGAGCCAAAGAAGAAGGTGCTAGAAGAAGGTGCCCCCCCCGCTGACAGGGACCAGAACCACAGTGAGGGTTCCTCTGTGCTCCAGGACAGGAGTGCACACACTGGTAGGTCTTCACGTGAGGTGGACCTGAGGGAACACACTTCCTCAATGCTGCGACGCTGTCTCCACCAGCAGGCCAGTAACCGCCTTCCTGAAGCAGAAACTCTGGCTGAATGAGAGAGAAGGGGGCCAAGCCACAAGATCCAGGGTTGATCCTTCACCGGTGACCTCAACTGGTTCAATGACCCATGACCTCCTTCAGCAGCAGACCCACACCGCCTCAGTGTGACCTCTGAAGATGCGAGGAGTGTGTGCAATGACCGTCTGAGGTGCCACCAATAATCTAGAAGACTGCCACCCTCATCTGAGAGCCCCAGGCCTGAACCAGCCTTAGCAGGTGTACCGACCCTCATCAGTACACCTACAGGAGGAACCGCTCCATTGACGACTCCCTCTCATCAGTGCTCCACACAACCCTCACCCCCCCCGGAGAGCAGGACCCCCTAACTTCTGACGGGAAGCATGTTCAAAAGGTGAAAAGGACTGGTCCAAGTCCAGGAGCTCGTGGAGCTCCGTGACATGAAGAGGAATCATCAGAAAGATAAAGAGTCAGCAGAGATAGACTCAGACCTCCAGGGGCAGGGACGTTCTCGACAGCAGGCACCCAGAGTGTTCATCTGGGTTTATCAGCATGAACGAGGGCTTCAGCTGGAGGGGCAGCTGCACCGCCGACAGTCTCATCTTCATTTGTACCTTTTAAACAAAATCAAATGTGATTCAAAGGTTTGACAGGTTCATTCAACAACAAAAACAGGAAGCGTGTGCTCATGAACCAGAGAGCTGGTCAAACCTGAGGAGCTGTTGCCACCAGGGACAAGAAGGACCAGTGTCCCAGTAAGTGGGCGGACAGATACTGGGCGTCCTCACCAGTTCACCTCACCAGCACGAGTGTCACCCACACCGCTCCTGTAGCGTCCATACTTTACACAAATACTTTATTTCCATCTGTACTTTACACACACACTAAATGTTCCAGTTAGACCTCTTGATGGGTAGAGAGTGAATACTGGTCCCTTAGTTGGGCCCCGTTTTAGCTTTAAGGTGGGGGGGCTCTGGATCACTCCCATCTGGCCCCCAGCTGTGGGCTTGTTCACGCCTCACCTCGCCTGACCTGTGTGTGTGTGTGTGTGTGTGTGTGTGTGTGTGTGTATGGGGGGGCGTCTGAAGCAGGTGAGCAAAGGGCCGGGCCCTCCAGCTCAGATTCAACCGGTGTGGACGTCAGCCGTGGGATGGAGCAGGCCCCTCAAGAAACCTGGTGAATGAAGGCGCTTTCAGAAGAAAGCGAGGGATTCAAACATTTTCTAAGGATGGTCATGGGATCATGTGCTCCTGTCTTCTGTCCAGACTAACCTGGAACTCCTCGTGGTTCCTTGGAGATGACTCACTTTTCTCCAACGACAACTGTCCTGGACGAGAAGAGAGCCCGAGTGTTCTTTGACCCAGATGACCCAGAACATGCACCCACAAGCCACACGTGTTTAAAGGAATGCTTTATTATAACAACAAAACCAGAGTTTAGAAATGATTCATCTGCCAAATCAAATCCCTTTAGTGATTACAATCATCCCAAACCGATACAAAGGTCTGCTCATGTGCTGCTCATTCACCCAACCAACAGGACGACGTCATCATCTTCATCATCATCACCATCGTCATCATCACCAGCAGCAGCATGAAACAGTCTTTGATCACAGAGGACAAATGTGACATTTGAAAGAATATTACAATATGAGGAGTCTGAAAAGAAACTTGCTGTAACAGATTTTTAAATATTGGCAACTTTTATCTGTACAAATGATCCATGTTCTCCCAGGTTCACCCAGACTACATAAAAGCATCAATGAAACCTTTGAATTTTAAGATGAAAAGGAAAAAAAAAAAGTGTTTCCACTTGGCGTGAATGAGCAGCAGGAGGTCGTGACATCAGGCTGCCCAGGGTTCTCTTGTGTTAGGGCTTCTAATCGTTTCAGCAGCGCACTCTTGCCTTGTGGCCATGCAGCACACCTTCAGGAGGAATTCATGGGGAGTGTTCAGGAGGGCTGAGTGACGGACGGCACGGCGCCAACAGAATCAGTGTGTGTGTGTGTGTGAGAGAGAGAGAGAGAGAGAGAGAGAGAGAGAGAGACAGAGACAGAGAGAGAGAGAGAGAGAGAGAGAGCGCGTGCAAGCACACACCAGAGCACATTGTAGTGTGTCTAATGGAAAAAGCCGGAAAAGCACAACTGGTGAGATGTGGCCACTGACGGGAAACCACACGTAGCAGTGAAGCCCCATCAGGGTCTCCATGGCAACACACTCCCAGATACAGGTTTGTACATATTGATTAAGAGTTATGTAAAAACGTTATGCAAAGCAGTGTAAAATAGTTTCATAGAAAATGTTTTCCTTTTTACACGTGACGGATGGCGCAGCCCGCATCGCGTGAAACACTGGCCTCATGGGCAGTACTTCCTACTTTCTACGAAGCTCCGCCCCCCTGCGACACATCTGTCCTGCTCCCACATCTGGCTGATGAGCAGCAGCTGGCGCCAACTGGCCTTTAGCTAAAGATGATCAGAGGGCAGGAAATAGATGGGAGGTGTGTGTGTGTGTGTGTGTGTGTGTGTGTGTGTGTGTGTGTGTGTGTGTGTGTGTGTGTGTGTGTGTGTGTGGGGGGGGGTGTGTGTGTGCGGGGGGAGTGATCAGACAGAGCGCGCGTGCGTGTGTGTGTGTGTGTGAGTGTGAGCATTAGGTCATGATGTCAGTCTCAGGTGTTGATGGAGGTGGCAGCGCGGAGGCGGAGCTTCAAAAGGGGGCGTTTTCCTGAGTGGGGGTGGACTCGGTGGGGGGGCTGGCGGCGGTTCCGTTCTCTCTGGGCCCGACCACCTTGTACTGGGACACAGAGATAACCCAGTTAGAGCTACTGGTCACACACGTACGGTGACTTTAATGTTTTAAGTCTTTAGGTTTGTTCCCGTCGGCTGCTTGTTGAATAAGAACATCCAGTGTGTGCATACACAGAGTTGACACACACACACACACACACACACACACACACACACACACACACACACACACACACACACACACACACACACACACACACACACACACACACACACACACACACACACACACACACACACACACACACACACACACACACACACACACACACACACACACACACACACACACACACACACACACACACACACACACACACACACACACACACACACACACACACACACACACACACACACACACACACACACACACACACACACACACACACACACACACACACACACACACACACACACACACACACACACACACACACACACACACACACACACACACACACACACACACACACACACACACACACACACACACACACACACACACAGTTGATACAAGCACCAAAGGGACAAGTGGGTTTGAGTCAGATAAAAGCTCCAAACATTCATCAGCAAATGTTGAGGAACAAGTTTAGCTGATAAGAACCAGCCTGACAACAGACGCACCTTCAGGTTGCCCATTTTATCTTCAAAGGACTTGAAGGTAGCAGAGCTCCTGTGGACAGAGACCAAGAGGTCAGGAAGTGACTCAAAGACTGTAGACGCTTTAGAGGGACACATCTAAGAAGACCACTCAAGACTTCTACATTAAATCAGGAAATCTACTACTCAAAGATTCTACAACATAACACACACACACATACACACAGTTGATCCACACACACTCACTCTCACACAAACACAGTTGATCCACACACACACACTCACTCTCACACAAACACAGTTGATCCACACACAGACACAGACACACACACACACAGTTGATCCACACACACAGTTGATCCACACACACACACACACAGTTGATACACACACACAGACACACACACAGACACACACAGACACACACAAACACAGAGTTGATACACACACACACACACACACACACACAAACACAGAGTTGGTACACACACACACACACACACACACACACACACACACACACACACACACACACACACACACACACATACTAGAGTAACAAGGGGCAACAAGCAGTAGTGAGGGCAGGAGGGAGCAGGGGTCACCGTACCTCATGGCGGGCATACTTATCGAGTGTCTGATGGAATAGCTGCTGCTTTGTTAGCATTAAAGAAGAGAGACAAGTGTTAAAAGCCGACAACGCACGCACCCACACACCTCAACCTTCCCCACACATGACGCCTTCATGTCGTTTTGTGCACATCCAAAGACCGCTTGAGCTCCTTCACCAGCCAACAGGGTGGGCCAGCTGAGGCTCTGAGACACCAGTGAAGGCTTCACAATCCTAAACTGGACCAGAGGTTCCACAAAGATCCAGCTTCTCAAGACACAAATCCTTTGACCCTTATTTGGACCCAAACGCAACTTTGCCAGTGTTAATCATTGATGAAATAATAGTAATAATAATAACAATAATAATAATAATAACAAGCCAAAATGGCCCTGGAGCAACAGTAAAGCCTAGAGGAGATGGGGGGATCCTGGTGTAAAAGTATGTAAAGGTCAGCAGCTCTCCACCCCCAGCAGCCTGGTTTGGCTCGGCTCGGCCAAGGGAAAGACGTTTCCATCACAACGGTGTGGTAAATGCTGCAGATTCAACCCCCACATGTGTTGTCTTATCTTCCCCAAAAAGTCAAATGATCATTCTCCTAAAACCGAGGCACCTTTTCGGCCTGCGCGTGAAGCCAGGATGCTAGGGGTGCTCTGGGCGGAGCCGCCACGCCTCGGCCCCGCCCCAGGGAAGGCCTGTGAGGAGCGAGGCCCCGGCAACGCAACCGCTGGTAAGGAAGCAAAGAAGGACAGAAAGGTGGAAAAGAGGCATAGCAGTCTTACCTAAAGGAGTTAGAGAAAGGGAGCGCCCTGCACAGCACAGCCAGGCAGCGTTAAGGAGAGGAGAGACAGTCAGCCAGGACAGTGACATCAGCAGTGAGGCCAGGCCCACAAACCTCAACATTAGTCACCCGAACAAGGACCGGACCTTTACCGGAGTCCAGGAAAGGCTCCTCTACTCTACTGGCCCCGCCCTGTTCTGCTGCACGCCCCCTCTGGCCTCCTCACATCCTCCAGACCCTTTTCAATTTGAACTGCTCTTCTCAGAAATCAGACCATTTGAATCTTTCATACCATAACCACTTCTCTGATGACAGCAACGGCACAATAATTGCTGTGTTGCTATGACAACACTTCAGGAAGGAGGCTGAGAGCTGTGGAAGAGGTGAAAGACACCTAAAAAGCTCAACTCCCCAGGACCTGACTCACTAAAGCGCTGCTCTATTATGATGGGGGTCCTATAACCCCACACCCCGACTCTTCCTTAGCTCCGTAGTGTAAACGATGGGGGGGCTTCTGATCATTTACCAGACTTTAATAACTTAAATAACGACTTCTGCTTACCAACTCTCTGTGCATTACACACCCTGGAAGTACCGGAACATTACCGTAAGTATGGCAGTACAGGTATGTATGGCAGTACAGTACAGGTTCATTACCGTATATGACAGTAATGAGGCCATGTCAGATGTTGTGGTTTATTATTGTTCCTTTAAAGTCTGCCTATTGTGGTATTATAGTATACTGTATTTGGTATACTCTTTGCTAGAGGCTCCCCTTTCACAGACCAATCACAGCACCACTAGAGCGCAGCAGTCCTGCATTAGTCCAGCACCAGCTGGTTGGCAGACTATTGGCTTTTAACTATGGTCAAGACTTTGACTGCAGCAGATCCTTCAGGTCCTGTGAGAGGGAGGGTTGGGGGCTCCATGCAGTGGACTGGCTGGTATGTTTATGCTGATAGCCTCTTATCAGCAGCAGCACAAGGCGCCGTGTTCCGCCTGGTTCAAGATGCTTGAACCATCATAAAACTCTTCCTGTCCCCATCTCTGAGGGGACTAATTCTTTCTTGGCGGCCCGGTACCAATTGATCCATGGACCGGTACTGGTCCGTGGCCCGGGGGCTGGGACCACTGCTCTAAACCACACTAAACCACCACAGAGGCCAGTGTGAGGAGTGCTGCAGATGCTGTTCTGAGAAGACTTTCCTCTTCTGTGGACCTCTCCCCCCATGACTGATAAATACAACAAAGGCTCATCTCCTCCACCCTTATAAAAGGTGTAAAGTCAACAGCAGCTTCAGTGGATTCTGGAGGATGTCTGTTCATTTGGTGGTTCTGCGGTTTGATCTCAGTCTACTTTTGCTCTGCTGCATCTTACCTCATGTCCCCGAGTTTCCTTGCAACAACATCACTCATGGTAGAGATGGCTGCACTCGTCTTCTGTCCCGCCTGGGAAAAGGTCTCCTGAGTCTTCTTATATCTGCACCGGGGCACATGAGAGACAAAAGGTTAATGACAGTTTAACAACAGGAATGTGAAAGACAAAAGGCAAGAGAAGCTGAAGAGGGAGCTGAGAGGAGCACCAGCCCCCCCTCGTCCTCCTCTGTGTGCGTCAGTAGGTGTTGGGTCCTCCGTTCCTGTCAATAATGATGAGACCACATTACAAAAACACACCCATCACAAACATGTCCATGAATGTTCTCAGTCAGGGTGGAAGAACTTTTCCCTTCAGCCTAAAGCAGGTCATCTGGACTTTGAAAAAAAAAAAAAAGAATTTTCATCTGACCTGTCAATATGGATCAATATGAATGATACATCTAATCAATTCGTATCAGAACATACTTGTATGCAATAAACACAACACATAGAAACTAATGTGAAATGTATGGTCACAGTTACATCCTGAAAATGAAGGAGCCAATATTAGCGTAGCCAGCAGGTGTGAGGCCCCCTGGTGGGCAGGTGCTGGAACTGTCCCCTTTAAAGAAACTAATAGACCTTCAAGGAAGCAGAGAATTCCTCAAGACCCACCAGCACATAAATGAACACACCGAAACAGTCACCAGGTCAGGAGGAAAAGGACAAGTCAAACTCCCCAAATGTAAATTCAGTAAAATACATTTTACAAAAAGGAGAGAAAATGAAGATGAACTCACACTTCTGAGCGGGAAATTTCATCCAAAGTGGCTGATGCAGACAAATATCTGAAGATGACAACAGCAGGAAAATCACTGTTCACTTCTGTCAGCGTGTGCTGAGGGTGACTCAACATTAACAGCAGCAGCAGCAGCATCGCAACAGCAGCAGCAAAGGACAGGGAGAAGAGAGCATCACAGGCTCAAGGCTCTCAGCTCCCTTCAGTCCTGCACTAACACAACGCTTCAGGTCTGACTCAGGCCGGAGGGGCACCAACGAGCTGCTGGAATGAAGCTAGAATCACACTAACCATGATAATAACAATGAGCATAATGACAATAACAACAGTGATGATCATAATAATAGTTGTAACAATAATGCTGAATATAGAAGTGTAGCTATTATTTTGCAAGAGAATACTCTCTCCCAATAATAACAATCACACCGATAACAGCGATAGATTGAATAATAATGTTTATTATTCTAGTAATAATGCTTATTATTATTATCACTATTCTTCTTTTATTAGAACGTAGTCTAATAAAAGAAAAGCATAATAAACTGATATGTATCCTATTCCAGCTGTGATTAATCAGGCAAATTTATATCATCCAAAATCAAGAAAACCTGACAACGCAAATCCAGCATGAAGTGACCCTGAGCATCTTTAATCCAGCGAACCTCAACTAACAGCAGAGTTGCAATCACATAAAAACAAACACGCGTCCTCAAACCGTGAAAGGGTTGGATCAACGCATGTCACACGTGTCAACAGCCGTGCTGAAAACAAGCGGAGCAGGAAGACGGAAGAGGAGCACGTGCTTCCGTCACGGTGGTAGCAGCTGAAGCAGGTCGCACAGTCTGAGGACGAGGGGGCCTCGTGGATGAGCAGGGACATAAAGCCGCCCTGCGCCACACTGACCCACCCCACCAGCTGTCAGGCCGACCAGAGTTGCGCACACACCAGCACAAACAGACGACACGCCTGTTGGCAGTGGTGGGAAAGGGGGCGGAGCTGCACCCCCGCCCGCCCTCACAGGGCCAATGTGATGGTGGAAGCACTGCAGGACAATTCATTTGAACATGTAGAAATGATGAGAGCTGGTTGACGTGGAGATAAGTTGTTTAAACTAATAAAAAGAACCCATATGTGTGTGTGGTTCGCTGGCTACTGCTGAGCTCTGTGTGTGTGTGTGTGACTCAACAGGCAGTCAGGGAACGGTCAACGTCATTCAGCACTTACACATTGGAGGTCTGCACTTCCTGCCAGCCCTTGCTGATATTCTGCTTAAATTCGGTGAGGGGGGTCAAACCCAGCTTCCTCTTCAGCTCCGAGGCGTGTCTCTCTTTTGCTGACAGGACCTGACGTAAGGTGTTGATCTCCTCCTCTACCTGCAACAGCAGCACAGTGCACAAGTGGAACAGCCACAAAGGAACACTAAACAAACACCCTTGTGCTCGATACATTATACCCATCACATAATGACTGAAAATAAACTTTGTAGGAAAACCAGGTTATTTCCTTTTTTCTACATGTGTGAGGGACATGTGTGAGGGACATGTGTGAAGACCATGTGTGAGGGACATGTGTGAGGACCATGTGTGAGGGACATGTGTGAGGGACATGTGTGAGGGACATGTGTGAGGGACATGTGTGAGGACCATGTGTGAAGACCATGTGTGAGGGACATGTGTGAGGACCATGTGTGAGGGACATGTGTGAGGGACATGTGTGAGGGACATGTGTGAGGGACATGTGTGAGGACCATGTGTGAAGACCATGTGTGAGGGACATGTGTGAGGACCATGTGTGAGGGACATGTGTGAGGACCATGTGTGAGGGACATGTGTGAGGGACATGTGTGAGGGACATGTGTGAGGACCATGTGTGAGGACCATGTGTGAGGGCCATGTGTGAGGACATGTGTGAGGGACATGTGTGAGGGACATGTGTGAAGACCATGTGTGAGGGACATGTGTGAGGGACATGTGTGAGGGACATGTGTGAGGGACATGTGTGAGGGACATGTGTGAAGACCATGTGTGAGGGACATGTGTGAGGGACATGTGTGAGGACCATGTGTGAGGGACATGTGTGAGGGACATGTGTGAGGACCATGTGTGAGGGACATGTGTGAGGGACATGTGTGAGGACCATGTGTGAGGACCATGTGTGAGGGACATGTGTGAAGACCATGTGCGAGGACCATGTGTGAGGACGTGTCCCACAAGCATGAGGAGGTACCAGGCTGCTGTGGCTGCTTACGGTTCTTCCACGTGCTACCGAGGCTCCCGTTTGTCCTGTGAATAAATGGTGAAGGGCCGTTCTTCCTGTTTCTTCAGATTCTGTTTACTCGGTCCACCGATTGGCGTGTTACTGGGTGTAGCCCACGAGATCAGCAAAGCTGCCCCTCCCACTAATGCATGTTCCTCACACCATTTAAAAGGGGAATAAACCAACTTTCCCACACTCTGAGGCTCATTGTCATCAGCAAAGAAACAAAGAAATCACTTACTTTCTTTTTACAGGAAACCATAACAAACATGATGATATCAGAAATCAAATAATAACAGCAGCAATAAAAGGTGGCTTCATGAACAACAGATCTCTCCTCTCGCAGCATAATCATAATCGACCGTCAGCACTGAGGTTTGTGGGTTGGAAATGAGACTCCCAAACATTTCCAAGAATGTTTGGAAGTTGGAATTTGAGGTTAGCCTTGAGGGGAGGGGTTTCCATGGGCTCAAATATTATGCAGTGATTGTATTTATCTTACCTGCAACCAGTTTTCTGCCTGATGCAGTTTTGAAGGTAATGTGTGTGTTTACTCAGATTTGATCAAATGGCTTTCAGTTTCCCTAAAATGTGAAAATCTCCTTCCACATTTACACATTTCAATGATTAACATGAGCCTCAGTGGACATAAGGCCAGGTAATGCAGACAACAGAGGAAAAGTCCTCCATGATCAAATGCATACAATAATAATAATAATAATAATTCGGCTCAGTGGTGGCTCAATGTGCTACCATTTAATCTGGTCCCTAACAGGCCAAGCAGGAATGTGTGTGTCCCCTACAGTTAACCATACAGTCTTTCATGTGTCGGCCCTCAAACCTTTGACAGTTCATTGCGTAGCTCCTCAGCTTCCTCCTCCATCAGGCCCGGTGGGAGGGGGTTGGCAGAGCTCCCCACAGCCCCCCCAACAGGAACATCAGAAAGGCTGTCAGAAGTATCCACCATGAGGCCTTTGTTAGGGGAGTTCAGGTTAATGTCTGGAGGAAGAACGAGAGGGGTTGAGGACCAGCATGGACAGTCAAAATGGACATGGACAGTCAATATGGACATGAACAGTCAATATGGACATGAACAGTCAATATGGACATGAACAGGCAATATCGACATGTCCAACAGTGATCATCTGTCACTGTTGGAGTCGCTTCAATGTTGAAACCTTACAAGCAAACACATTTATTGAAAACCATCTTCGTCAGAATATTTAGATGTAATGATAGATTTCATTCATATCTGAACACTGGCTATACCTGTGGAACACAGCAACAGATTCATTTACTCGGGTTGTCCCGGTCCAGCTTTTTGAAATTTCCCCTTTTTAAGACGCAACCATTTAGCCATTTCTATGGACGTCATGACGTCAAAACCCAGGTCTGCTCCCAATCTGAAAGCTGCCAAAGGCCATTTTTATAAAGCTGTACCTGTTCCTAAAAACCTGCATTGACCTGCTACTTTTGATATGAAGGTGGCAATACAGCGAACAAACATTCACACCTAGGGTCAATCCAGAGTCCAGGCGGTCTGCACACTGTGGGAGGAAACATTTTGAGAATCTTGTGCAAATATATGTAAAACTAGACTGACATCAGTATTCAGGCTCTTTGCCCTGACTCTTGAATTTCAGCTTTGGGGTCCTTCTATGTCTCCAGTTCATCACTGAGAGTCCACATTTGGTGGTCTCAGACTTGTGATATGATAGAGGACTGGATGATTTCTGCTGCTCTGAAGGTTTCCAGGAGCTCAGGGTCACAAGAGGGTCTTAAGTAAAGAGTGATCTGAGAAATTGTGAATGTGCAATCTTAATTATTTGATTTTAGAATGATACCAGGACATAAGAAATGAGTCTGAAAACTAACTGAGGTCAATGGAAGCTGAGCAGATGAGAATAAAACATGGACCGAGAGTTCTTTTTTTTAAGCAATAAACCTCTTTACACATCCTGTTCCACGGTGGATTCTGTCAGTCCAGTAAAGCTTATGGAGGTTATGGTTTGGAATTGTTACTGCTGGTTTAGTGAGCTGTTGTGTTGTTGTTGTTGTTGTTCCCAGTGGGTTGTATATCAACCTGGAGCACATCCTCATCCTCCTTACCTGCTCTTACCAACTGGGAAGTTTTCTTGTCTGTGTTTCAATAAATTATGTTTTTGTTGTTATTTTATTTACTGAAACTATCAGGGACCAAAAAGGGTCAACTAACAGAGCGATACCAACCCAAATGTTTTTATGAACCTATATTGATCTAGATTCCTGAACTCTGGACATCAGGAGGTCAAGTATTTAATAAGGGTAAGGTGCATGAGTCTTGGGGAAAAAGCACCACATTAAAAGATGATACTTGTATAACTTCATTTTTACCTCCGCCAAGGAGGTTATGTTTTTGCTGGTGTTTGTCTCTTTGTCTGATTTTGATGAAATTTTCAGGATTTGTTGGAAATGTGAAAAGGAAGAACTGATATCATTTTGGGGGTGATATCACAATATGCCAGGAATTGTTGCGCTTGGCGGAGGTCTGTGCTCTCAGAGTGCTTTCTAATTACTTAATAAATGACTTAATAAGCCAACCCTTCAGAAACACGTACAGCTTTCTGACAACTGATCTATCTGCATGAGCCCATCTGACTGGTGGTGGAGTGTGTTTTCTCTCTGCCCTTATTGTGTTTCTATACAGCTGATGATGAAAAGATAACAGGGCGGTAGAGGCAGCCTTGAGGTTGAAGGAGGAAGAAGTTTGATCCTCAACCGACGTCAATCTCACTGACTCAGCACTTCTCCATGTTTGACTCAATGCAGAGAAAAGCCAACGACACAAGAAAACCAAACCAACGCTAACTGGTTGTCTCATTTCCATTTATAACTTAAATAAATTAAAATCAAAACGAGGGTGACAATGTCCCTGGTTTAAAGGGAAGTGGCAACGAAAACCACTAAGACAAGGAAGGTAACCGTGATGAAGACGATAATAACGATGATGAAGATGATAATAATGATGGTAAAGATGATGATAATAATGATGGTAAAGATGATGATAATAATGACGAAGATGATAATAATGACGAAGATGATAACAATGATGAAGATGAGGATGACAATAATGACGATGATGAAGACGACAATACTGATGATGACGATAATAACGAGAACGATAATGATGTTGATGAAGATGATAATAATGATGAGGATGAAGATGATAATAAGGACTTTATCGTGTTTTCATCCCGACCTCGTCTCGTTCTTATATTTTAGCTTCGCGTCGTTCTCAACTCCTCCAACAGTAACTTTTAAGTTAAGTGGGGACCACTTTCAAACCAAACGCCCACCTGAGTCGGTTTGTCCCTGAGGTAGTTTAACCTGAGGTAGTTTAACCCGAGGTAGTTTATCCTAAACTTTAAGCCAAACCGGAGTCAGAATACTTCCGTCATAGACGTGCTAACGAAGCTAAGTCAGGCTACCTTGGCTGGCAGGGTCCATGACGTCGCTCTGGTGCCGCTGGAGCTCCCTTCGAGAGAAACTGGCCGTTGTGTGGACCGCTGCGGGCCGCCGGAGGAGGTTCTGGTGGTGTTTTTGAGGGCTTTTGAGGCTCCAGAGGCCGACGGCAGCAGCGATCAAAACAACCTGTCAGCGCAGTGACGCCGCTCCGCCGCTGCTTCTACGCTTTGAGGGCGGCCGGCCAGCGGCGGCGCGGCGCCCCAGCGCCCCCTGCGGCCGGACGGGAGAACTACCAGCACAAGTCCCCCACACCACACTCAAAGTTAATCCTGGGCGAATGGATAGGTTGTTTTTTTCTTTTAAATTAAACTAATCCTGCACGATCACTCAAGATTACTTTTGCTTTTAGGGACGACCTCTGCCACCTATAGATGGAATCCAAGTTGATTAACACAGTCAAATTTGATCACTGACAGAACAAAATACTCACACTGAATCCAGAACTTTAATATTGTTTTATTGTGATGCTTTGTGAGGGGGTGAGTCAGACCACCCAAACAAAAGATTCCTTTATTGATATAACTAGTCAGGATAAGGCAGGATGATGTTTTCATCTATACATAAACACAATGATCCAGTTTAAGTAAAATATAAATTTAACATCACACAAAGGTTGGAGGGCCAAAATCTTTGTCGATAGTCACTTTGGGGCTGGAAACTCAAATAAAATGAAATGAAAATCACATTTTCATCTAAAGTAATTACATGTTTGCTGTGTATATATATATTATTTTATTTTATTCCAAAATTGAATAGTTTTTAGCCTTCTTCAATGAGGCTATCACCTAAACCTCAGTCAACCACCAGAAGTGCTAGAGATATTTTTACTCCACTCGATTCAACTTTATAGAGCACTTTAAAAACACACAGCTGAAATAAAGCTTCATTTGTGGAACTTCCATATCCACCACTGGTTTCAACGCTAATGCAGTGTCAATTAGTGGAAAGAAAAAAGCCTCTTAACAAAGCTAACGTGGCACTCTCAAAGGCCATGAAATGAAAAGTTGATGAGGAAAACCGAGTTCTTAATGATGGATGGACTGAAAAGTACCCTCTGAAATGCATCACCTGCGCCTCATTTCCAAGAAGTGGATTTCCTGAAACAAATTTGATCAAAAGCAGCTGCATCACCCAAGTGAAGACAAGAGGAAGAAACACAAGGAAAGGACACTTTCTCTGTCAGTTCTGACGTCTTTTTCATTTCCAGGGATGTCGTGTGTTTGTGCGTGGCCCATTCACAGTCAGCCCAAGTGGAGAATCCTCCACAATGAGATGAAAGTGAAGCTTTTGGATGAGGTTGTTCAGAGTAAGCTGACTGATATCCAGGCTGTTCTCCATGTTACTGGAATCCTGAGCAGACTTGGGGTGTTGTGTCTGGAGGACATTAAAGACGATGGCGACGTACGCGCTCACCGTGTTCAGTTCAACCTACACCTGTGAGGCAGCGTTCTCCAAGAGGAACTTGATAAGTTATGACAGTTAGCTTTTCTTTCCTTTTTTAGTGAGAAGTCTACGAGTTTGATGTGTAAAGAAAGAAAAGTATTTGAAACAATAAATGTTACACAGCACAGTGAGTTTCTCCTCATTTCAGAGTCTAAATAGAGTCATAACTGGTGGGATTACTGATGTCCATTTAACTCTCAGTTGTTTTTTACGGTTGCTTTAATTGAAATGTTGGTGAGGTGCATTGGTTGAAGACACTGAAGGCCTGAGTACAGTGGGACTCTAGACCAGGGGTGTTCAAACCCCTTGCCCAAAGGGCCGTGTGGCTGCAGGTTCTGGTTCCACCAGTCCAGCTCACCCAGTTTGACCAGTCAGCTGTTGAAGACTCAGATGAGTTGATGAAGTGAGTCCAGTCTGCTGCTGCTGGGTTGGAACAAAAACGCCACACGGCCCTTTGTGGAGTAGTGTGGAGATCCCTGCTCTAAACAGACCAGTTTCCAGCTCTGTTCAGAACAGCTGGTTCATCGGCCTTCCCTTTAAATGCTAATGAGCTACTGTGAGCTCCACCCACAGGTCACTGCCCACCCTTGCACAGGTACCTCTGGTTGTATGGGAGGCGATAACCATGCGACGTATTCTCATTGATCTTTACAACTTTGGGATCCAGCAGGTCAGAGTGGATAGTTCAGTGGATCAGACTCAGGCCAAAGGCCACCAGTTGATGATCAATGGACTAGATCAGGGGTCTCCAAGCTCTTCCTCAAAGGGCCGTGTGGCTGCAGGTTCTGGTTCCACCAGTCCAGCTCACCCAGTTTGACCAGTCAGCTGTTGAAGACTCAGACGAGCTGATTAAATGAATGCAGTCTGGTGTGCTGCTGCTGGGTTGGAACAAAAACCTGCAACCACACGGACCTTTGGGGAAGAGGTTGGAGACCCCTGGACTAGAGGAACAAGGGCTGATGAGGTACTGAGTCGACACAATTGAGTTAATGCAGATCTGTTGATGCTCTGGTTGGCCAGGGTATTGACATCACTGATGAGTCACAACAGCAATGCCTTCCAGAACACTCAAACCCACCGTTTTTAAAAAATGAAACAGTGTGTATTTCTTTATTCTACAAAATAAATATTACCGGTCCACGAGGAAGGCAATACAATGGCCCACCAGCGAGGTACAGACGATTTTAAGTTGAGACAAACGAGAGAACCCAGAGGGAGCCACATGGTGAGACCTGAACTGAGGTTACCTGGACATCTCTGAGCTGATGAACAGAGGAACCAGCCGAGATAAATGCAACATCAAGTAAATCTGAAAACAGCAGATGGGCCAACTGGATCTTGGAGGAATGAAGTGGAACAAACAAACAGGTCTGGGAGTGGTTTAATCAAACAGAAGCTCTTCCCGGCCATAGAGAGTTGTTGGAAATGAGACAGAGGGGCAGAGTTTTGTGACTTTCAGCATTTAAGCATGACTTTGGACAGGAACTCTATGAACACAATGAGCTAGTCTGTTAGCCACCATGCTAACTCCATCCCCCTGTTTGGATTTTGCACGTCAGCAATATTTGACAAACCAACCTATTGTTATGTTGTACAAACATAGACAAACAGATCTGGAAGGTCTGCTGTTAAGATCTTCACCTTCACAGGAAGTTCCTCTTGGTTCCTGTTGAGGTCCCGCAGCCATGAGAACAATAATCTGTGTTGAGCTTCACTACCTTGTGGAGGAGCGGCACTCCTGATCTGGAACAAAGAGCAAAAAATATAAAGTTGTTGCCTCTGAGTGGACCAGAGTATGTCAAGGATTTCCATAGCTTTTTCATTCTTTACTTGATGAATCAGCATTTTTAAACTGCATTTTGTATATCCCCTGTTATCTGTGACCTATAGCTATCCCCCTGATTTAAAATCAGGGGTTGAATGAAATAACGATCCAATGCTTTCATGTTTATTTCACAGATCTCTGTTGTGGTCATCATCTGTGCCAAAGCCATCTGTGACGTCAGCCCTTGGTTTGTGAAGGGTCGTTTTGGCTCATGAAGGGTCAATTTGGCTGACAGGACTTGTCATTTGGAGCCAGATGAACCCATATTTGGATAGAAGCCTGGGGCCAGAGGAGGAGTAAGGGGCGGGTGTAATGTTTGACCTCAGTCAATTTAGTCTTATTTGTGTATCTATTATACTTTAATTACTTATTACACTATTTACTATATAAGTGTAGTTTATATATGTGGAACTGCTAAATCCTCATGTTTACATGTTTTATCTTGCTGGTATTTTAGCTCATATCAGTATATATAATACTTTAGGGTATACGTGTCATAATTAATGTGGCAACATCTTAATGTATCACTGTTATTTGTCGGTACATATCTATTATATACAGTATAAATATGTGTGTATATACCTGACATGACTTGAAGCAAGCATAGAAGTCTTTTGATTCTTTTATGTGCAAATGAAGCAGCCAATGTAAAACCAAACTCTTTTCAGGACAAGAAGTAAGGTGAGGAGGTAGAACATCAGTGTGACTACCTGGAGAAAGATCAAAACACATCATGTTGCAACAAAAGTACACAAAAGACAGTGTGTTCGATTCTTCAATTTTTAAACACGAAGCTAGTTACAAATGAAATTCTATTGTTTCCCTGAGAAGAGTTCTCTTTATGGTTAAGGGTAGGAGCAGCTTTCTCCTGCACACCATCCAGGAAAAAATGGTCAGATTTTGTGCGGTTGAGTGGAAAGTCATTTGGACAAAGACATTTCCTCTAAACTGTGAGGCTTCTTCAGTTCTGCTGAACAGCTTGGTTTAAGACTATTTAGGCTTCTATTGGGTCAAAGGGCTGAATGTCTGTCATTGGGGAGTTGGTTTCATAAATAACTGTCATTAAGAGTTGTATCAGCTGCTGCCAGGTGACCCTTTGTGGAATAGTGTGGACATCTTTAAACCTGTCTCATGTGTATTGGTGCTGGGGCAGAATATATCAATCAAAGGTTGTTGTCTCCAACTGATGTCAAGGATTTCCATCTTCCAATTAGGGATGTCTATTGTTGGGATTTTATCATTACCAATACCGCTATTCCTTATCAGTATTTTATGATACTGTTATTGATACTACGACATGACGTATGTTGCATTGAGCCGAGGATTCACAAGTTTGATAAAGTGAGCACATACCTTCAAGTACGTAAAGCAGAAATATTGACTATGTGATCAGAAATGATAAATGAAGGCCATGTGATCATGAGGATGAAGATGATAACTGTACCTGTCGTGTGCTCATTCCTTCCTGATGGTCACATGTCTTTTCTTCTTTAAGTGGATCAGGAGGTGGATCCTCCTGCATCTCCTCCTGTTTGTTTTGATCTGGTTCAACTTCAGAGAAGATTGGAACCATTCTCAAAGGTTCCACATGGTCTCTCAGTACATCAAGAGCTTCCACCTCTTGCTCTGATATTTCTGGTTCTTCTGGTGGGGAGGTTATAGCTGGTTCTACAGCTGAGTCCAGGTACTGCTGATCTGGGGATACGACTTGTGGGGATGGATCTATAGCAGGGTCCTGGAGATGTTTGGGTTGGATGTTCTGGATGCAGGGTTCTTCAGGGTATTTCACCTGTTCTTCTGTGGGAACATGTTCTATCATTGCAGAGGAAGCACATAACCAGTTTTTCACTCTGACACATTATCACAAGAACATGTAGACATCTATCTGTGAAAGACAGTTTCAGAAGACCAGTAGATGAGGAGAAGAGCATCATCACATTCTCCATGGCTACTTATCAGTAGCTAACTAGCTTGTCACCCACATGTAGATGCAAATTTTCTTAATTCAAGCAGAATGTAATATTTATGAAATACTACTGATGTCACCTTTGTGGAAGTTGATGCTCCTCAGAGCCCGTTCCTGTCTGCTGAAGTTGTATGTATACTCGCTCAAACGGTCAGCGTCTGGTTTCAGGCCTTCGGGGAGCAAACGCTGGGCTGCTTCTGTGACTCTGAGCACACGAGAGAACCAAAGAAGAAATGCACATTTTTCCTGTTAAAAACAACAGCAAACAGTGTCTCCATGTGAAAACAATGTTTTTCTCACTTTGTAATGAGCTCTCTTGAATTCTGAAGGAAGGAAGACAAAAGGAAGGAATTTAGGTCCAGAAAAAAAGCAATAAAAGCATAACAGGAAAGAACAGATGAACACTGATGAACACTCAACCAATCAATGCAGGGCCAGTGATCATGTGACTAATGACTGAGTCCAAAAGTCTTCTTCACATCTGATTATTGATGGATTTTAACCTGGGGTGGTAAAATGATTTTTAAATATACTATAAACTCTTAACTACATTTAGGGTACATTGTTAACAAAAGTATCAGACACCACTCCTCATCTCCTCACCTGGATGAAGGTGGCCAGGTCCTCCTCCTCAACGCTGTGAGCCGCCTGTTCCAACAGCTTCCCATTTGCTTCCACGTTGTTTTGGTAGCAGCACACCAAAGCCTGAATGTTTCTTGTCTTCTCTTCCTGCTCACTCTGGATTTGCTCCGTCATCACCTTTGATTCAATAACAGTCTGTATGTGCTGAGCCTTGTCATGGTGTGTGTTGACAATGGTTGTAGATTCACACATAATCCACCCACACTGAGAAGAACGCTCACACAGAAAAACAAACCTTTTGTTTTTCCTCCAGGATTGAAAACACTTGTTGAAACTTCTCACACACTTCCTGTTTCTGAAGTTCACCCCTTTCCTGGTGAAAACATTGAACACAGGTGTGTGTTATAACTCAGACAAATAAACCAAATACAGACCAAGAGGCTGACAGCAAACCTCCTATTTGTGGCTTTTCTTTGACACTAGTCCCACAAGGTTTTATACTTGAACCTGTTGTGATCACTTAATTATTCCTGCAGTAATATTTTAAAAAAGAGAGAGAATTGTTAAAATGAACAAATTACTTAATGCACTATTTTAATCTGGACAGTAACCCTGACAGCGAGCCTACGGGTCAGACCAGCTACGGTCGTCAGATTCTAAAGCCTACGGGGAGGTCCAGCATTAAAGCATCAAAACCTTTTAACGCGTTAATGTATCGTGCCCATGGACGTGGACTATCAGAGGTCATGTGACATGTGCAGGAAGGTACAGACAGAGAGACTATTACCTCCCTAAATGTTCCAGTCAGGTAGACGTTGGACTACATGTGGTTCTTACTTTCTGTCCTTGTGTGGCTGTGACTGCTGCCTCTGTTGTCCAGGGCAGTGGTGACATATTCCAGAGGGATCAAAGGGATCAAAGGGATCTTGTTCCTCATGACTGGCCGTTGGTTGCAATAAATAATTCTCTGAGCATGCAACCAGACATCCTGGAATCCTTTTGACTCTATAATTGTTGCGCAGGTAATGTCTTATTCTTCTATATTTAAACTAGACTCTAAAGGTGGGGCCATCACGTAGAGCTCAGTAGTGTAGCTCAACCTCTGTCAAGTGCTTTTATTTGTCACATGTACACATCCAGTGACATGCTCTGTGAAAGACTGCACTAAAAATCAAATAAATAAACGTCTATATGAAACAATATATACCATATTTACTAAAAGAGATGCTGATTGTTAAAAGTTCCTTTAAATGTGCCAAAGCAATCTTGGGGCACACTCACAAGCAAAGCAAAACACACATCTTGTTTTTGGCCAGAGTTCAACGTACCGTGCTTAAAAGCCCTACTTGTGAAAAATACTCTTCACAATTCACATTCACATGTGGAGACCCCCAGAATTTTATACTCTCTATCCTCTCAGAGTAGGAGATTAATGAATAAGTTCTCAAGTAAACTACTGTTAAGTGGTGAGGAAGATAAAGGCTTTGGCCACGCCCCCTCAGAGACTTGGGACAACATTTAATGATGAAGATGAGCCCACCCCCAAAACATGTGGCCTCCGGGGGCGGGGCTATAGTTTTTGGCAAAAAGTTTTAAATTAAAATGTACATGACTTTCAATATTTATACCATGAACCCCCCATGAATTATTGTATGAGTTATTGATTGTTTGATTGATTGATTGATTGATTAATTGATTGATTGATTGATTGATTGATTGATTGATTGATTGAGTGATTGATTGATTGATTGATTGATTGATTGATTGATTGATTGATTGATTGATTGATTGATAACTATTATTTTTCACAGCTTCTGTGGCTGTGAATGTATTTCACACACCTGGATGCTCGTGCAGGCGTCCTCCAGCTCCTCGATGACAGACTGGGCTTTGTGGTTGAGCTCAATCAGAGATGAGACGTGACTGTTGAGCTCATCCTAACACACAGAAGAACGAACGTCTTTAGACAGAGAGGCACATTTCATCTGCAGATTTTTCATCTTGACGGGGAACCGACCTTTTTCTGTTGGCAAATGTGTGTCAGTGGTGCCACCTGGCAGGACTGGTGAGCTCCAAACACTTTACACAGAGAGCAGGTGAGGAGGCCACAGGTGAGGCAGTAGATGTTCACCCTCTCAGTGCTATGGATGGAGCATCTGAGCGGCTGATCAGGAGCTGCAGGAGGGGCAACGGGGCTGAAAGCATGAAGGAACCCCAACATTACGGTGTTAGACAGGCCTGAAACATCCTCTTGATGGTACCAACCACACTAGAGCTTGGTGTTCACAGATGAAGACGGGCAGCTCCTCATATGATCCTACACTTCCTGTCTCTCCTCACCTGAGGTTACTGCTGATTTCCTGTTTGTAGATGTCAATGATGCTCTCCACCAGCAGGTTCCTCTGGAGACCATAGACCCCGTGGCGGTCCAACACCACCTCCTGCCTGCAGGACGGACAGCGGAAGTGTCCACTGTTGACGGTCATGGTTGTACGGGCCTGGAACAAAGAGGGCTGATACAAACAGGTCACACGTTACCATGGAAACCTTCAGAGGCAGCAGACCATCCACACAATTAGCACTCGGGACATTTTCATTCACTGAAAACACAAAACCTCCTGATTTATGAATGCCGTGTTGCCATGGAGACAGCAGCCATAAATACGGGGGCTGATGTGCACCCAAACTACACCACGGCAAAGTAATCCTGTTTCCAGCAGGCAGGATCTGTCTGTCATGAAAGGTCACGACCTGAAAGGTCACGACCTGGATCCTAAACCTGGACCTCCATGTTCCTGTGACGACCTGGTGTGGTCAGGGGAGTCACGCTCCAGGTCGACCTGTCAGCAGCAAACAGGTGGCCAAAGCTGTTGTCCGACACACCAACAGTTGAGGATCAGTGGGTCAGAACACACACACACACACACACATATATACACACACATTCACTCACACACACACACACTCAGAGTAAATGAAGGGATCTGTAACAGCTACTGAATATAGCTACACATTTTGTTACACATTTATGTCTCTTATTACTTATTTGTGTGTCCGGTTGCACATTTACTGTGTGTATCTGTGTGTTGTATTTCTCTACATTAGAATGCATTTACTTTTTTTTTTTCAACTATGCTATTTGGGAGCAACCAAAATAAATTTTATTGTGTGAAAACATAATGAAAGTAAAGATTTTGGATTCTTAAATGCTGCTGCAAAATGTAATCACATTTTGGAAATGTTCTGAGAGCATGGGAGAGACAGAGGATGGGACACGGGGGAGACAAAAGGGAAACAGAGACAAAGACGGACAGAAAAGACTAAACAAAGCTGATGGAATCTTTAACATGCATACAGGAATTATCACTCAATATCAACACTGCTTTTCACACCTCTGCTCAAATGACCTCAATATCCACAAAAACAGCATCACAACCTCCATGGCAACATCACAGCTTCCATGGCAACAACATGACAAACTCCACAACAGCAAAGTCCATTATAAAAAGATAATGAAAGGACCGGCCAAAGGGGGTTGAGCAGGTCTGAACCAGTTCAGTTCACCGTGAAGCAGAGGGGTTGGAACACACACCTGGTAGAGCTCATTGGCACATTTCCTGCACAGATTGTGCTGACAGGGCAGAATGACCACGGGTTTGTTGAAGACCTCCTGGCAGATGGGACAGATGAGATGTTTGTGCAGCATGGTGACCGCTGGGCCTCCGGCTCCGCCTCCATCCTGCGGCAGTGACATGGCTGCAGCTCAATCGAAACAACACAAAAAATGACCTGAAATGAAAATGACTGTTTGTGTTTGCCCTGCATCATTTTACCTCTTACCTACCTATTTTATTTTTCTCTGTTTGTCATTTATGCACTCCCACATTTACCACATGGAATTTTCTAGCCTTCCATGCTGACAGATTAAATAACAGAAAAGACATTAAACCGTCTCCTTTCTTTCCACAAACACTTTTTTTTTTGCAGGTCCCGGAATTTTCATAGGATGTAATAACACGGTCATCCTTTTAATGAACACCGGAAACAGTTGACGTGGGAGCAGCGTTTAGACATCTCCCAAACTCACCATCACTGGTGGTGCTGTAGCTGAGCGGGGGCCTCAAGGAGGTAGGTGGGTGTAACCTCCTCTGGTGATGACATCACCACAGCACAATCCGCTTAGAACAAAGAGCCCAAACCAAAAACTCAGTTTCACCTGAGGTCCAACACCAACATACGTGTGTTAACAAGGAAAAGAGCGATTTTTAGGTGAGGACTCTTTTGTCCAGTAGCGGTTTAATCGAGTGGAGTGCTGTTGCCTGGACTCAGCCACGGAGAGAGGGTCAGAGTGGTTTCAGTGTGACTTTCAGTATTTTTAAGTTATTTATTTTTAAATGATTTATTTCATTCATGAGGTCAATCTGAATGAACAAGTATTTTTAGAGTAACATTGTTTCCTGTATGTAGGTGGCTGGTTAGCCACCAGTGCTAACGCTGTGCTCTACTACTGAGAAAAATGTTAAACTAAACTCATAAACTATGAACTAAATTAGTTTTGCTTAAAAAGCTGTTTTGTGTGTTTCAGCTTAATTATGTGTATTTACTTAAGATGAGTGTAAACTCACATTTACATTTTGATTTAGCAAATTGTTAGGAGTCTGGATTTTGCCTGCAACTGTAATTTTTAACAAATGGGTCAAGACGTCTCTCTTTTCTCTGAGACTGTGATAAGAAGTCAAGTGGACAGACTTTTATCAGAGATGTTTTGACTCTCCTGTAAATGTAAACCTCCCTTCAAGGTTGGTTCCTGCAGTGGAGACACACCAACGGCCCGTGAAAATTAAAATAAGAGACACGAAGGCGAGGAACTGCTCTGGACCAGGACCAGGACCAGGACCAGGACCAGCGACCCTACCCACAGCCCTACCAGGCAGCCCTGTTGTTTTTGCCGAGGGAGAGGAGCTCACAGCAAAGGAGGTGGGGTCTACTGTCCATAATGGTCTAATGTGACCAGATCCTTTGTGGATATTCTCTGATTCTCTGATTCAGCCACATTTGGTGACCACACACCAGCAGGGTTGAACTTATCTGCAACAGGTGCTCCAAACAGCATCAAGTCATGTAGTATTTGGAGCAGCTGACGGAACACCTCAGACACTGGCACCATCTCCATTTCAATGATTATTCTCATCAATGGTCACGAGACAACTCACAACTATAGTATATGCTGTACTTTCCTCTAACTAGATGTCTTCTCTGGACCCTCTGGTGTCCGTATGTTGTCTTCCAGGTCCAGCAGCTTTAGCAGGGAGATCCTTTGCTGGGGCACTCCTGTCCCCAGTTCCACCAATTCCTCCGGGGGAATCCCAAAGTGTTCCCAGGCCAGCCAAGAAATTTTATCTCTGTGTCCTGGGTCTGCCAGAGGTCTCCTCTAAACACCTAAACACCCCGCATGGAGGCTTCCAGGAGGTGTCCCACCCAAACTGCCACAAAGACTGCTCTCATCAGCAGTGCAGCAGCACTTCACCTGGTCCTCCAGTTGGGCCAGACCCTACCTTCCGACCCAAAGGGGGTAAGCCACTGGTTTCCGGCTGAGGACCCTGGTCTCAGATTTGGAGGTGGTGGTGCTGAGGGTCAGTGATCAAGGAGGCCAAAAGGACAACCTCACCTGCACAAAGTTTACTGCCAGCAAATCATCAAACCATTCAAACCATCCTCACAATCCTACAATCCAGGGATTGGATGGCCCTTAATAAGGGTGGCCTCCAGTGGGGGCCTCTGGGGACAGGGTCATAAACCTTTTCCAGATCTACAAAGCCCATGTAGACTGGTTGGGAAAACTCTCGTGTCCCGCCCAGCACGCTAGACTGGGACAGAGCTAGGGTGCAGAGCTGGCCCACAGTTCTACGACAGTTCAGACAAACATCACGTTTCTCACCTGAATCTGAGGTTTGAGTAACAGTCACAACTCCTCTCCACTACCCAAACATAGACCTTCCCAGGAGGCGGAGGAGTAGCATCCCCCTTAGTCACAACTAGGGATGCGCATATCTGAAGTTTAGTAATCAGCCGATACCGATCTGATACAATACAGAGAAACTGAATGACAAACGTGTGGACAAGAGCTGGGGTCATTCTTTGGTGCATCAGACTTGACATTTCTAAACAGAGATAAATACAGTATTTATTTAGCCATGTACAACAACAATCTTAAACCAAAATCAGAAAACAATATAACAATAGGTGTAACTGTACAGTTATTGTCATTAGGAACATACGCTGCAACAGCGTTACTCCCAGCCCGCTGAAGCCCCTCGATGACAACAGCTGCATCGTATGAGCAGCGCAGCCTAAAGTACGGCCTCTCGGGCTGTCGTCGCCTTTCCCGTGTTGCTGGCTTTCTCCCTCAGAGTCATGTGGACTCGACTCAGTGGAATTTACCACTTGTCAAACGTTTCATTTAGAGTAGCTGTAAAGGTGGTGTGTGACCCATGGAAGTTTGTATCATTTAGCACTGCAGAGTGTGGCACTTAGCTTGGTACTTCATATTCTAATAAGTATCTATGAGAACAGCATCTATTTAGGAGTAGATGTTGGATGTTACAGAGCAGGGCTGTTCAACCCCTCAGGAACACAATACTGCAATTCAAATGTCCTAAACAGGACTTTCAAGAGAATGCTAGCATGGTGCTGCACCCTGCAAAGAGAGATAAAAACCCCCAACATAGACATGGAAAGTGGAGACTGTGCACAGTAAGAGATCAGGAGAGAGGCCAGTAGACTACACAGCAGAACGATCACAGTAGTGACAAAGAGGACCCAGTGCTTCACAGGGGGTTGAGAGGTGTGAACAGCAGCTATCTCCCCGTCCAGCTGCCTGAGCAATGGAGCCAGGAAACAGAAGGTTTGAGGAGGAAAAGCGGCTGGAGTGGAGGAGTATGCTGCAGAGTCCATACCCTGGGAGCGAGCTACCTCCGCTCCGCTCCTCCTGGCTAACCTGCTGAAGCTCCTCACAGAGCTACGGACCGCCGTAGCCCTCTCAGAGTGTAGGGGGTTACCTGCTGCGCTTCACGGAAACACGGCTGGAAGACACAACGGATCAGTCTTCTCTCAGAATCACAGGGTTGGTCGACCCTGGACCGTTGGACCAGTGAGTGTTGGAGTACTGGGGGGGTGCATTTATGTCAACGAGGGCTGGTGCAACACGTACACACTCAGAGACTTTCACTGTTGGACGACGTGGACCTGCTATCTGAGTCGTTGAGGCCTTTCCAGGGTCAAGTGCTCATCGCTGTCGTATATACTCGACCCCGCCCTAAAACATGATATATGATACAGTGGCTAAACTAGAAAACATCGTCTGATGCGCCAACGTTTATTCTGGGAGATTTTCATGGGTGTTTCATGAAAAGCAAACGTGCAGCTACCGTCAGCGTGTCAACTGACCAACTAGAACACAAGACGTGTCATAAGTTTTTGAAGAGCTATCCGCACGGGGACTCGGACCGTCCTGCTCATCCTTCAGGGTACACCGAAGCTTCAGCCCAGTAAACTGGAGGTGAAGACAATTTAACCCCCCCAAAACAGCAGATATCAGTTTTGACAGTGCGATGTTGACTAAACAGTCTGTAAATGTGTCTTAAAGCGGTCAGTTTTGCTCTTCTCTCTAGTTACATAAGAGCTGAGCTGATCTGAATAATCCTGCCCTCGTTAGGATTTAGAGGGAAAGGTGGCCGTTGTGAGCAGGGCTGTGAAACTGGAGAGTTTATAGACCAAAGCAGGTTACTAACATTTCATTGAGACATCAAGCAACCAGGCTAACCTGCAGAAAAGAAGCAGCGTATGTCACCTTCCAACTACATTTTGAAGTCATCAGAAAGAGCAATAGAACCAGTTTGTATGGAGACTTTTTCTTTTTTTAGACTTCCTGGTTTTGAGGGCATTTTAGCTATGGTCTTAAATTTTGGATCAGCTGATGAAGCTTTCCTTTTTGTATTTTGAAGCTCTACTCAGGACCCGTTAAGACGTTATTAGATGGAAGCTGATGAAGCTTCTTGGATGAGAGGCGAAACGTCTTTGTGAAACTCAACCAGTCCTGTTGCTGTGCTTCAAAATCACCATGACCTGGATGATGAGAGCCTTCAGACAAGCTGTTACAAGCTGTTATTTTCATGTCATCGAAAGAAATGATTGCATTATTCTAATAATCTATTTTTATAGAGGTAAAAGGTTAAATAAAACAAACTCCTAAATACTGATCCATCATATCAAAGTAGTCTGTTTACCTTCAGAAGCCTTTGATGGATAAATAACCATTTTAGCCAGCGAACATTTAATTGAATGAAGGATTCTAGAAACCAGCTGGAAACCTCACCTTTCCGTGCTGCTGGGAGATGTGTCTGTCCCAGGGATCCAAAAACGATGTGTTCAGGGGAGAAGGTCAGAATGTTTCACAGAGTCGGTCAGTGTGAACGCGTCCATCGTGTTTCACAGCTGAGTGGAAAAACCCTCCTGACCTGCCCAGAGGAAGTCAAGTCCACTGAAGTCTGAGAGTCCAGAGTGGAGCAGGCAGTGGTCAGGTTACACACACACACACACACACACACACACACACACTATATGTGGCAGTGTTGGTATGTGAACAGATTAAGCTTCAGCTGCTTCTTTCGTTTCAGTGTGTCCTGTAAAAGAACTGCAGTGTCACAATCTGCTTCATGTACACACCCTATATCATCAGTCTGGTTATTATTTTCATGTTTCTCATATATTATTACAGTAGTCTGATTATTATTTTCGTATTTGTATGTTCCATTTTTATGTGTGGCTGAGTGTAAAGGCTCTCTGTAACTTTAAAAAGCCTCACAACTTCTGAAACTCAAACCCCAGCCAAAATTGTAAAGAAGCACTAAAAGATCATTAAATTACTCATTAAACTAACGTGTGATGATACAGATTCATGCATATTCTAAATACGTACAGACATGGTTGTATGTTCTACACCTGGTAATTGGAGACCATTTGAATGCTGCTCATCTGTCTGATGTCAGAACAATCAAATATATAAAAGTAGTGCAGTATTCATGTATGTAAATGGAATGTGAACTAAATAGACTTACATGTCTACATTTGCGTTACTCTGTGTAACACTGGGGAGGCACAGTGGTGCTGAGGTTAGTGCTGCATCACAGCCAGAAGGTTGTGGGTTTGAAAGGATCCCCCGGGGTCCAGGGCTTCTTTCCTGAGTGGACTTTATGCTCGTCCTGGTGTCTGTGGGTTCTCTGGCCTCCTCCACGCTTGGTGGGGGGTTGATGACCGGCAACCCTACACTGGCCCGAGGTGTTCATTACGCTGTAATTGGTTGTCTGACAGCGTGTCAGCTCTGCAGGCTCAGCTGGTGACCTGCACCAAGGCGGCCCGCCTCTCACCTCAATGCAGCTGAGCTCCAGCTTTTTTTTTGCTTGTTGATACAACACTGTAGCGTGATTCCATCTGTCACCCTTCCCACCGAGGTAACAAGGGGAAAACAACACAACCATGTATCTTGCAACAGATACTTTATTTACTGTGATATCTGCCTGACGACAGAGATATTAACAGTGAATGAGCAGTTTGTGCTACAACAAAACTAGTTCAGTACTCTGCCAATACCAGTAGAGAACCAACTAACTCAACAAAAACACACCTGACACATCCTCTTCAAACAACAGCTAGTTAATCAAGTATTAAAAACAATAATAAATATAAATAAAAGAATGCTTCACATGATTAGCAGGGCTAGTCACATTGGTTCTTCTGCTGTGAGATCGGTGGTGGAACATCAAACTAAACCATCTGCACAATTCATAAAAAAAGCCTCAATTACTGACCTCATTGGAGGGATTAAACGTAGAATAATGGGATTCCTTGTCTAAAATATTAGAATGGAAGATGTTTGGGCCACACTTCCTCTTCTAATGATAATAATAATAATAATTCTGATTTAATCTCCCCAAGTTTCCTTCAGTTCAGAGGTGCCAATTGAGGGGGGAGAAAAGTCCTTCTCCTTAGATCTAATTTCTGAATTTTGTCATGAAATCAAATCTAAAAAATGTGAGCTCCTCCAAGTCAAACGTTTTGTTCAGAAGTGGATCCAGCTCCTTCTGTGAGCACTGACACGAGGAGACCGTGCTGGTTGGTTCAGCTGGTTGGTGAGAGGACTGTGGGTCTATGGGGCAACAACAGAAACAGAACCACATTCTAACGCGTAGAGGGACAACCCCCAAAACACAGAAAAACCATCTAAAAGTGTCTCTGAAAGTCTTCGCGTGGAGGATAAAATCACATGTTTGTACGGGTGTTGAGACAAAGAGGGCCTGACTGAGATCAGGCAGGGTCGAACGCGTCCCTTTAGACAGTGAAGGAGAAGACGAAGGGTTCAAGCTCTCTGTCTTCACGATGTCATGTTGGATGACAGGGTTAATGTTCATGAGTTCATGCTGCTGGCTGTCGGAGTATTGCTGTGATTTGAGACTTGTTTTCCAGACAGCAGCCGGCATGTCTCAGCAGGTTATTGATCATGTGGGCGGGGGTCGCTCTCCGGGGACACCCTGAAGATCATCTGTTGTGTAGTAATGCAGCATGTATTTGACTAAGATGAAGGGAGACCATAAAAGTGAAGGTGAACACACACGGGTCTGCTCCTCTGAAGACCCTGGGCTAACACGCTCGCCATCCACCAGTGACACCACAAACAAATAAACACACACTATGGCTTCAGATTAGTTTACCACATCATTGATATTTAGTTCTTTTTTCTAAAGTATAAAAACAACTAAACATTTTGAATTTAAATGATCCTGAACGGTCAAATCAAAAGGTGAATGTTTGCTGGTGTGTATTCATTACTGCTTCAAGTCAACACAACACAAGAGACGAACTGAGAGGAAGTGAGTGTGTGTGTGTGTGTGTGTGTGTGTGTGTGTGTGTGTGTGTGTGTGTGTGTGTGTGTGTGTGTGTGTGTGTGTGTGTGAGAGAGTGAAAACGCACTCATATTCAATAAGAGTCAGTTCTGTAGCTTTGGTGGGCATCGGAGGTTAGCTGGGTGGTTTCTGTTGCTGAGGACGGCTGCATCACAATGGGCTCATCTGTGGAAGCGCACACACACACGCACACACACACACACACACACACACAAACACACACACCACACACACAGACACACCACACACATACACACACACACACACACACACACACACACCACACACACAGACACACACACACCACACACATACACACACACACACACACACACACACACCACCCACACACATACACACACACACACACACACACACACACACACACATACACACACACACACACACCACACACACACACACACATACACACACAACACACACACACACACACACACACACACACACCACACACACAGACACACACACACCACACACACACCACACACACACACCACACACACAAACACACACACCACACACACAGACACACACACCACACACACAAACACACACGTTAAACAGCTGTGATTTAAGCCTGAACAAAGGTGAAAGGTCATGTGAGAGAGCTGCGCTGACCTCGTTCCTCGGCGTTCATCTGGGCCTCGAGGTCCTCGGGGGACACGTAGAACTCGGGCTCCTGGTCCATGGGGGGCCGCGGTTTACATTTACCACAGCAGCAGTTACAGCAGCAGCACAGGCAACAGCAGAAGTAACACCCAGTGGCCAGGCAGCAGAAGACAAACAGCGCCTGTGGACAGCAGGACAGGGGGAGTTAAGGGAGCCGTGGACAGAGGGGGCCGCCGTCCTCAGAAGAGTCCAACCAGGAGACCAGTGAGACACCTCTGAGGCAGGAGACACCTCTGAGGCAGGGACACAAGACCAGTGAGACACCTCTGAGGCAGGGACACAAGACCAGTGAGACACCTCTGAGACAGGGACACAAGACCAGTGAGACATCTCTGAGACAGGGACACAAGACCAGTGAGACACCTCTGAGACAGGGACACAAGACCAGTGAGACACCTCTGAGACAGGGACACAAGACCAGTGAGACACCTCTGAGACAGACACACAAGACCAGTGAGACACCTCTGAGACAGACACACAAGACCAGTGAGACACCTCTGAGACAGGGACACAAGACCAGTGAGACACCTCTGAGACAGGGACACAAGACCAGTGAGACACCCATGAGGCAAGGACACAAGACCAGTGAGACACCTCTGAGGCAGGGACACAAGACCAGTGAGACATCTCTGAGACAGACACACAAGACCAGTGAGACACCTCTGAGACAGGGACACAAGACCAGTGAGACACCTCTGAGACAGACACACAAGACCAGTGAGACACCCATGAGGCAAGGACACAAGACCAGTGAGACACCTCTGAGGCAGGGACACAAGACGAGTGAGACACCTCTGAGACAGGGACACAAGACCAGTGAGACACCCATGAGGCAGGGACACAAGACCAGTGAGACTCCTCTGAGGCAGGGACACAAGACCAGTGAGACACCTCTGAGACAGGGACACAAGACCAGTGAGACACCCATGAGGCAGGGACACAAGACCAGTGAGACACCCATGAGGCAGGGACACAAGACCAGTGAGACACCCATGAGACAGGGACACAAGACCAGTGAGACACCCATGAGGCAGGGACACAAGACCAGTGAGACACCCATGAGGCAGGGACACAAGACCAGTGAGACACCCATGAGACAGGGACACAAGACCAGTGAGACACCCATGAGGCAGGGACACAAGACCAGTGAGACACCCATGAGGCAGGAGACACCTCTGAGGCAGGGACACAAGACCAGTGAGACACCCATGAGGCAGGGACACAAGACCAGTGAGACACCCATGAGGCAGGGACACAAGACCAGTGAGACACCTCTGAGGCAGGGACACAAGACCAGTGAGACACCTCTGAGGCAGGGACACAAGACCAGTGAGACACCTCTGAGACAGGGACACAAGACCAGTGAGACACCTCTGAGACAGGGACACAAGACCAGTGAGACATCTCTGAGACAGGGACACAAGACCAGTGAGACACCCATGAGGCAGGGACACAAGACCAGTGAGACATCTCTGAGGCAGGGACACAAGACGAGTGAGACACCTCTGAGACAGGGACACAAGACCAGTGAGACATCTCTGAGGCAGGGACACAAGACCAGTGAGACATCTCTGAGGCAGGGACACAAGACCAGTGAGACACCCATGAGACAGGGACACAAGACCAGTGAGACACCCATGAGGCAGGGACACAAGACCAGTGAGACACCTCTGAGACAGGGACACAAGACCAGTGAGACACCCATGAGACAGGGACACAAGACCAGTGAGACACCCATGAGACAGGGACACAAGACCAGTGAGACACCCATGAGGCAGGAGACACCTCTGAGGCAGGGACACAAGACCAGTGAGACACCCATGAGGCAGGGACACAAGACCAGTGAGACACCCATGAGGCAGGGACACAAGACCAGTGAGACACCTCTGAGACAGGGACACAAGACCAGTGAGACACCTCTGAGACAGGGACACAAGACCAGTGAGACATCTCTGAGACAGGGACACAAGACCAGTGAGACACCCATGAGGCAGGGACACAAGACCAGTGAGACATCTCTGAGGCAGGGACACAAGACGAGTGAGACACCTCTGAGACAGGGACACAAGACCAGTGAGACATCTCTGAGGCAGGGACACAAGACCAGTGAGACACCCATGAGACAGGGACACAAGACCAGTGAGACACCCATGAGGCAGGGACACAAGACCAGTGAGACACCCATGAGGCAGGGACACAAGACCCGCGGCTGCCCTCTAGTGGCTGAGTGCAGGACAACACCCCCTTTGCCACAGGGGCCTCAGCTGAAGCAGAACGAGGACTCCAGACTGGACCGGACAGACCCGCTCTGGACTGGTGGCTGAACCTGGTCCTGACGTCCTTCCCTGCTCCATCAAAAGAGCACCCTCACCCATCCTGAGAGGACCCTGCTGGAGAGCCCAGTGCTGCTGCATGAAGGAAGGCTCACTGTGTTTCTCTGATGAAGGAGGTGCAACCTTCTGAAGACCCTGTGCTCTGGAACAGCCCCCCCAGAAGAGGAACCAACACTACCTGCTGCTCTTCTCCAGTACGAACATCCAAATGTCTACAAAGCCCTGGAGAAAGCTGGACCTGAGGAGCTGGTAGGCCCCTGAGGGAGTGACGCTGAAGGAGGTGGTTGAGGTTCAAGGGTTCTTGACTCAAGGACAGAGGACCATCACCATCAGCGCTGCTGTCTCCTCCGCTCTGGACCAACACTGGGAGGAGCTGGAGCCTCGGGCCTGACTGCTGAGCACGCTGGTCAGAGACCTTCAGGATCAGAAGACTTCTGGGGATCTCTACTCAGGTTCAAGTGCAGAAGCACAGTGGAGCTGGTGAAGGAGGCCCAGCAGAGCTTTGCTCAGGGTTCTTGACCGTGAAGAGCTGGGACTGCTCCTCTGCCAGGGTGGAGGACCACCTATGGGGCTGACAGGCTCAGGAAGGTCTTCACGTGGTCCTTCTGGGACCTCCACTTCAAGATCCAAGGTCCGTTTCATGTCCTCCATCACACGAGACTTGACCTTCACTTTGGAGAAGACGAATGATGCTGACAGTCGGTTTAATCTAGATGTGGCTGGTGGAGCGGACACCTCCAGGTGGGGGTAGAAGGAGCACGCTCACAGCTGCTGTGGTCCTTCTACCCCCACCTGCACCTCCATAAAGACATGGTCCATCCTGCTGATGTTGGTCATCTGCACACGTCAGCGATGAGGCCCACATGTTCAGGGGGTTCTCCTCTGGCATTTACAATGATCTCAGAACCCTGGGCGGCCCCAGTGTGGCCCCCATGTGACCCCCATGTGACCCCCTATATGACCCCCATGTGACCCCATGTGGCCCCAGTGTGGCCCCCCATTTGACCCCCATGTGGCCCCATGTGGCCCCAGTGTGGCCCCCCATTTGACCCCCATGTGGCCCCGTGTGGACCCCCAGTGTGGCCCCCCATTTGACCCCCATGTGACCCCATGTGGCCCCAGTGTGGCCCCCCATTTGACCCCCATGTGGCCCCGTGTGGACCCCCAGTGTGGCCCCCCATGTGGCCCCCATGTGGCCCCCTATGTGGTCCCCCATGTGGCCTATGTGACCCCCATGTGGCCCCCATGTGACCCCCATGTGGCCCCAGTGTGGCCCCCCATTTCACCCCCATGTGGCCCCAGTGTGGCCCCCCTATGTGGCCCCGATGTGGCCCCCCATTTGACCCCCATGTGGCCTATGTGGACCCCCAGTGTGGCCCCCATGTGGCCCCCTATGTGGTCCCCCATGTGGCCTATGTGACCCCCATGTGGCCCCCATGTGACCCCCCCATGTGGGCCCCCATGTGACCCCCATGTGGCCCCCATGTGGCCCCAGTGCATTTGCCCCCATTTGACCCCCTATGTGGCCCCAGTGTGGCCCCCCATGTGGCCTATGTGGCCCCAGTGTGGCCCCCCATGTGACCCCCATGTGGCCCCCATGTGGCCCCATGTGGTCCCCCATGTGGCCCCCTATGTGGTCCCCCATGTGGCCCCCCATGTGGCCCCCCATGTGGCCCCCCCATGTGGCCCCCATGTGGCCCCCCATGTAACCCCCATGTGACCCCCACGTGACCCCCCCCCCCACCATGTGAGCCCCCCGTGTGCCCCCACGTGGCCCCCGGGTGGCCCCCGCTCTCACCTTGGCCCACCAGCTGGATAGAACAAAGTAGGTGTTGACGTTCTCCTCTCCGAACTGCTCGGCCACGAACAGGCCCAGGGAGCCGTACTTGTCGTAGATGTTCTTCTTGGTGGCGTCACTCAGGATGGCGTGAGCGTTGTTGATCTCCTTGAACTTCTCTGCAGCGTCTGGGTTGTCTGGGTTCTTGTCGGGGTGAAACTTCAACGCCAGCTTCCTGAAAACACACAGAGGAGAAATCACCCTTCCTGAAGCAGATCGAAACGCTTTAAATCAGCACATAAAATGTGAACGTAAGCGCAAACACACACACACACACACACACACACACACACACACACACACACACACGGATGGACACATAAGTGTACACAAGGATATACACACAAGTGCACCCATAAACACAAATACACACACAGGGGTTGGGGTGAATTCACTGAGGTGGGGGTGTCTTATAGATGGGTGGGGGTGGGGTCTTATAGATGGGTGGGGGTGAGGGGGGGTGTCTTATAGATGGGTGGGGGGTCTTATAGATGGGTGGGGGTGAGGGGGGTGTCTTGTAGATGGGTGGGGGTGAGGGGGTGTCTTGTAGATGGGTGGGGGTGGGGGGGTCTTATAGATGGGTGGGGGTGAGGGGGGGTGTCTTATAGATGGGTGGGGGGGTCTTATAGATGGGTGGGGGTGAGGGGGTGTCTTGTAGATGGGTGGGGGTGGTGGGGGGGTCTTATAGATGGGTGGGGGTGGGGGGTGTCTTATAGATGGGTGGGGGGTCTTATAGATGGGTGGGGGTGAGGGGGGTGTCTTGTAGATGGGTGGGGGTGAGGGGGTGTCTTATAGATGGGTGGGGGTCTTATAGATGGGTGGGGGGGGGGGTGTCTTGTAGATGGGTGGGGGTGAGGGGGGTGTCTTGTAGATGGGTGGGGGTGAGGGGGGTGTCTTATAGATGGGTGGGGGTGAGGGGGGTGTCTTGTAGATGGGTGGGGGTGAGGGGGTGTCTTATAGATGGGTGGGGGGGTCTTATAGATGGGTGGGGGTGAGGGGGGTGTCTTGTAGATGGGTGGGGGTGGGGGGGGTCTTGTAGATGGGTGGGGGTGGGGGGGGCAGGTTACCTGTAGCACTTCTTGATGTCCTCTGTGGTGGCGTTCTTGTCCACCCCCAGCACGATGTACAGAGACTCCCCTGACGTAGAAAGAGTCCTCTGTCTCTGGTGGTCCATGGCTGAGCGTACCTGTCCAGGACACACCAGGAGACACGCCCCCATCAGCCCTTGGTCCTCCTTACTTCAGGTTTAGTTCAGTCTCCTCGTGCATCAACAGACCCATCTCACTACCCCGTGGTCAGCGCTGCAGGAGAGCTGCGAGAGCTGTCCCCAGCCCCTGTAATCCCTCGCCTGGTGGGCGCTGCTGCAGGTCAAACCAGGTTTGAGGGAGGCAGCAACGGTCCTCGCACGCTCACGTCAGACAGATTCAAGAGTGTGGGGTTGTCAGAGGGTCACCAGCAGCCCAGCGTGGTGCTGCAGCCACGTCCACCATCACGACATGACGAGTAGACCGTAGCGGAGGAGAGAAGAGACAAAAGTGGGACGCAGCCCCGCTCTTACCGGACTGGCTCAACGCTGGACGGCTTCTCTTCATGTTTCAAGTAAAGCGAATATTTCAAGAATATTTTCAAAACGTTCAATTCTGAATGTGAATTATAAATACTGAAGTCAAACCAAGGTTTCCTCTTCAAAGTGAAAAAGCCTCATCTTAAAGGGGGGTCCAAAATCTGGTGAAGGCATGGAGGGCGGGACGCGCTGAAGACGTGTCCCTTCAGTCAAACGCTCTTCGGTCTCTGTCCCGGGAGGACAGGCGTCTTTTAGGCCCTCCTCTTTCCTCACAATCCCCCAGGAGCGCAGCAGGACCTGACCACCGTTTAAGCGAGTGTCAGCCTCGCTCCGGGACACGTGCACCCACACATGAACACGGATTGACACGTGAACACAGATTCTGTCGTGTCTCTGCCGTCCGCCCTTCACAGGGAGCCTCGTATCACAGATTAAGTCCCTTATGAAGAGTCAATAACCAACTACCACTACTCTACCTGGATCACCTGTTACTATGGAAACCACGGCAACGCCCTGATTTAACACCGCGCCATGACAGAGCCTCAGATTAACACCCACTACCAGAGATTAACCAATGAAGGCAATTCACCATACTCTGGGATTATCAACATATTAGTGCACATGTTAGTGACTAGACAGAAGCCCCGCCCCCCCGAGTGGCTAAGGCAATAAGATTTAGTCAGACAGTAAGTCAAACGGTCCATTCACTGTGGGCTGACATATGGTGTGTGTGTGTGTGTGTGTACGTGTGTGTGTGTACATGTTACATGGTGAGCACCAAAAACCCACTTTTCACTCACATCGTGACAACACTGTGAAAAACCTGTGAGAGCTCACTCCTGACAAACTCCTAGAAAGAGGCTGTAATCCCTCCCGAATAAGTAGGGGTGGTATTCTTCCCCTAATCTCTGTTTTTGTCCACCTGCAGCTGGATTGTGCAACACTTACACAAACGGGGAAATAATCTGTCAGGCTCCAGGTTATAATCTGCACACATGAGGGGGACCCTTGAACAAGTGCACAGCTGTCCTGTGTGGGCATAAAGACGGTTTAAAGGTTACAGACCTCACTCACACACACACACACACACACACACACACACACACACACACACACACACACACCCTCCCTGTGGGGTGTGTTACTCTAATGTGACCTGTAACACTTTAACTACGCATTAACAACCACCGAGGACACGCACAGTCCCTGCCTACGGAAATAAACCCCGCAAACTAACCTCACCCTGTCCATCACCGGTGGTGACCCGTCGGATTACACCCCCCCCCCGTCCCATTCACCTGCTGTGATTTCCAGACTATTAATCCGGAATTATCCCAGAATATGTTCCCTTTCCTTCCAGCCGACTGCCCGGTGGCTCCGCAGAGGCGTCCTCCAGAGGGCCGGACGCTGAAGGGCGGCTCGGTTCGTGCCTGTAGGGGGGTGAGGTGTGGATAAAGGGGATAATCTGAGGAACACTCCCGGACTAGCAGCCCCGGCTAACCCGCGGCTAGCCGCGACGCTCACTAATCCGACCACGACACCGCCCTCGGGCCCTCGCCTGCCGCCGTGGGGCCTCTCACCTGGTCCCGGGCTCACGAACAGCCGCTTCGGTTCTCTTCGGTGAGGCGTGGATCGTCTTCTTTACGATTCGGACGTCACAGTTTGGCGTCAAGTTCAAGAGCCGCCGTGCTAACGGCTAGCAGGACCGAGCTGTCAATCCCTGAGCGAGGGGCGGGGCGATGTGTGTGGCCCCGCCCACCCCACTCAGGGCCACGCCCACCCCAACCCCGTGACCTGTTTATCGCTCTACAGAAAGTGTTTGTTTTCACACCTTTAAACTCTCTCATGAAAAAAACAGGTTTTGGTTTAATTTTTAAAAGTTTTAGATTATTATTATTTGATAAAATCACTGTTGTCTATATAATAATAATAACAACAATAATAATAACAACAATAATAATAATAATAATACAATAGTATCTCATTTGAGACTCTTCCCATTTCAACTAAACTGTGTTGTATTGTCCACCAGTATGTAACATTTCTAATCTTAAAGTGATTGTTAAATCACTCTACAAACTACTCTAGGAGATTAATTTCTCCATTTGCAAGAGTGGAAATTTCCTCAAATTATAACTATGTTTATCAGATATTTTGGGGCAGTTTGGGTGATATTATCACTGAATAAAATAATTGGATTGTTATTAAAGAGTGTGATTTCATTTCTTAACAAGGTTTGCCAGAATTTTGTAATCACTGGCCAAGAATGAAAGAGAAGCTTACATCATCGTCAGAGACTACAGGATTGTGCAAAGGTGTCAAGTTTTCACAAGAAGATGAGCCTTTGACATTAAAAAAAGGAAGTGATTTGTGAGTGTTGAAAAAGCAGTGGGATGCTCTTTTTCAGTGTTCATCCAGATTGACAATAACCAGTGAAAAATTGAAGTTGCACTTCTGCTTTTGGGTCGAAAGTGTGACATTCACATGTTTTGGCCTGGGTGCAGCATGAGACCAGGAGGTGTTTTGACTGAGTGAAGCACCCAGTGATCATTGGAGTCATTTACTGTTTTTGTTATCTGGAATTAAAGTGAAGTTAAGCCCTTATGATGTTTACTTATTCAGCAACACAAGATATTGGTGACAAGGACAGCAGCCCTGAAATTGAGCCTCAATCGTTTCTCTAAAACATCGGACAGTTACCAACACAGTTTAAATCATGGATGTGGAGAATTACCTGCTGCCCATGTCTGAGTCAGAGCTGCCAGATGCAGGAAAGCATGAGGTGCAACATGGTGATAAAAGCGTTAGAGGATCTCTTCATAGCACAGGTGGATGTTGTAGCTGGACGCTATTGTTTTAGCCAAAGAAGACAAGGACCAGCTGGGACTACAGACCTGTCTGCTGCTGCTTTAAAAGAACTACTTACACCATGTCACCATGTCATTCCTCGTGCTTGCAGGAGCGTTTACTGATGGAGGTCCCGCTCACACTCACACCAGAGCCTTGACCACGGTGGCTCTGGGCCGTGTTCTATCCAGAGCCTGCCCAGCATCTCCTGCTGCTGCAGCCTCCCCACTGCGTTCTCCACCTCCTCCTCTGACCTCCACTTGCCTCTCACCATCTCATCTGTGGAGTCCTCACCAGGCTCACCTTCTCCTGCCTGGAACCTGTCTGATGGAGGCCTTTGTTCCCCTCCTACTCATGACCATTGAGGTGACTTCGCACAGCTTCAGTGGCCACATGATCCTTGGGTGCAAGGTGACCCTGAAGCACCACACCTTGATCTTTCTGGGTAGAAGGCTTGAATCCTGGCCAGGCCCTCGGAGCTGAAGGACACCTTTCCTGTGTCTTCGTCTGACAGGCTTGAGTTGTACGGCCTTCCCAGACTTCAGATGCACAGGAAGCAGATATGCAGGTCCTGGAAGTGTCCACCATGGTCCTGATGATCTGAGAGATGGAGGAGAAATCAGCTGACCCATGTGACCCTAAAATAAAATCCGGGAAACAGCGAGGGACCGCTGTATGAACAAGCGCTCGTCTGACAATCACTGAACAGAGTAGTAGTATTGTTCTATGTATGTAAGTAGTAATGCATGTGCAAGGAGTCTAGTTTTTTACTTTATTTGAAGAACTTGAACTGTTGAAGATAAGTTTAGAAACACTAAAAAAAACACTTCGGAGGGGTGTAAGATAGTGTGTGAGTATCTGTAGTGTCTATATACGGAGGTGGGGGATTACAAACCTGTTCTGTCTACATTAGTGTCTGAGTCACATCATATTTTACAGTAACTGATCCCAGGTGTAAACGGGGATCGTCTGTAGGCTACTAAAAGTCGATATTGATATTTAAGGTTTACTCTAACAGTCATGTACAGGATAACGATAAAACGTCTAATCGAGGGAGAACCACGTCTGCCTTCAGGCTGGAAGCCTCAGAGCAGGAAACTCAGGGCCCGCCTACCAACCTGCTGCAAACCTGACTCAGTTACACTGAACTGGCTAAATGAAGGTGAAAGACCAGAGCTCCCCTCATCTCTGGGTTGACTAACTCAGTTTTCACTAAACCTGCTTCCTGACACAAGCCTGTTCTTAATTATGAGACATAATACATCAACCAGACAGGGGGCCGTCGTATTCCCTCTCCACCTGGAGGGTGAGGGTTAGCTCACACATCCTGGACTCCAGGCCCACCATGTGGTTCTGAGGAAATGTTGAAGCGAGTGAAGCTCAGTCAAGAATCGACAAAAAAGAAAGCACACAAGAGAAGACAGTATAAAGTGAAGCTGTATCCTGTCCCCTCCAGTTCTTTATTTTTTTCATGTTCTAAATTTGTGTGTGTCAAAGGACTTCCCTCATTCGTATTTATTTTGTAAAAGTAATATAAAATTGAATGTATATGTACATAAAGTGTTCCAGCTGAGGGGCTTCTAGGCCTTCTCTCCACAGATCACACTTAACCTTAAAAAGAAGAGTTAAAGCCTCGATCATTCCAAGAAAACATTCCAAGTTGTTTTAGTCTCCTCAGGGTGTTGCCTGTTCTCCAGGGCTGGTACCAGTGGGCCCAGTGAGTGTCCATATATGTTCACACCCCTCTAGCTCAGACTTCCCTCGTCCAGAGGTGGGGCACCTCGAGGAGTCTCTTGACTCAGATCCAACTGTCTTCACGTTCTAAACTGGTGTTAGACTCCAACTCTGCCCTGTCATGTCCATAAAGCTCCACTACACTCTAACTTCTGCATTCCTTCATCCATCTTTTGCTTTTCTTTTCTCACACTTGTTTCTTCGTCACTCGTGTCCTCTATTTTTGATAGAGAACTCATTCCATATATATTATATACAGATAAAATCAATAGCTAATGACCCCAAGTAATGAATCCACAGCCTGTCAATCTGGTTCAGCAAGCACCTTGTCCCATTTCCTGCTTCAGGTGTGGAGGCACTAAGGAACGTAACCATGGTGATGAGACTGAGTCGTCGCACTGATGCTGAATTGAACAGAATCCATCTCTCTTATTCTGAAAAGATTAGGGGGGCGGGGCCTTTGATGACCATTAGATGCAGGGAAGAGTCAGTGAATGTGTGTTTTTGCAAGATAAACTTTATTTAAAAGTGTGTTAATATGTGAGGGGGGGTGTGTGACAGGGAGGAGCTTATTTTTCTGTGACATAAAATAGATTTTACATACATTCATGTTTGGTTTTAAGGTTTCTGACCAGGTCCAGGGTAAACGTCTACCAACCTCCTAAAGTCATGACGGCGTGAAAAGTGCTGCCTGTTTCTTCTTCTTGTTTGGACCCTGAACAAATATCAGCCTTCTGTTTTATGAATAACATTTCTGTTTCACATCAGCCACACTGAAAGCAAATGCTTCTGTTTTGGTTCTGATTGGGGGCGTGTCCTATATGACAACCACGATTTCAGTTTATTACGGATATTAAATCAATAAGATATCGGATTCAATGGCAGCAGCAATATTTGACTTCATTGTTAAATGGAATCAATTGAACGATGCACACAAGGACCCACTGGTCAGGATCAGGTGGCGGGCTGTGCTCAGGGCAGACTGGAGCACAGAAACAGAACAAACATGAATTTGCTTTTGACAATAAAAAATAAATATGAACATACACTTAAATTAACTACAGTGACCACACACACACCCATCACCAGTAATTTGTAGTTGAGATTGTGAGGCTATGATGGCGCCTACATGCGGGGGCAGCCCTGCGTCCCCACGGCGCCGTGCACGCCCAGCGGCCTGGACAGCATGAGCGGTCGGTGGTTGATGGTCACGTGACGCACACAGCCGTGGAACGGGGGCAGGTTGGCGTGTAGACCAGGAACCGCCACCCCGTCTGCTGGAGAGAGGCACGGCGATCACAGTAGGAAAAGAAACTATCGACATTTACACATCAGATGGACTCAGTCCAGGAACTGAGCAGATCACAGACATCATTTACAGTCATGAGATGATAATACAACTATTTTTATACAGTGAACTATAACGCTTCACTTTTCGCAGCGTCATGGATTTTTTTAGTGTCTTTTTGTTTTACAGCGTACAGTATGAACGTGTTCTAGCCGTGTTCAGCTGCAGGAGAAAAGACACCTACGGTCTGACCCAAAAGGAGGAGGAAGAGGTTTGAACTTTGAGAGTGTTTAAAGAAGAGAACTGTGAGAGAATGTTAACGCCTGAGAGAAAAGGGCATGAAAGTGTGTGTTTAGGGGTTTTAGGGCCTTAAAACATTAAAAGAATTGTAAAACATAAAGCTGTTTACTTCGTGGATTTCGCCTATCGTGGGTTATTTCTGGAACAAATCCCCAGATAAACGAGGGTTCACCGTATCTACATATGAACACTTATGTTCAGTCATTTGTGGACATCACAGCTGCAGCACGGGTCACTTTATAACTGAGATTCAGAGGAGCTACCATTCGATAAACTCCAGAGGTGTGAAAGCTGAGGCGGTGCTCACCTGGGACTCCCCCCAAGTACACCTTCTGTTTGGCCCCAGATGAGCGGCTCTGTTTGGGGCCCACGCTCCGCTCACTGGCTGCATCCACCTGAAGCTGAATGATGTTGTTCTTCTTCACAACTAAGAGGAGACAACACACCACTATCACCGTCATCCTCATCGCCGTGGCGACAGACCAGACCAACAGTCACACACCTGTGATCACGTGCCAGTGACCGTTACAAAGAGCTTCATCGGGAGTGAAGGATGTGGAGAAGCCACCAGTACCGCTGTTGACTGAGACAATCACCTGTTCACACACACACACACACACACACACACACACACACACACACACACACACACACACACACACGAGGCTTGGTACGGGGTTGAGTCTGATTGTTCTCCCTGTTCCTGGACAGGTTCTCTTCTCACCTCTCCGTGACTCAGAACTACACTCAGGTGTTGGTCAGGTGACGTCCCAGCGTGCAACAGCAGCCCCGACGCTGAGACAGGCCGGACCTCCAGCTGGACCTCCAGGTCCCGACCCAGGACTAAAGCCTGGTCTGCACACAAACAGAACATCAGTCACCCCAGTTTAGAGCTGAAAGCCCCAGAAGAGCGAGGTCACCACCTATGAGGACGTGACCCCCGCGGCCAGAGAAGTAAGCCCCCGGCTGCAGAGGGCCCTGGAAGCAGGGCGCCGTCCCCTGGCTGAGGGCCGGGGCCCCTGCAGGGGCGCGGTTCAGCAGCAGGTCTCTGACGCAGCCAACGAAGCCTCCAGAAGCCGTCACCTGAAGGTCCATTCAGATTGGTGAATGTCTGACATGTGACACTCTTCGCTGCTGTCTGGTGAAGTTTGTTTTACCTTCAGGGCCGCTGGAGCTCCGCCCACATAGAGGGCGCCGGTCACACCAGTCCGGTCTGCAGCCGGGATCCTCTTGGACTGAGCGTTGATCCCGTCTACAATCAGACTGATCTTGTCTCCGTCTCGTTTTATAAACACCTGAACACACGTGAACACACATACATTAATGTTAGTGAGACTCCAGTAGGAAGGGGGCGGAGCCTCTGACTACCACACCCCCCCACCCCGTGACCCAGGTAGGAGAGGATGACTCCCTCTCTGCTTAAAGATGAAGATGAAACCCTTCCTCTGGGAGGGTTTACAGTCAGAAATGCTGTAGCTACAGCCGTGCTGCTACAGGCCAAGGCTGCCTGGGATCAGAAACAAGATCACCTGACCTGCTCATGTCACCTGACCTGCTCATGTCACCTGACATCAATCTACACCACGACCTGTTGACCTCTGACTCGGCTCAGTTCACCATCTTCAGTATAACTGGGATATGTTCATTTTCATCAGTCCCCCCCTCTTTCAGGTTCAAGCAGAACCTTACTGAATCCACATGGTGTCAGTCCTCCAGCCCGTAAACAAATGCAGCACATGTGTGGATAAACCTGAACCCAATTGAACTGAACTGTCACACACCTGTGCCAGACCATACGCACCAATCTACACCCAGAGGTGCAGCAGCAAGTTTAGCATCACTACACCAGTGTGGCATTTAGGTCAGGTAGATCTGATGCAAGTTCACAGAAGCAAAGTAAATATGAGCAGATTGGTGAAGCTCCTGGACGACACATGTACGGTGTGTATACTCACACACAAACTCACGTGTGTCCCGTGATCATCACCACATGCACGTTCATTACAAATGTAATCTACACCTCCAGAATCCAACCGACAACCTGCAGCTGGTGTCCCACCACACCCCCCAGCAGGGCGCGGCCCCGCCCTCACCGTGTGCCAGTGGTCGTCGTTGTACTTCCTGCGGCTGCGCAGGCTGACCTTCCTCCTCCCTCCAGTCAGCAGCAGCAGCAGGTGACCCTCGGACAGGCCCAGCGACATCACGGCTGCGCCCCGCCCCCTGCTGGTGGCGCACAGCACCAGCCCGTCGGACGAGTTGATCCTTAACGCCATGGAGACGTGAGACCTGCAGGGGAGAGGTGCACGTGTGTGAGGGTGAAGGTTTGACCTCACATCAGAGCAGGAAGTACAATGATCTGCACTTGGGCCCCAACCTCAGAAACATGGCAACAACCTTTCACCAGAGAACAAAGGGAACTCACAGGAGAGTGGGCGGGGCCTCGTAGCGTTCGTAACTGTGGGAGGAGCCGCTGAAGTGTGTGGCCCTCAGCTCTTCGTGTGACAGCTCGCCGTGACACGAGTCACGCGTGTTGCGACTGCGGACGGCTGACGCCTTCCTGTTCTTCCCCTGCCAAGTTAGAGACACTTGTGGCTGTTGTCTCTGTGTGTGTGTGTGTGTGTGTGTGTGTGTGTGTGTGTGTGTGTGTGTGTGTGTGTGTGTTCCAGTGCAGAAACCTTCTGTTTATTGTTCTGTTTCGGTTGAGCGCTGATGATTTGCTGAGGTTTCTTGGCAGCAGGACAGCTCAGAGGAACATTAATGTTCTCTTTGGCCTTCAGCAGGTTCAGAACCATCTGAGGGTTCGTTTTCCTGAAGAGTCACAAATTAAACAGAGAGTCACATCCACACATGAACACAGAGAATGATGTAGATAAACAGGGAGGGAGGAAGGGGAGGGGAGAGGAGGGGAGAGGAGGGGAGGAGAAGAGAGGAGAGAACATCACACCTCTTGATGAAAACGTTGCTGATACAACCAGTTAAGTTGTTGGCAATTTGGTCGGGCATGCCTCCTAAGAATGTCCTTCCTTCTAAGGATGCTGCTCCACCACGCCCCCTACTGTCCACTCGGATTCCCTCCTTCGATTTCTCCAGCACGTCGTCCATGTACAGACGCAACCTGAAGTTGAGCAACACACATTTAAGGACATAGTGAAGGCGTCAGAGCCCCTTCACTTCAGAGCCATCCTTCGTACCCATTCACGTTGTTGTAAATGGAGATGTAGTGGCTGTTGTCATCGTTGTACGTCTTCTGTGTCTTCAATTCACTGTTACCAGCTCGAACCACAACGTGCCCATCATATAAAAACACATGACACACTCCGTCCTGCACACACAGGAGCACACTTGTGACGCGGCGCCGCTCAAAGGGGAGCTGTGAGCCAGAACAACCAGGACACCATTCCCACCTCATCATGGTGATAGAACATGAGCCCATCCTTCTGCTCGGTTCTGAAGCTGAAGCTGGCGTAGAAGTTGTTTCTGAGGGTGGGAACGTCGCTCACGGACAGATCCAGGTAGCTCTGGCCAGAGAAATGAGCTTCACGGGCCACCTGTGTTGGGAAGAGGAATTATCAGTGGAGCCACGGTGTGATGAGGTGAACCCAGGTGGGTGGGTGGGTGGATGGATGGATGGGTGGGTGGATCGATAGGTGGATGGATGGATGGGTGGGTTGATGGACGGGTGGATGGATGGGTGGATGTATGGGTGGACGGATGGGTGGGTGGACGGATGGGTGGGTGGATGGATGGGTGGATGGATGGGTGGGTGGATTTGTTCTTTTGATATCAATGATAAACTGAACATGTGGTGTTGCTTGTTACTGTGGTTCTTGGAACATCTCAAAGGAGCAGCAGAGGAACAGAAGATCTGAACGTCGTCCTACCAACAAGTCACTGTTGCAGCCAAAGCTGACGCCCGAGCTGGTCATCCTCTTCAGGTCGATGTGGGAGTTCAGCGCCTTCACGTTCCTGAAGCAGCCCTTCAGAGAGCCCTGCTCTGGAAACAGGACCTTCAGCCTGAAACACACACGCACACCCTGGTTACTGCCTGTGTGTGTGGTGTGTGTGTGTGGTGTGTGTGTGTGCCTCTTACTGAGCAGGCATTTTGTGCTGGGGGACCCCTCCCAGGTAATAGCTCCCACTGAAGGAAGGGATCTTCTCAGTGAACGGGTGGGTGTAGAGGCCAACGCGGTTGTTCCTCACCACCACGCGGTCTGGGGTGGATCTCAGGATGATGATCTCAATCTGCAAAGGTATGACATCATGAATCAAACCCTGATCACTCAGTCATCCTAACAAACTCTGAATCTGCCAGATGCAGCAGAATGCAGACCCCAGAAGAACATGCTGCTTTAGACGGTGAGACTCTTTCCTCCTGGTCCAGCACATGAACCTCTGACCAGCAGAACAAGACCGACCACCTCAACAGCACATGAACATGTGGACCAGTGAGGCGTCCCCAGCATCGTAGGATGTGGATGGATACGGTCATCGGTGCTGTCCTAAGGTCCTGGACTAGGGCTGTCCTACCAACTGTGTGCAGACCAAGCAGGAGTTCTTCTGGACCTCTGTGGGCCTGCAGCTGGCTACAGTCCCATCATCACCTCATCACCTGTCTGAATGACAGCCCTGCTCTTGTAGCTCCGGTGGTGGTGAAGTGCTTTAGATGAAGGTCCACACCACCGTGGTCCTGAGGACCATGACAGAGAGCTTCCTGTGTCACAGTGCGTACACTTGACATCAGCTCAGGGGATGTGGGATATCATCTCCCACTCTGGACTCAAAAAAAGCTGACCAGGTCCTGATGAAGGCCTCACCTGGCACCGCTACTGCCCCCCCCACGTTTTCTTGTCAGTTGAATGACTTTAGTGTGTGGTGTTTTTCATTCTTGTGCCTCAATGGCATCACGTGAGTACGTAAGGACAATAGAGACTCTGATTGGTGGGGGGACCTACAGTCTTAGGGTCAGCGTCGCTGATCCTCAGGGAGGAGAGGTCTGAGGGGTCTTTGGGTTCCAGCTCCACCAGATCACCTGTGAAGTCGTAGAAGACCTTGAGGCGGCCCTGAAGCACCGCCAGACACAGAAACTGATTCTGAGGGAGGAAAACAAGGAAAGATCAAAGCTCAGCCAAAGACCTTCAGACTGTGAGGCCTGCAGCCGACCCCCGGGCCAAACAACCACATGGACGTTTACCGCGTTCTGCAGGAGCAGCAGGATGCCGTTGTGCGACAGCAGCTTGACCTCCTGCTCAAAGCGCTGCATGCGAGCCGATTCCTCTGCGAAGGCGATCTGAGCGAAGCCGGTGCCGTCAAAGTAGGCGGCGTCGTTGACCCAGGCCTGAGTCAGAGCAGGTTTGGACCTGCGGTGGACAGTTGACTCCAGGTTATCCCAGTCTTCAAAAGGAAGCGTCGGAGGGGGCGGAGCTTCACACTGACCTTCCACATGGCTTCTCCTCTGTGGTGTTCAAGTGGAAGATTCTCTCAAAGTTATACAAGCTGAGGACTTCTTCATTCAGTGTTTCCAGCTCAATACAGCCTTTAAAGTTTGGCAGAGCGAGCTGGGGCGGAAGCTGGAGGAGAAACACAGACAATGGACACGGAATGATGTGGGCAGCTCACACAGGAGACCTTTGACAGGGAGGGGTCAAATGACATCACGTCCTCAAAGTCATCATCTGCAGGTTTAAGGCGTGGTTCCCAAGTTTAGTTTCAAAGTTGACTTGAATAACAATTTTAGGGGATTGGTCCACCATGTGTGTGTGTGTGTGTGTGTGGGGGGGGGGGGTCGTCTTTTAATGGTGAATAATTGCAGATGTAAGAGGATCATCTTTGGAAAAATTGTTTGCTGAAGTTTCTGTCACAAAAACAACTTGAGAACCATCAACAAGTAATCCGGTCAGTCAACAAAAGGTGTGTGTGTGTGTGTGGGGGGGGGTCGGATTACTGGACTATCGGCTGATACTTTAGTTATACAGCATCTGTTAGTCAAGAATGTCTCCAGAGTCCTTTCAGAGTCCCGCCCATATGAGGTGACAGGGCAGGGTGAGGGCATCAAGAGGACAGGAACACACACATAGAGCATGCATGCAAACACTTGTTATGTCCCCTCTTTTCTTTGGGGGGGTTGTCATGTCATTTCAACTTACAGTGAAGCTACTCGGATATCCTCCAACATAGAAGACGGTGTCATCAGTCAGAAGGTTGAGGAGACCCTGATCTCCCCCCGCCTCCACCGAGGCTTTAGTTACTCTCTCCTCCCCCTCAGAGGCTTCAGAGGACATGGACATTTGACCATACTGGAGGATCCTGCAACCACACACACACACACACACACACACACACACCAAAAAAATGACCTCTTAGCAGTGCTCCATCATCTCCCTACTCAAAAACAGCATCACAAAATCACACTAAACCACAATATACATCTTCAAAGCGTGCTACCCCCACAGAGCCAGCAACAGCATTAAAGGTAGACCTAGTGTGTGTGTGTGTGTGTGTGTGTGTGTGTGTGTGTGTTCTTTTACTTGTACATACTGAGTATCAAAGCATTCTACTATCAAAGTGAGGACATTCTGGTGGTCCTCACAACTTCAACTGACTGTTGAGGGTCCAGACCTGGTTTAAGGTCAAGGTCAGGACTGGGATAGGAGAGGTCAGAGTTCTGGAGGAGGGGTCTGATCCTGGCCTCTAGTGGAGGGGTAGGGTGAGGGGCTGGGTTACTTACCTCTCCAGAACGATGCTGTTGAACTTTGTGTTGGATTTGACATCTTCAGGCATCAACACCTCAGCAGTTTCTCCTCCAATGTTAAAGTACCAGCGCAGCCGCTTCCCCTCCAGGGTCATTCCCAGGAACTCTTTACTGGACTACAACGACCCAAACAATATGATCAAGCCACAGAAATCTTTCCTTATGACTTGGACTCACAGATATACAGACTCATACTATCTCAATATTATACAAACACATTAAAAACACAAGAATTCGGAAGGTTTTCTTGAAAAAGGAAAGTGTTTCTTTGTTGCTATGGCGATGCTTACATCCTTGTTACCGAGGTAGAAGACAAACTGTTTGTTGCCATCATCCTGGCGTCGGGTTCGTGCTGCCTCCGGCAAGGTAATGTAGAGCTTCAGAGAGGTGTAGGAGGCCAGGTCGGCCAGGTTCGACGGATTCCGAACCTGGACGCCCGAGGATCCGTTAAATTTCACCGGAATGCTAACCTAAGGAGGAGGGGCCAAACCGTGGAGGAGGAGTCAGAGGAAGTACGAGAGGCTGGGTGTGTGTGACTGGGGGTGGTCTACCTTGTTGGCAGCATTGCGTGCCTGCTGGATCAGCTGTCTGATGTGGTTGATGTTCTCAGAGATATTGGGGGTGTGCGTACTGTGGTTCTGCAGTTTGTCCAGTTTCTTCATGAGGAGGGGGAGGGTCTCCCCCAGGGACTGGACTAAAGAGGGAACCAATAATTATCAGTTCCTGATACTTTTGTGTGATTTCAGTGAAATGTGTGTGAGATCAGAATCAAACGCTTGGATCCAGGACCCGTTAGAAGGTCTTCACCTCTCGTCTCAAAGACGTTTTGAGACGTGTGTCAGTGTCAGATTTTTGAGCAGAGCAGACCACCTGAGCAAACTGAGTCAGGGTTTGTGGGTGGAAACCTCAGGGAGTGTTAAGACCACCTTGTTCGTGGTGTGAAGGAGGTAAATTCATCAATTTGCCGATGACTCCCACTCAACCAGTGACTCTGTCTGCTCAGGGCTGAAGAACTCTGTCAGAACTTCAACTCAAGGACAGAAGTCCAGCCGTCCAGGCCTGAAGCTACCTCTCAATCACATGCTCTCGCTGCCCTACCGGTCTTGTTGGCCTCCATCAGAGCCTTGCTGATGTCCTCGTTGCTGGTGTTTGCGTTGCCGTAGCTCTGCTGCCACTGGTCCAGCTGCTCTTTGATGGGTCGCAGCGCGTCGTTGACTCGTGTCGCCGTGGTGTTCGCCCGCTCCGCCTCCCGTTTGGCACCGAGGATCTCCTGACTGATGTCTGCGCGTCAAACACAAACCGAGTGAAGAAGTGAAGAAGACGACAAGGCACAAGGCCACGCCCCCCAACTGTAGCCTTCCTAAAGATTGCTCAGTTCAGTTTTGGGTTTGGATCACTAAAACAAAAGAGTTTTGTAAAGTTAACAAAACCAATTTTTCATTTAACTGCAATTAATTTGCTTGTTTTTCTTAAACTGCTGAAGTTTCCCAGTCAAATATGGAAAACATGCAAATCCCCAACTACTACGTGAGATCTGCAGCTAAGGATGATTATGATTAGTCATCGATTATTAAAATGACTAATTGACTAAGTGAATAATAATTATACAATTGATGATTTACTACTTTTCTATTAGCTTTTCAATGTAGCTGGAGTTTGTTGAGGGTTAGGCTGTTACACAGCGTTACCGCGGCTACAGACCTTCGTCACAAAAACGTGAGATAAACAGATGAGTAGAAGGTAAATGAGTGTGTGTGTGTGTGGAAGTGTGTACTTGTGGTGAAGTTCATGTTGTTCTGGATCGCTTCCAGCTGCTTCTTTGTGTCCGTATATTTGTTTCGGACGTCATCCAATCGCGTGCGAGCATTGTCCAGCTGAGGTCTGAGCTCTGGAGAATGACATCACCACACCTGTAAGTCTTGATCACATGACATGAGCAGGTGACATCATCACATGTACGGTGACCTCAGCGGGTTTACCAGTGTTCAGATCTTTGTTCAGAGCCTCCACCTCGTCCTTGAGCTCCAGGCTGTGGTTCTTCAGAGACTCAGCCAGCTGACTCAGGTTCTGCTTCTTCACGTTCTGCAACAGACCCGCGGAGGTTTCAGCGTGCGTCTGGAGGTTCTGCGGGTGTGCCTGAGCTCAGGCGTCCTAACCTGGAGAGCGTGTTGAGCGGCCTTGTCAGCCATCTTAGCAGCATCCTCGGCCTCTCTGATGCTCTTGATGATCTTGCTGTAGGCGTGCGTGACATCAACGATCCCCTCTTTCTTGGTTTCTTCCACCAACCTGCAGACCAACAGACTCGGTTCTTCCCTCCGGGCAGCTCATGTGACCGTGTGTCAGGAGTTCCTGGTCTTATGCTCACCTGCTCAGGTTCATCGCTAACATGTCCAGAAGCTCAGCGTGTCTCTCTGCGTCCTCCACCAGAGGAATCTTAGACTCCACCCACCCAAAGTCCTGAACCTTCTTCGCCAGCTGTGTCCTGGCGCCATCGAGCTGCGCTGCCAAATGCTCGTATTCCTGACAATGCACGGAATGCACTGTTACACCGTTACCATGACAACACACACCCGATTTTTAATTCTGATGGTTCTCATGGAGAACTCCAGCTGTAAGAGCTGGGTTGGTCTCACCTCTTTTGAGTCCTGCAGCACCGACAGCAGGTCGTTGACCTGAGCCACATCATCTTCTGACATCTGGATGTGCTCCTTCACCTCCATCTGTTTGGACAGCAGATCTTCTATCCTCCTCTGGGACGGAGAACATGAGACCAAAGTGAAAATCCACATGATGAAGGCCATGGAGAACACAGCAGAGAACCATGACAACATGAAGGAGGGCAACACAGAGAAGGAGGAGAACAGTGAGAATAGAGCATTGAGGACCTTCTTAGGTCTAGGCTCACCTGGTGGTCCTCCAGGTTCTTTTCATTGGCGTCATTGACCTCCTCAGCTCGGGCCGTGTTGTTGATGGCGTCATTCAGGGCGTCTCGGAGGTCCATCATCTCAGAGTGTAAACGGTTCAGACGGGCTCTGATGTCAGCAGCAGCGTCCTCGTTCTCCTGCTGACGGGCTGCGAGATGTTTGTTGACCCGATCCAGCACTGAGGGAGTAGAGGAGGGGAAAGATCTGAGTCCACAGTCCTCCAAAGGGTTCCATGAATTCACTCATTCATTAACCAAAACTGCAGCTGAAGAAGCTGCTGAACAAATCAACATTGTAGAAGATGAAAGCCCAAGCTCAAAGCTTCCAGTCTTTCGGGGGGTTTTATAAATGAATCCACGTTACGTTTGTCCGCCTCCTTCTTCTCCCTGTTGGCCAAATTTCTCTGGAAGGAGCTGCTTCTGTTCCTCATCTCCGTCAACATGGCCTCCACCTCCTTCATCTTCCTCTCTCGCTCGTCATCGTCTGGACCGACCTCCGTCATGTTCAGCTTTGACTGGTTTGCCAACAGTCTAATATCTGTAAAAAGAAAACACAATACCAATCAATCAATCAATTAGAGCTCATGTCGCTCTCCTACAGACAACCATCATCCACTGGTTCAGTCGATGAGAGCAGAATCAGACAGGAGAGATTAGATGTAGATTAATGACGTCTGGATTAAGATTAAAAAATAATTTGTTTTAGGTCTTCAATTTTATTCTGAAAGAAAATTCAACAGCAACAGCAATCAACTACATTAAATAAATAAATATATATATATATATATATTTTTATATATATATATATATATTTAATATAAAATATATATATATATTCATCTCATTTTAAATCTCACGCCTGGTGATCAAAGCCAACCTGTCCTGGTTAAACATCTGATAATCATTAATGTTCCATTTCATGTTATTGACGAGTTATTACCCTTTATTTGTTGAGTCACGTTTCGGATGAAGTTCAGCAGGTCCAGCGCCCTCTGTTGTGTGTTAGTGGTGTTGTCGTGCAAGACATTGACATTGTTCAACATCACTGCTGCCTAAACACACACACACACACACACAATAAATTTAAATAAGTGACAAATGCGTCAACATTTATTCACATACTGACGTCACAGATTTTAACAGGCGTGTGTAAGTCTGTGTGTGTGTGTGTGTGTGTTGGGGGGTTACCTTCTCCTGTAGCTCATTAACATCATCACTGAGGTTATTGATCTCAGTTTCTAATCTGTCTGCTCCACTCCTGCTATCATCCAGCGTGCTGTTGTAGCTCTCGATGGCCCGCTAGAATATAGGAGAATGAGTCCATTTAACACAACAGTCTGTGTGTGTGTGTGTGTGTGTGTGTGTTTGTACTGACAGCAGCATCCTCCAGAGACTTGTTGAGCCCGTACAGTTGTGTCCATGCCATGGAGCTGGCATTCAGGCTGCTCAGCTGATCAGACACAGAGCCGAAGTTCTCCTCCATCTTATCCAGATCCTCCAACAGGACGATGACGCAACTGTCACACACTGAGGAACGCACGCACACACACACGGATCAGAAAAGTTATGATGGTTAGGGTTAGGGTGAGGAGCTGGGTACATTATGTCAATGAAAGTCCTCACAAAGACAGGAAACACTGTCTTTCTATAGCTCCTTAATACAGCTGTGTGTGTGTGTGTGTGTGTGTGTGTGTGTGTGTGTGTGTGTGACCTTCACAGTGTACAGCATTGTGGTGCTCCACAGGGATGCTGTACTTCTGTGTGCAGGTGTCACACTGTTTTCCTGTCATCCCATCAGCACAGCGACATTCGCCTGTTCGAGGATCACAGTGTCCTCCTCGACAGTCGCAGCCTACAGGACAACAACGATTACAACCAGCCTCGCCTGTGGCGCTAAACGCTGTCGCATCTTCACCCACTCTTGCACCCGTTGGGTCCGTAGTCCCAGAAGCCTGGGGCACACTGCTTGCAGTTGGGCCCGTTGACGCCGTGCTGGCAGGCGCACTGACCGCTGTGGGGGTCACACGGCTGGACGAGGGCCGCTGAGGCGTTACAGTCGCACGAACGACAGCCGGAGCACGAGTCGAAGCCGAACGAACCGTCCTGAGAAACAAGTGAGGAAGCATTGTAGTCAGTGACTTCAGCAACTGACAGCAGTGTGTACGTGTGTGTGTTAGTGTGTGTGAGCGTGTGTGTGGGTGTGTGTGGAGTGTGTGTGTGCGTGTGTGTGAGTGTGTGCGTGTGTGTATGCATGTGTGTGAGTGCGTGTGTTTGAGTGCGTGTGTTTGTGCTTGGTTGTGAGTGCATGTGTGTGTGTGTGAGCGTGTGTGTGTGTGTGTATGCGTGTGTGTGAGTGCGTGTGTGAGTGCGTGTGTGTGCTTGGTTGTGAGTGTGTGTATGTGTGCGTTTATGCGTGTGTGTGAGTGCGTGTGTGTGTGTGAGTGCGTGTGTGTGTGTGAGTGCGTGTGTGTGCTTGGTTGTGAGTGCGTGTGTGTGTGTGTGAGTGCGTGTGTGTGCTTGGTTGTGAGTGCGTGTGTGTGTGTGTGCAGGGCGTTACCACGCAGCGTTCGCAGCGACGCCCAGTGACTCCCTCCCTACAACGACACTGACCAGTGCGAGGGTCACATGACTCAGTTCCACATGGAGAACAGTCGCACTCTAAAGGGAACAGAACGGCAAATAATGGTGACAGCTGTCACCACGGAGACCAAAGGACGCAGGCAGTGTGTCACATGACCACGCTTCAAGCCAGCGACTCACTTGTGCAGTTCCTGGCACTGATGGCGTCGCCGTAGAAACCTGGAGCACAGACGTCACAGTGAAGCCCGGCGGTGTTGTGCATGCAGTTCAGACACTCGCCGGTCAGCGGGTGACAGTCGGTGAACAGCATGTTGGGGTCGGTGTTGCCATGGCAATGACATGGCTGACACTTGCTGCCCAGCACCATGGGGTTGCCATAGTAACCAGGAGTACACCTGTTTAAGGGGTTTTAATCATATTAAAAAATCATGTGATAGTTACAGATGAACAAATGAAGCAAATTCTCTGCTACGTTATTTGGTTGTCACCGTGGTGACAATGTTGGCGTGGTGATGTCACCAGTTTAAGCTGTTCTGTGATGGTTCTGGTAAAGTGTGAGTGTTACCGTTCACACTTGGGTCCAGTGTAGCCAGCCATGCAGAGACACTGCATCCTGTTGCTCTTCTGCACACAACCTTCAGCAAAACTACACACACACATACACATACACACACACACACACATACACACACACACACAGGCATTTTACAATGGCTCTTCTTCAGCAGAAGATCCTGTCGGAGGAATGATGACTGACTTGTTAGACGGGACGGTCAGCGGACACGGACAGCTGGAGCACAACACCGCCTGGCCAGCTACACTGTCGTTGCCATGGAAACCGCCCTGACACTTCTCACAGTGGTCTCCAGCCGTGTGGTGTTGACAATCCTGTGGGTGATGACCAAATGTGGAAAAGTGGTAAATTGTGGAAAAACTAAGATATAAAATGAGTAAAAGTAAATATGAAAGAAGTATAATATAATATAGAAATATAACGTTTATAACAGACATAAACTTTGTTCAAATAAATATGTGACCTTCAACTGGGGTCAAGAAAAGGAAACACCGCGAAGGACTGTTGTTTAAGGTACACACAGCCGAGCTTTGGGACTCTTTTGCAGGCGCTGCCTGAGCGTCCGAGGGTGTTCGACTCACCACACACACTCCGGAGCCGTCCACGCAGCGGTCCGAGTGACCGTTACAGCTACAGGGGACACACTTGCCAAGGAACAGCCCAACCGTGTCTCGGTAGTAACCCGGAGCACATTTCTGCACAACCACAAAACACAGCGTGATTTCACCTTGAGTGTTTCACCTTGTGACAAATTCACTCCCACTCTGACTGTTGTCAACACCGTGCCGGGGGTGTCAGTCACAAATCACACCGCCGCTCTCGGCCCACCTGACACGAGTCTCCCAGGTAGTTGGCGGGACACATGCAGATTTCCACGTTGTTGGCATGGCGCCCAGCGGGAAGCTCCCTGGCGCCCTCCAGGACGGCGCCGCGGAGCGACACCGTGTGGGCGAACTGAGAGTGGAGGGCTCGGATCAGGAGGGAGTCCAGCGCCGTCAGGACCATCATCAGCTCCTCCCGAGACACCGTGTTACCGGTCTGGGCGTGACGGAAGCTCCCCTGTGAGGAGGAGCAGAGATCAAGGGGCCTGCTTTGATCCAGGACCTCTGGAACGAGCAGCCGATCACGTCAGCGGTCCCACCTCAACGATGTGAACGATGCCCAGGTGCGGTTCTTCAGGTGTGGAGTACTCTCGCTCCATGAAGACCAGCGTCATCTGGTTGCCCTGGAGGAGCAGAGCAACACGCCTGTGGTCAGAACCTCCTCAGCTCCGCTCTGGCCGGGCCAGCCGGGAGGGTGTCCGGTACCTTCAGGAGGATGTCGGGTCTGGAGGCCTCTGCAGGCAGGGATAAGACGTCTCCTCTCATCGTCTGAGTGTACAGGCGGTATCTCAGGTAACCTCCGTATGACGACACCTGAGGAAAGCACAGAGGGCTCAGAAGGAACATCCAGAACTAAAATGTGTTCACTACCCTTCAATCACTACCCTTCAGTTCACCTGGGACCAAGAGGGTGCACCAACAGATGGGTGTACAGTGGTAAACAAAAGTAAACAGCTGTATGTTTTACAATTATTTGAATGTTTTAAGGCCCTAAAACCCCTAAACACACACTTTCATACCCTTTTCTCTCAGGCTTTAACATTCTCTCACAGTTCTCTTCTTTAAACACTCTCAAAGTTCAAACCTCTTCCTCCTCCTTTTGGGTCAGACCGCAGGTGTCTTTTCTCCTGCACTTCGTTTCATCCACATTCTGTTTTTTTTAAGCCAGAAAAAAACTTTAAACTTAAACCTTAAAAGCTGAATACTTGGTTTAGGGTAGAAAACATACATCACTTCACAGTCACACTGCTGGATTGAACACGGCTAGAACGCCTAGAACAGCGAGACCGTGATAGATGAACCGTGTAACAGAGAGGGACCACTGTAATCCCTAATTGTGACTGTCGTGTGTGTGTGTGTGTGTGTGTGTGTGTTGCTCCTCTCACCTTGTCACCCAGGTAGGTCTTCGGGGCGTGCCAGTAGAGGTCTTGGTAGACATCCGGAATGTCGCTGAGGTCCGCCTCTACCAGGTCCTGACCGGGATACAACGTGACGGGGACCTCCTGCCTGTCGGCTCCCAGCAGGACCCAGCCCTCCATGTTCATGAGCTACAGGTGAGAGAGCGCAGATGAAAGCACACCTGAGACGACCCAGACGAAGCCGAGCGTCCAACCTCAGTGCGCCTCTTGTCGGAGCTGCGGCAGCGGTCGGTGGCGCCGAAGCAGAAGCAGCTGGTACAGCCTTTGGGGTTGGTGGGGTCCAGGTGGAACGTCCCCACTTTGCACTGGTCACACCGAGACCCCTGGACGTTCTCCTGCAGCAGCGACCGCGGACACAACGTGAGACAATGTGAGACAAGGTGACACAATGTGACACAACGTGACACAACGTGAGACAATGTGAGACAAGGTGAGACAAGGTGACACAACGTGAGACAATGTGAGACAACGTGACACAACGTGAGACAATGTGAGACAAGGTGAGACAACGTGAGACAATGTGAGACAACGTGACACAACATGAGACAATGTGAGACAACGTGAGACAATGTGAGACAACGTGACACAACGTGAGACAATGTGAGACAACGTGACACAACGTGAGACAATGTGAGACAAGGTGAGACAAGGTGACACAACATGAGACAATGTGAGACAACGTGACACAACGTGACACAACGTGAGACAATGTGAGACAAGGTGACACAACGTGACACGTGAGACAACGTGAGACAACATTAGACAACGTGACACAACGTGACACAACGTGACACAACATGACACAACGTTAGACAATGTGACACAATGTGAGACAATGTGAGACGTGAGACAAGGTGAGACAACGTTAGACAACATGACACAACGTGAGACAACATGACACAACGTGAGACAACGTGAGCATTCACTCAAATGGGCTCGTCTGACTGAACGTGGGCGAACGCGGTTGCTGGAGGTCATCCGGTGGCCTCACCTTACAGAGACACCGTCCTGTGACAGCATCGCACACGTCCTCCTCTGTTCCTGCCTCGTTGCAGTCACATGGTCTGCAGTTGGGGTAACCATAGAAACCGGGAGCGCAGCGGTCGCACTGACGCCCGGCGATGTTGTTTTTGCATCTAAACCCCAAAGACACAAACGTGCACGTGGACATCTTGACCTGCTGGACGGAGACGAGGACAGTCTCAGCTCGACTCCTCACCTGCACTGTCCGCTGTCCCTGTCACAGGTGTTGTCGGGCAGGACAACACCCGGCCGGGAGCAGTTGCAGACCTCGCAGCCGACCACCGGGTGGCAGGCGAACGTCTGCGGCTCACACTGCGTGCAGTCGGGCTGCAGCGTCCGGGGGGGGCAGATGCAGTCGCCCGACACGGGCTCGCACAGCCGGGAGCCACAGTTACAGGCTGGAGAAGGACAGGCGGAGGACAGCCGTCACCACGGAGACCAAAGGACGCGGGCAGGCAACAGCACGAGTCAGCGTCGTGGTCAGTCACGTGACCTCAGGGGTCAGACTCACGCTTGCAGTCGGGGAAGCCCCAGTAGCCGGTGGCGCACATGCTGCAGTCCCGCCCGATCACGTGGGGCCGGCAGCGGCACCGCCCCCCCAGCGGCTCGCAGGAGTCGCTCTCGGCGCCGACCTCGTGACAACCGCACGGCAGAGCGCCGTTGTTGAAGAACGCCGACAGAGACGCCGCCGAGGCGAGGCAGAAGGGCGAGGACGTGGAGGGACTGAGGGACAAAGACGACGGTGCTGGTGAAGACAGAGCTCCCCCCCCCTTCCTCCTCCGCCCATCCTCCCCCCTACTCCTCCTTTTCCCCCCCTCTTCCCCCCTCCACCCCCCCTCCTGCTCCTCTTCCTCCCCCACTCCTCCTCTTCCTCCCCCCTTCCACCTGCTCCCCCCTCCTCCTCCCCCCCCTTCCACCTCCTCCCCCCTCCTCCTCTCCCCCCTTCCACCTGCTCCTCTTCCCCCCTCCTTCTGATCCTCTTCCTCCTCCCTCCTCCTCCTCTTCCTCCTCCTCCCCCCTCCTTCCTCTTACTCCCCCCTCCTTCTCCTCCCCCCTCCTCCTCCTCCCACCTCCTCCCCCCTCCTCTTCCTCACACCCACCTGATGGAGAAGCTGTTCTGGCCACAGCTGCTGATGAACTCGTAGGATCTGTCCAGAGGCTCTTCGTTCAGGATGCTGGAGCTGTAGCTCCCCTCGGGGACCACCAGCACGTGATCCTGCAGACACCATTGGGCTTCAGATGATCGGTCACAGATTTGGGGTCCCAACAGGAACAGGACGATGAGGAGGAAGGTCAGCGGAGGGGACCGACCAGCCAGAGCGTCCTGTCAGCAGGGATCTGCACGGTGACCAGGAGCTGGTGGTCCGTCACGTCCAGGATGATCTGGTTCTCAGAGACCAGGACGGTCCGACAGCCGTAGGCGTGGGGACAGAACGAGGCGTTGACGTGTCCTGTTGGCATGGAAACACACGCTTGTTGGCTGGCTGGTGGTCGCCTACAGGATGTCCTAACATCTGTCACAGCTGGAGGGCCCCAGGCTGGGACCCCCCACAGGGCCACGGTCACGTGGTCTCACCCTGCCAGACGCGCCCCCCGTTGACGTACACCTGGACGGGGAAGGTGGGGTGACGGGGCTGGTGGTAGTGCAGGATGAAGACGTAGCGGCCCAGAGCGTTGATGCGGCTGGAGTACACCACTGCATTCTGGGTAACACACACACACACACACACACACACACACACAGGCCTCAGTCACATGACTTCCCTCACTTTTCTCCTCGTTTGACCAGAGCATTTGTTCGAGGGCGTACCTGCACTGAATCCAGCCGGACGTGGTCGCCGTTGTCTGCCCCGTGAGGAGGCGTGTCTCCACCCCTCCAGACGGGCTCATCACTGCGGGGCTGGGACAGCGGGGGCGGAGCCACAGGGGCAGACAGGAACGCCTCCTGGACCAAGGAACTCTGGCCCTCCTTCAGGGCCACGGAGTCCGATGGCGTCTGGAAGCGTGAGGGGATGCACATGGAGCTGGAAAAGGAGACGTGATGAGTTTGGGTTTATGGGCCTTGGCTTTGACCTCACGCGACCCCTGGTCCTGGCCCTTTACCTGTCAGGTGAGAAGTGTCCGTGGGTGCTGATGCAGTGGACTTTAGGCTCAATCAGCTCCAGGCTGAACTGACCTTTAGGTACCAGGAACACTTTGTGCTGCACAAACATCAGAATCATCAAAGGTCAGGTCCACATCTCAAATCCACAGTTCTGTAGCATCAGGTCACCAGATCCCTGCTGTCATGTGACCAGATCCCTGCTGTCATGTGACCAGATCCCTGCTAGTCTTGTCATGTGACCAGATCCCTGCTGTCATGTGACCAGATCCCTGCTGTCATGTGACCAGATCCCTGCTAGTCTTGTCATGTGACCAGATCCCTGCTAGTCTTGTCATGTGACCAGATCCCTGCTGTCATGTGACCAGATCCCCGCTGCTCTCACCAGGAAGAATGTCGCTCGCTCCGAGGCGACTCGTATCTCTGCGTCTGCCGGTAGCGAGAAGACCGCTACTCTGTTGCGCTCGTCGGTGACGACAGCTCGACACAGGAAGCTGCGAGCACAGAGGGGCGTTGGGGTGGGGTGTTGAGTCGGGGTGGGGTGACCCTGACCTCACCCTGGGGACCCCTACCTGTAGGCGCAGTGCAGCAGGGTCACGTGGTGGCGGTGCCTTCGTGCTCCCGGCATGTTGGCGCTCACCGACAGCGTCTGTGGGGATTCGTCCTCGCTGGAGTACTCCACGACCAGCACGTAGTCGCCGGCCGCCGGCAGGCGACCGCGCAGCTCCACCGTCAGCTGTGGCCACAGAGACGACACGGTCAACGCTTGGGCGGGGGGCCCGGCGCCGCCACCCCCCCGTTGGCCGACACTCACGTCGTTACCGCTGCACACGGCCATGTCGGGATGGCGCGGGGTCACCCGCTCCGTCGGGCAGGGGTGGGGCAGGTGGTTGTCGCTCACACAGCTGGCGTCGTTTCCAGAAATGGAGGGGGCGGAGTCAAGAGACAGGTACCTGTACAGCAGACAGCTGGAGGCACAGCCAAGAGGAGAAGTCAATACTGAAGGTCTGAAGGTCAATCTAACATGACCTTGTGATGTAAAGGCTGTCTGCTCTGAGAGGAAGCACTAAAGATCACTTGTGTGTGCAGGTGTGTGTACTTGTGTGCAGGTGTGTGTACTTGTGTGCAGGTGTGTGTACTTGTGGCTGCTGGCAGGTGCAGAGGTGTAGGAGCAGGGCTCCGTGACTCTAATCTGCAGGATGGGGGCTTCGTAGTACGCGCTGGGCAACAGGACCAGGTAATCCTGAAACCAACAACCAGGAAAGAGACTCAGAGGCCATCAAACATTGCCCCCCCGACCCCCCCCCCACCGGTCCAGGCCAAGCGTGGGCTTCAGACTCACCAGCAGGATTCCTTCAGCTTCAATCACCACGGTCCAGGTTCCCGGGTTCAGAACAAACGGCTCCACAAAGTTGTTCTGGGGAACGTTGACAAACTTTGGCTCGGTGCTGGGAGCAAAGACGATCTGCTTGGACTGTTCGGAGCCTGTTGGGACGTACAAAGTGAGTCAGTGAGGCGGATTCAGACCTTCTGACAGCAGGTTGAGATAGAGTCAGTGTCACTGAGACGCTCTGCTGTGATTGGTGGCGACCTACCTCTGCGCTCAGCCTGATAGGCTGTTATTTTACCATTGGAGGTGGAGCCCTCAAAGTTCATGTATCTGATGATAAAGCGAGTCAGAAAGACGTCTGCCTCGCTGATGTGAACCTGAAGCTTCACTGCAGTCTACAGTAGAAGCACAGAGGAGGGGAGGAAGGAGGAGGAACAGAGGGGAGAAGGGAGGGAGAGGAGGAGGAGGAGGGGGGGGGTGAGGAGGAAGATGAGGAGGAGGGAGGGGGAGGAACACAGGGGAGAAAGGACGGAGAGGAGGAGGAACAAGGAGGGAAAGGAGGAGGAGGACAGAGGAGGAAGAGGAAGAACACAAGGGAGAAAGGAAGGATAAGAGGAGGAGGAAGATGAGGAGGAGGTAGGTGGAGGAGGACAGGGGAGACAGGAGGGAGGGAGGAGGAACATGGAAGGAGAGAGGAGGAATAAGTGGAGGGTGCAAGGAAGAGAACCAGTCAAGAGAGGAGAGGAAGTGAGTAGGGAAAAAAGATGAAGGAGGAGAAGAGCAGCAGGAGGAGAAGAGAAGAGGAGGAACAGACAGAAAGGTTAACTCCCTGAACTGACATGTGACCCAGGAGGTTGAGGAGGTTGAGGAGGACGAGCAGCAGCAGAGGGAGAATGAGCAGAGGCCCCGCCCACCGAGTCTGACCACCAATCACCACAGGAGCTTGGCAGGACACTTCCTGTAGCAGCACTCACAGTTCGCGCAGTAGGAGCTCCAGTCTCCCTCCAGAACCAAAAGCCTTCCAACAACGTCCGCAGAGGCCAGACTAACATAGCGCAGCACCACATGGAAGAGGTCCGGAGAGCCCACTGGGACAGACACCAGCACTCTGGGCTGCCAGAGGGCCGGTGAGCAAGGCAGCAGTAGGACACACAGGAGAGAGCAGATCCACACCTGAACCTCAGAACCTCGGGTCTCCTCAGAACCAACGCTGGAAGGGAGGCGGTTTGGCTCATGCAGGGGGTGCTGGGTCACCGGCCGGGCCTACCTGGATGGGCGACATCTGAGCGTAGCCTCTCCAGCTGAAGCCGGGGAACTCCAGGGGGCTGTAGCCGAACCGCACAGGCCGGCCGTTGGCCGCCGTCCCCTCCTCCACCTCAAACTTCAGATGGTGCAGGTCAGGGAAGTAATGGTCACGCCGAGGTCTGCACACAGAGCTCACGCTGACCCACATGCTGGCGCCGCAATACCATTAAAGCTGACGAGGTCATAGGTGTGTTCAGGCTGTTAGCTAAATACGACTCTTCTTCTCTCCCTGGATTCCTACAAGAGTCGACTGTGAGGTCTCGTTCCTGACTCCAGTCACACTCACACGTTACACTTGGGTCCCTCCACGTTGGGGCGGCAGCTGCAGCGACCGCTCCTGCCCCCACACACCTGACCTTCAGACCCTCCCACATCGCACTGGCACCCTGAGAGGACACGGCAGAGCATGAGGGTGGGGCAGTGGTGGGCGGGGCCACAGCGAAGGGGCGGGGCACGGCCACAAAAACCCACCCTGGCAGCCAAAGTAGTCGCGCTGCTGCAGGTTGTAGAAGGCTTCTTTACAGGTGGAGCACGTCCCGCTACAGGCGTTGGGTTTACAGTGACACTGCCCACTGTCCTGTAAGCAGCAGCCGCGTTAGGGTGACACAACAGCCGAGCATCACAGCCGTAAAGGTGACGATGGCAATGGTGGCGGTGGTGGTCTTACCTGAGCACACTCTGCTACACCGCTCAGAGTACCCGCAGTGTCACACTCACAGTCTGCAGGAGGAAACACACACACAGTGACCTCCTGTCACAACCTGAGTCCGGCTGTTGTACGTGGCGCGGCGGCTGTGTCTGACCAGAGCATCCGTCAGGGCTGTCAGGCGACAAGTTCCAGTACAGCGGTTTACACCTGTCACAGGCGGCGCCCTCGACATGGCGACGGCACGCGCACTGACCCTGAAAACCCAACCGTCGAACACACTGTCATCACCACGGATACAGCTGCGAATGTTGCAGAGGGAGAAGCGGCGGGTGAACTCTCACCACAGGCAGCTGCGCGGTGTTGTGCACAGAGCCGGCCGGGTGGCAGGTCCCCGCTGTCACCAACAGGAAACAGGGAACGTGGTTGTCAACACTGATTCACGGGACTCCCACAACCATCAGAAAGCTTCCCATCCCATTCACAGTCTCAACTGGGCTTGTTGTTACCTTGACAGCGGGGGAAGTCGTAAGCTCCGTGTGTGCAGGTGTCGCAGCGGCGCCCGACCACGCCGGGGCGACAGGCGCACTGGCCGGTCACATGGTCACAGCTGCTGTAGTGGGAACCGTCCACAGAACACTGGCAGGCTGCGGAACAGGGCACCACACGCTCAGGGACACCACCGCACGCCTGCCGGGGCGCCTGCGCCGCTTACCTGTACAGCTGGGGTAACCATAGTAACCGGGGGCGCAGCGATCGCAGGAGGCGCCGCTGTAGTTGGGCCGACAGCGGCAGTGGCCTGAGGCGGTGCAGCTGGTGTCCAGGGAGGTGTGAGGATCACAGGCGCACACTGGAAACACACACATGGCTGAGAACGTGTGTGTGTGTGTGAGCGTGTGTGTGTGTGAGTGAGCGGTAGTGTGTGTGAGAGAGTGTGTGAGAGTGAGTGTGTGTGTGTGTGTGTGTGAAGGGGGTCCTACCCTGACAGTTGGGGTAGGAGTGGAATCCAGACTTGCACTGTTCACATCGAGGACCATCGAACTCTGGCTTACACAGACAACGGCCTGATGCGTCACACACCTGAGGTAACGAGCCCACCGAGCTGCAGCCACACACTAAACACACACACGGGTCACGTGACATAAGGGGTCAGAGGTCAGGTCCACGGAGTGGTGGGCGGACTCACATTGGCACAGAGGGTAGTTGAAGTATCCTGGCGCACACTGGTCACACTGGTAACCTTGGAAACCAGTCCGACACACTCCGTGCCCAGTCAGTGTGTCACATGACCCATCCACACAGCCAGGACCAGAGCAATGACAGGCTGGGGGGGCACACAAATCAGGTCAACGCTTTGTCTCTGGGGGCGGGGCTTATCTGACAGAGCACTGGGGTTTGAGTGTGTGTGTGTATGTGTGTTTTCCTGGATGGTGAAGTACACAAATGAACACACAATCTGGGGCAGCAACAGCTGAACCAGAAACGTGGTCAGGCCCAACTGAGTGTTAAAAACTGTCATGTGGATTTTTTATCTTCTCGTTTTTACACTCAGTTACAGTCAGATTTAATAATAATTTAACCGTTGTTCATTCCATCACTCAGGTGAATATTTCATTATCATTGGTCTCATATTAGTCTCTCATTAGTTTATGGGTGTTGAGTGCTTCAGCGCCCCCCCCAGATTAAACTGGACCAGATGAACCCGTCCCACCCTGACAGTTGAGTCCGTGGAACCCTGGGGCGCAGGTGTCACAGTGGTCTCCAGTGAAGCCCAGTTTGCAGATGCAGGTCCTGGTTTGGGGGTGTGGCCTGCAGGAGTTGTCCACGGTGCCGGCGGCGCTGCACTCGCAGTCTGCACAGACCCCGCCCCCCCCGATCAGAACCCAGACGCTCACACCCAAACCCCCCAGAAGAAGCAGGTCCACTCACTGATGATCTCTCCGGCTGGTTTGGCCTCGCCGTTGTTGTTGCTGTTGTCGGTGGGAAAGGTGGAGATCGCTGGAGGAAACACAACAACAGTTAACTCCGCCCTTGACATCACGTTAATTTGAGTAAAGACATGATGACTCCGCCCATCTTTTCTACGCCACATGATTCATTTATCTGAACTGGTGGCTGATTCGCTGCCTTTTGCTTGAAGGAGAGGAAGGGGCCTTTCCCAGGGGGAGGGGTTTGATGAGTGGGCGGGGCCCCGTCACTCACGGTAACAGTGGGGGAAGTTGGTGAAGCCGCTGGCGCACTGGTCACAGCGTTCGCCGCTGAAGTTGACTTTACAGAAGCACCGGCCAGTGAAGTCCTCACAGGTCCCGTCTGTGAACGGGGAATCGCACTCGCAACCTGCAGACACACACACACACACACACACACGTGGGCTCACACACTTGTGCTGGTTCCTGAGTCACAGGGGATCTGACTGACAGCCGTCACTCACGAGAGCAGGCCAGGGCGGAGTCGATGGTGTAGTCAGGTGACCTGTAGTAGGAGGGGACGCAGCGCTCACAGTTCACCCCCGTCGTCTGGTGCTGGAAGTCAACAGAAACACGTTTGTTCTTCAGAAATAGCCAACACGCCGTCATCGTTCAGTCCCTGAAACACGCCGTCCCTCCAGGAGGAAACGCTCAGGAGACGGGAGGTGTACCTGACAGTTGAGACAGACTCCGCCCCCCCTGTAGTGCCCGTGGGCGTCCAGACTCCCTTGACTCTGGTCCACCTCGGGGTCGTAGTAACAGTCGAAGGAGTGGCGGTGACAGTTGCACGCTGGACGAGAACAGAAAAGACCGTGAACACCAGGGGGCGTGAACTACGATGGCGGCTGGTTTGGGTTGGGCGGCGAAGCAACGCTGGCGATGGCGTGATGGGTCACATCTGCAGCCCCAGACGGAGCACAATATAACCAGGAGCTCCTGTGGAACTCTGGGAAGCAGGAGCGTGATGAACATCTGCTCGCCACCGTCAAACTTCAGGGTTCACCCGTCAACACGACAAAGACCAGATCAATCAAACACGATTGTAATCAATCCTCTGATCTACATACTGACCAGATGGGTGACAAAGAGGGCTTCAAATCACTGAGGCAGAGCTTGAACGAGACAATCCCGACCCTCAGACCCTCGTGTGCGTAGAGGTTTGTGTAAACGAGGCTGTGCGTGAAAGCTGCTGGGAAGCCCCTCAGAGACGCTCCCTCTTATCTGAGCGACCGTCTGAGAGGTGCCAGCAGGGGAACTGCAGCCATCTGGCACCGGCCCCACGATAAGACAAGTGCCTTCACTTTTAAACCGTCAAATAAAGCCAGAGGACGTCAGCTTCATCTGCTGCTCCTCAATCGTGTTGAACTAAAATGAGCTTGTTGAAAATTTAGCGCTTCATGTGTGGCTGCTGCCCCCTTCAGGAAGGTAACGGTACTGCGGCTGTGACTGGAAACGAAAACAGATCAAGTAATCTGTCTGTCTGCCTGTCTGTCTGACTGTGTGTCTGTCTGACTGTCTGTCTGACTTTCTGTCTGTCTGACTGTCTTTCTGTCTGTCTGTTTGTCTGTCTTTCTGTCTGTCTCTAACCTGTCTGACCACCTATCTGTCTTCCTGTCTGTCTGTGGTAAATTTAACTGCAGCTTTGATAACATGTGTAAAGGGAAGCAGATGTGATAACAACCCTCAGAAGACACCGACAGACACCGACAGCTGTTCCTGTTGTGACCATCTCAAGGTTGAAGCCTCGACACTAACACTTGTATATTTATATATATATACACACACACATATAAATATACATATATATATATGAATTTGTGATTACTTTTAAAACCTAATCATCACATCTGAAGATCGTTCCACACACTCAGCAGGTCCTGTTATCAGAACAGAAATATGAACCACCACGTGTGTGAAGTGTACTCACGTTCACACTCATTTGCACTGTAGGTTGTGGCTGGTTTCCATGGCAACTGGCTGTATCCTGGACAACACTGATCACATGACACTCCACAGGTGTTGTGCTGACAGTCGCACTGTAGCCTGTCAACAAAAACAGTGACATGTGTGTTCATGAGTGTGTGTACCAATGCGCAAAACTGCAGAGAACGTGTCACTGTTTCCTGCTGTACTCGATCACCTTTAACAAGCGCACAGGTGTGAGGTGAGATTGTTTCAGTCTTAATCAGAGTTAACCGGTTGTATCAAACACAAACAGCATCTCTGTGTTTGTGCTCTGGAGCGTTCTTTATCTTCAGCCTGGAGACGTCTCACGCTCATATCAGAATAAAAACACACCGATGAAGAACACCAGATGTAGGCGCAGCTCACAACACGTCTAAACGTATAATCTGTTTCATGATTCCACTTGCTGTCACATGAGCACGGGTAAATACACACACACCATCTTATGACTGCACACCTGTGTGAACATCCAGCACAGCACATGACACAACGTCTGAACAAGACCTGACAAGATCTGCTCTGGTCTTCATGACCACACACACACACACACACACACTAACGCACACACACCACAAACACACACACACAAAGGCACACACACCACAAATGCACACACACACGCACAGACACACTACAAACACACATACACACACACCATGCACACGAACGCCACAGACACACACACACCATGCACACGCTTTCACACACACCATACACATAGACACACTATGCACACTCACACACACATAAAGACACCACACGCACACACTCACAGGAAGATCAAAGCAACAGTTGTTTTCATCTTTTTCCACAGGAAGACTGTTGACAGAAGTGATGAAGCACCTGTACATCCGCCTGTTTGTGTGCAAACAGGATTTATGACAAAATGCCCCCCAACACCATGAAAGTACTACAGCACTGTCTCAACATGCCTGCAGTGTGTGTGTGAGTGTGTGTGTGAGTGTTTGTGTGTGTGTGTGAGAGTGTGCCTACAGGCTATGGGTTTACAGTGATATGTCATTATAGTCAGACAGATTCACCACAATTACTCCACACACAGGTGTGCACACTCACACACACAAATACACACACACATATTGCACACACACACGCACTCACACACACATAGTATTGAAGTGTGTAAATTATAAAGTGAAACAGACATGGACAACTTATTACAGTAATGACACACTGTACATGTCTCCTTTTATTGGGAAGTGCAAGTCTCTCACTCTTTCACACACACACACACACACACACACACACACACACACTCATTTTTCATACACTCTGTCTTACTTGTAGGGGTCGTTGGGGTCCTTGGCGTTGCAGGCCTCAGCGTGTCCATTGCACACACATCTCCCCCCGATGCTGATGTCTTTGATACTGTAGTAATACTGCAGTACAAGTACAGTGTGAGTAACAGTTAACAGACTGGAAGATCAAGTCAAATGAAGGATTATATCTACAATGATACTCCAGAACTAAAACGATACTCTAGAACTACAATGATACTCTAGAACTACATTGATACTTTAGAACAACATTGATACTTTAGAACTACAATGATACTCCAGAACTACAATGATACTCCAGAACTACAATGATACTCTAGAACTACATTGATACTCCAGAACTACAATGATACTCTAGAACTACATTGATACTTTAGAACAACATTGATACTTTAGAACTACATTGATACTCCAGAACTACAATGATACTCTAGAACTACATTGATACTCCAGAACTACAATGATACTCCAGAACTACAATGATACTCTAGAACTACATTGATACTCCAGAACTACAATGATACTCTAGAACTACAATGATACTCCAGAACTACAATGATACTCCAGAACTAAAACGATACTCTAGAACTACAATGATACTCTAGAACAACATTGATACTTTAGAACTACATTGATACTCCAGAACTACAATGATACTCTAGAACTACATTGATACTCCAGAACTACAATGATACTCCAGAACTACAATGATACTCCAGAACTACATTGATACTCCAGAACTACAATGATACTCTAGAACTACAATGATACTCCAGAACTACAATGACACTCCATAACTACAATGATACTCTAGAACTACAATGATACTCCAGAACTACAATGATACAATGGGCTCTAGCATACACACATGTGGTATGCTGAACTAAACTAAGCTGCCTTTAACGGTGTGAAGCTACAGTCGACCACGACTGTCTCTCAGGCTTCTCCTTCCATCATCTTCTAGACTCAGTGGTGGCCAAAGTGATCAGAACACGGATGCTGAAGAGGTCTCGTCATATTGTCCACACTAACTGGTGGACCTCCTGGTGACAGACAGACTCTGTCTCAGACTTCTGTTGGAACACCAGCGATGATCGACTGTTAGACCTCAACCCCATCCAGCACCTTCAAGGTTGTCGGGGATCAGAGTACACCAGTTTTCAGGAGGAGGAGTTGGAGGTGTGGGAGGACGTCAACATTGAAGTAGATCTACTGACACCAGATAGATGATCAGCTATAGATCCAAAACTTCAAGGATTCACTCCATCTGATATTTGGTTATTCAGAGAAACCAGCTCCAGATTTCAGCGACATTATGAAATGAAATCCTGATGTGGAGGGAGTGAAGGTCAGTGTCACAGCCGTCAGCTGTCCTGATCCCCTGTGGCCACCACCGGACGTGAATCATGAGAAACGTTAATCAATCAGGTTCTGTCGTGTTTATTTGTGGAGGTCTTAAAACTCAATAAGCAGGTTGACATCACCAACATCTCAACGTCTGAATTCTTTCGTGTTTCTCACCCGGCGAGTGACGGTGGGGTCTCGCAAGGCTTTACCCATCAGGTGACCCAGGAGGGTGTTGGTCCTCAGGAAGCGCAGACGGATGTTGGTGGCTTTGGTGAAGTCACGGAGAACCGGCGAGTACGAGAAGTTCAAGGCTCCAGGACGACCGTTAACCAGAGATACGACGATCTGCAGAGGACGATGAGGACCACCGTGAACACAAAACACTGAGGAACACAAGGTCACGTGATCAACTGAGACCCATGAGCAACAAGGGCGTGGGATCACATGATCAACAGCATCAGCATCACTAATGTGAATCATTTAAAGAAAACCCTAAAACTGGACAAATAGTGAAAATGATGGTGGAGTGTTTGGGAAAAGACGCCTTCGATGAGGTTTTACCTCTCCGTTTTCCAGGGGGACAATTCGGGAATACTCTGTGGTGCAGATGATGTCATCATCATTGTTGATCCTTTCAATGGTCCTGTGGCCAAATCGTTCGATACACTCTGTCTTAGACGCTACACACACACACACACACACACACACACACACACACACACACACACATTAATGTTAACAGCATGTGTGATGGAGCTCTCTCAGTGTAGTAAACATCTGATGCCTTCTGGTTGCCCCAGGGTTAGAGGAACCAGCAGAGACACCGAGAGGATGCCAGTAACCACGGCAACTGGCTGATGTCAGTGCTAAACAAACTTTATTTAACTTTTATGTCTGGTTTCTTCCAGAAGATAAACAGAATATGATCTGCTCCTCAGAGTAATAACAAATCAGTGCTTTTGTTAGCATCGAACCATCGGCATGGCCCTCAGTACTCCGCTGCTTCCCCGTCACACACAGTTACACTCAGAAATCACGTGTGTGTGTTGCACATCCCATTTAGAGCCTTTGATTGGCCAATGAGTGAGGAACAGCCTGCCGCTGATATCCCACTGATGCTCAGATGGAATGTGGACCAAAGAGTCAACGTCACTGATTCCTGCAGGCGTCATTCCCGATCTGCTGCCTGACGACACGAGTGAACGGACTGTTCACACGAGTGAACGGACTGTTCACTCGTGTGAACGGACTGTTCACTCGTGTCTCTGCAACAGCCGACAGGTGCCAGGAGGTCCATCGACAGAAACACCAAACCATCTTTGGATACAGGTGAAGGTTTTCAGGCCCTGACAACGCTGACGTTCCCACCAACACCACGTTGTCGCCTGTCCCCAGTCAGACCTGGAAGTTCTGGTCCACTCACCTGGACTGAAGATGGACACAGACAGCTGGCAGCTGAACAACCCCCAACGGCCCACCAGCCAATCACAACGTGTTCTGGTCAACCCCGACATTAAAGGAAGAATTCAAGAGAAACCCCCAAGGAGCTTAGTAAAGCATGAAGAGACGCTGATGGAATCTGACTCGGAAACATCTGGACTTACATGTAAGGACGTGTGTGTGTGTGTGTGTGTGCATGTGTGTGTGTGTGTGCGCGCATACTCACAGGCAAAGTACTGCCAGGGTTGGTACGTCTGGCCAAAGTCCACTGACCTCTCCAAAACCCAAAGATCAGGACGAGGAGAGTTTGCAAACTTGACCAGCACGTAGGCGACATGGAAGAGCTGCAGGAGGAGCAGAAATTCACCTTCACACTTTTATCACAGCTACCAGCAGCCCTCGGCAGAGTCTCTTTGTACAGGTTTGACGGACGAAAAGAACATTTCAAATAAATTACACAGATGAAAAGGAGGAATTGAAAGAAAGGAAAGAGATAGAACAGATGAAGAAAGGATGAGACAAAAGAAACAAAAGTGATGTTTGACCTGTTAATTCAATGTCTGACTGCTCTGTTATTGACTTATCATCAGCTTTAACAAGCACCAGCTGCTCCTCCATCACATCATCCCTCGCTCATTTCCTGTCACACAGTGATAACAAACGATGGCTGACGGAGCCCTCGGCCCAGGTCAGACGTGACATAGGGGAACATTTAATGACACAGTCCCATCAACGTTATTGAACATTTATGTCAGAAAATTCCCTCTTATGCGGGTGCTCAGACGTCTGGACGCCCCCTTGTGGAAAAGTCATGAAGACAACTTCAGTGATGGTTTTGACGCTAACGTTTAATGATCAATTTTGAAACAAAATTTCTAACAAAATAAACATTACACAGAGATGTGTGTGTTGTGTCACACTGTGAGTGTGACCATCTGATGTGAAATAACTGAAGGAACCAAAAGGAAGAAAAGGACAGGAGCACCATCCTTCCTCCGCTATCATTTAACAGCATCACTGCTGTGTGTGTGTGTATGTGCATGTGCGTGTTTGTGTGTGTGTGTGCGTGTGTGTGTATGTCTGTGAGGCCTCTACACATCCCTCAGGGGTGAACCAGACAGACAGACGATTCCGAAACATTCCTCAGATTTACAGAAACATGTTGTGAGTGAAAACACGCGCTGAACAATCGGCTGACCTCAACAGCCAATCACGGCCGTCTGCGGTGGATTTGCGACTGTTGTGCACATATTTGTCTGTGGGTTGGGATTAGGAGTGACAGGGATAAATGAGGTATGTGTTTTATGTAATTAAAAAATTACTAATTTCCTGTCGTGGGATTAATAAAGATTAAAAAAAGGAAAAAATGTCTAAATCTTTCCAAAATGTGATGTCACCCTGTTCAGCCCATCCAAACACACACAGTAACGACCGCCTGCTGCTCCCAAAACTCAGACGGCCATCGCCTTGGTAACCAGTAAGCAGTGAAAGGTCAGACCAGCGATAGAGACTTGGACAATGGCAAAATCTAACTGGACAGAAGCAGAAAAACAAACAGCAGGGAGGCAGAGTCTCATCACACACTAACTGACTAATACACACACACTAATATACACACACATAATATGCTGACTATGTTTGTGTGAGCAAAAGAGAGAGGGGGGGCAAGTAAGAGACTGCCTCATGTAACCATGGAGATCAGACAAAAGATGAAAATTTGTGTTTCAGCAGAAGCACTTAATGAGCTCCTCCATAATGGTCATGGAGGCCTCGACCCTTGACCTCTGACCACCAACATAGACTCACTGAAAGTGAGTTCGTAGGAAATGTTTCAGACACACGATCATCTGGGATCCAGTCTGAACCAGCTCTGATGAAGATTCCCCAAACAGGGTCTTTATCTATCCCTTCCCATTGAGCAGGCATGTCCCAACAGGAAAACCTGCATGTAGACACAGCATTCCAGGGATGTCGGAAACACGGACTTCCTGCGGGAAGATCAGGGATCCCCACTCAACCTTTGAGAGCAAGTCTGCCTCAAGCGAAGATCTTTGGTTTGAAGCTCCAAACAACATCGCTCTACTGAGACGCTGAACACGCCAAGAACGTGTCAGAGCCCTGATCCTCCACAAGGTCTCTGAGTCCAGAGCAAAGATGGAGAAGACATCAAAGAGACGCATCGAGGACGCAGAGCAGAGGGGAAGACATCAAAGTCCAGATAAATATTTAAAGATAAAAGACTTTTTAGATAAAAGACATGATAAAGATGTGATCAAGACTCAAATAAGATATGTGAGACACAAAGAGAGAAAGACATGACAACTACCTGAGGAAGACACCACAAACATACAGAGAAGACAGGAGGACATGAAGACCCAAAGAAGACACGTGATTGTGGATACAACAAATCTTTTTAATCATGTTCAAATGTTTTTTTTATTTTTCATGAGGAAGGAACATGTTTCAAACCTCATGATAATCACTGGTTGAACACCAAAGACCAAACCCTAACAACAGCCATAACAACAACCCTAACCACAACAATCTTAACAACCACCCTAACCACAACAATCTTAACAACAACTCTAACCACAACAATCTTAACAACAACCGTAGCAACAACCCTAACCACAACAATCTTAAGAACAACCCTAACTAAAGCAATCTTAACAACAACCCCAACCACAACAATCTTAACAACCCTAACCACAACAATCTTAACAACAACCCTAACCACAACAATATTAACAACAACCCTAACCACAACAATATTAACAACAACCCTAACCACAACAATATTAACAACCCTAACCACAACAATATTAACAACAACCCTAACCACAACAATCTTAACAACAACAACAACCTTAGCAACAACCATAACCAGAACAATCTTAACAATAACACCAACCGCAACAATCTTAACAACACCAACCACAACAGTCTTAACAACCCTAACCACAACAACCTTAACAACAACCCTAACCACAACAATATTAACAACAACCCTAACCACAACAATCTTAACAACAACCCTAACCACAACAATATTAACAACAACCCTAACCACAACCATCTTAACAACAACAACCTTAGCAACAACCATAACCAGAACAATCTTAACAATAACCCTAACCACAACAATCTTAACAACATTAACCACAACAACAACTGCAACAATCTTAACAACAACCACAACAATCTTAACAACACTAACTGCAACAATCTTAACAACCCTAACCACAACAATCTTAACAATCCTAACCACAACAATCTTAACAACAACCCTAACCACAATGAACTTAACAACAACAACCTTAGCAACAACCATAACCACAACAATCTTAACAATAACCCTAACCACAACAATCTTAACAACATTAACCACAACACCAACCGCAACAATCTTAACAACACCAACCACAACAATCTTAACAACACTAACTGCAATAATCTTAACAACCCTAACCACAAGAATCTTAACAACCCTAACCACAACAATCTTAACAACATTAACAACAACACTAACCACAACAATCTTAACAAGCCTAACCACAACAACACTAACCACAACAATCTTAACAACCCTAACCACAACAATCTTAACAACATTAACAACAACACTAACCACAACAATCTTAACAAGCCTAACCACAACACTAGCCAAAACAATCTTAACAACACTAAGTGCAAGAAAACTAACTAAAACACTAACCACACTAACCATAACACTAATCACAACAACCATAATCACAACAACAACCTTTTATACACCAGATGTGTTGTGTTGTGTCTCCGAAAAAACAGGGGAGCAGATACGTTTCTAACAATTCCATCACAGCTCTTATCTCTAACGAATGATGGTAACAATCCAGTCCGGTGCGCATGGGACAGGAAGTTGGGTGCAAATCGAAAGAAATTTTCAAATTTAAGAAAAAAAGATGTTCAGGACAGATCAACTGCAAGATCCCAAGTTATATTAAGACAGCCTGCCACTGTAAAAAATATGTCTGTATGGAAAAAATAACCATAATACACAACAAATTATAAAGTAACTCCACAATGAAAAGAAAATAATGGAACTAGAAAGCACTCAGAGAGCGCAGACCTCCACCAAGCGCAACAATTCCTTTTGGCCCCATTTACCACAATGTTAACGAAAATTTCAAAGTGATCCAGAATCCAGGATTTCTTCCAAAATCAGTTCTTCCTTTTCACATTTCCAACAAATCCTGAAAATTTCATCAAAATCGGTCCATAACTTTTTGAGTTATGTTGCTAACAGGCAGACACCAGCAAAAACATAACCTCCTTGGTGGAGGTAATTATCAAGATCACTGAAATCCAAAGAACACAGGGGTCTGCTCTTTTACACTACAAAGTGGTAATACTACGCTGACGTACATGAATTCGTTCTCAGCTGCCTGTCGGAGCTGCACCACACTGAAGACCAGCCAGTGTGTTTTGGCAGTTGGAGAGGACACACATACCGCACACCACAATGGCAACCACGTATTACCAGGGTAACCCCAGCAACAACAACCCTGACCCCAACAACAACAATATTAATAATATTAATAATATCAATTTTGTTATTATGGCTATTGTTGTTTGCATCAGAAGGTGGAACCATCAGAACCAGGATCTGAAGCTGCCAGGATGAGTCAGAATTCCGACATTGAAGCCAGAACCAGAATCAAAGTTTGACATGTGGCTCTGATCATCGTCTGTAAAAATAGTTCTAAATGTGAAATATTACAGATTAAAAGCAGATGAATGAGAAATGGTTGAGATGAGGTTAGAATCAAACTCACCTCAATATGAATTTATGATAAATAACCAGAGAAAAGAACTTAAAGAGATGCCCCTCTCTGCCCCGCTCAAGCAGCTGAAGCCCCCCCTTCTTGTCATAAAACCAACGTTTGACCAGGTGAAGAAGCTCAGGATGAGGATCTTCATCATTCCTGCTGTGATTGGTGGATCATAAAAACCATCATCACTGGTGTCAGATGATGGTTCCAGTTGAAGATTTCACAAAAAGGAGGGAATGTTGGAGGAAGGGAGGGCAGGAGGAAGAGGAAGATGAGGAGGAGGGGGTCTTCCTCCCTGTGACCTTCACCATGTTTCTCCATCATCAGAGGAGGAGAAACAGACAGCTGCAGCAAATTAGGAGCAGGAGGAGTGATAACAGAGAGGAAGAAGAGTGATAACGGAGGGAGGAAGAGGAGTACAGGAGAGGTGAAGCAGCAGAAAGTGGAAAATATTAATAGACTCTCGATACAACTCAGTCCAGCAACACAAAACAAAAGCAGAATTCTACCAAATGTGAAGTTAAAGTGAGTTTGATATGTTGAAAAAAGGAGAAATCAGTGAATTTAATAAAGCCCAGATGTCAAATCTGAGGGAACATTATGGATTTAATCCGTCATGACTTAAATGCTGACAGCAGATTTAACGAGAAGCTTCTGAACCCATCAGTCAGGAATGTGATGAAAACGTCCTCACATTAACTGTGAAACAGGTCACGGAGCAAAAATGTGAATCTGAACTTAATAAATTAAGGAGTGAAGACATCAGGTCTGATCTCCACCAGTAATAACATTATAATAACAACCTTAATACACAGGGACCAACAGAGAGGTGGAAAACACTCATCTAACACACACACACACACACACACACACACACACACACACACACAGGTGGTAGTCACTGGGTGGGTGAGGTGAGGGTGGGGTCCTCAGGTGGGAAGAAGTCAGTCGACCAGTCAGACAGAATACCAGTCAATGTAAACCAGTCAATCAGTCAACCAGTCAGACATTTAACCAGTCAATCAATAAACCAGTCAGTCAGTAAACCAGTCAGACATTTAACCAGTCAATCAATAAACCAGTCAGACAGTAAACCAGTCAGATAGTAAACAGTCAATCATTAACCAGTCAGACAGTAAACCAGTCAGTCAGTAAACCAGTCAGACATTTAACCAGTCAATCAACAAACCAGTCAGTCAGTAAACCAGTCGGACTGTAAACCAGTCAGCCGGTGGGTCTGCTGGTGGGGTCTGAACTGAAGAACTCTCCACGTTCTCTCAGGTTCAGACATGTCGGTGAGCGACTGTGACTCACCAATCAGAGCGCTGCGTTTGTCCTGGTCTTTGTTCACCCTCAACCTGCTTTGATGTGGATTCCTCTGAACACAGGTGGCGTCAGCTCCTTGAGACACCGTAGAGGGCAGACAGGCAGCAAACATGGGTGTGACACCTGAAGCAGCCCAGACAGCAGAACCAGGAGCTCCAGGAGCTCCAGGAGGTCATCTGGTCCAGGAGGTCAATGGTCCAGGAGGTCCAGGAAGTCATTTGTTCCAGGAGGACCAGGAGGTCATCTGATCCAGGAGGTCATCTGGTCCAGGAGGTCATCTGGTCCAGGAGGTCAATGGTCCAGGAGGTCATCTGATCCAGGAGGTCCAAGAGGTCATCTGGTTCAAGAGGACAAGGAGGTCATCTGGTCCAGGAGGTCATCTGGTCTAGGAGGTCCAGGAGGTCATCTGGTCCAGGAGGTCATTTGGTCCAGGAGGTTACATGGTCCAAGAGGTCATGTGGTCCAGGAGGTTACATGGTCAAGGAGATGATGTGATCCAAAAGGACATGTGATCCAGGAGGACATGTGAACCAAGAGGTCATGTGATCGAGGAGATCATGTGGTCCTGGAGGTCATGTGATCCAAGTAGCCAATCAGGGGTGTTTCTCCACAGCTAAGGACAACTAAAGCCTGTAGATGTCCTGCACCAGAACCCCCTCCCCAGCCCCACCCACGAGCTCTTGTCTGGACGTCAAGTCAGTCACATAACTACCCGTGTTACCATTAACTAGTCCTCAGTGGAGGCACCTGGGCCACCAGTATCAGAGCACCAGAAAAGAAGAAGCAGCTGAGCAGTGGTGGTTCAGAGACCCTTTTAGCACTGCGCTCCAGAATCTCACATCAGTACGCAAACAAACAAACAAACAAACAAACAAAGAAAACAAAGCGCTTTCATCTTTCGCTCTTAGCTCTGGTCCACCTGGAGGCCCGAGGCTGGCTTGAAGGCTCCACCAGTGGTGGGGCATGTGTGAGGAGGTCCACCAGCGGTGGGGCATGTGTGAGGAGGTCCACCAGTGGTGGGGCATGTGTGAGGAGGTCCACCAGCGGTGGGGCATGTGTGAGGAGGTCCACCAGCGGTGGGGCATGTGTGAGGAGGTCCACCAGCGGTGGGGCATGTGTGAGGAGGTCCACCAGCGGTGGGGCATGTGTGAGGAGGTCCACCAGCGGTGGGGCATGTGAGGCCACCAGCGGTGGGGCATGGAGGAGGTCCACCAGCGGTGGGGCATGTGTGAGGAGGTCCACCAGCGGTGGGGCATGTGTGAGGAGGTCCACCAGTGGTGGGGCATGTGTGAGGAGGTCCACCTTGTGTGGAGGCTTTTCTGTGTTTATGGACAGAACGACTTCAGTCTTGTTTTATTGTTTCTCTACTTGAACTGATCTAATTGATGTTCTGATGTTGTTATGAAGAAAAAGAAGGAAAAGGAGATGTCCTCCCAGGGTCTGCTTTAATTAGAGGAGGAGGAGGGGGAGGAGGAAGAGGAGGAGGAGGAAGAGGAGGAGGAGGAGGAGGAAGAGGAGGAGGAGGAGGAGGAAGAGGAGGAGGAAGAGGAGGAGGAAGAGGAGGAGGAGGAGGAAAAGGGGGGGAGGAGGAGGAGGAGGAAGAGGAGGAGGAGGAGGAAAGGGGGGGAGGAGGAGGAGGAGAAAGAGGAGGAGGAGGAGGAGGAAAAGGGGGGGAGGAGGAGGAGAAAGAGGAGGAGGAGGAAGAGGAGGAGGAAAAGGGGGGAGGAGGAGGACAAAGGTTCTCCAGGTTAATGGGAGGGTAAATATTAACTCTGAGCAGGTCAATGCTGACTGTTTGAGTATCACTTCTTTTCTTCACTGCATGAAAGGAATGAAGAGAGGAAACAGCAGGAGGGCAGGAAGTTAAACTTGGTCTCCATGGAGACCATTCTGGGAGTTCATCAATCGAAGAAAACACCTCTACAGGGTGTAGGAGGGACATCTGATTGTTCCTCAGGATTCGGCTGTTCTGGCTGCTTCTGACATCAGGTTCGCACACACACTCTCTCTCTCTCTCTCACACACACACACACACACACACACACACACACAGCAGCTGGAAGAACTCTGCTACCGTTGGAACACTGTGTGTGTGTGTGTGTGTGTGTGTGTGTGTGTGTGTGTGTATGAGTGCGCGCACACCTCCAATTGTGAAGCAGTAGGAATGTCAGAGGGAGGACAGCAAACACAGCAGTGTTTCCCACAGTTGGCTCATAAAATTGTGTGTGTGTGTGTGTGTGTGTGTGTGTGTAACAGAGAGAGTGCGTTTACATGCATGCAAGAAAACTGAATTCCTGCATGAGTGCGGTCACACAGATGCACCTCGGCTCCACCAAAGCCCCTGAGTGCAGGAGGCACCAGAAGGTCGGTGGTGAAGCGAGCTGTGGCAGGAACGCCAACCATGGCAACGCGCGGTGACGCGTACACCCGTCCAGCACCGCTCATGGAGCTGATGTGGTGGTGTGATGAGAAAGGTCAGCGGGGTGACCCAACGACGACAAAGGGAAACAGTGAGCTTCCACCTTGAGTGAGGTGTGTAGTCCGGTTTAGATGTGCATGGACACACACCGACTGTGTGTGTGTGTGTGTGTGTGTGTGTGTCAGATCCAGGCTCCAGCCTTGTTTGAGGGTGTGGTTGTGGATGTCACCACCTGTGCAGGGGGCACTGTTGCAGGTTCCTGGTGGAGACCCACAGGAGGTCCAGTTCTGTCTGAGTTCTGTTGAGCTGGTGAAGCTGGTCCAGAGCAGCTGGACTGGGCCTGACTGGACCTTACTGGGTCTGACTGGGCCTGGCTGGACTTTACTGGGCCTGACTGGACCTTACTGGGCCTGACTGGGTGCGGTTGTTTTCCAGGTTAACCCTCCTGGTATTTCAGCGTGCGTCTGACGCTCACGCCGCCTCAATGGCAGGAAGCGTGGAAGCGGGATCAGCTGGCACAGATCTGGTTTTACGCCCGTGAACAATGGAGCTGCTGCGACGCTCCTTTGTGCTGCAGGAAAACCACAAGCACAGCAGGAAAGCTGGGTCATGTGACCCCCGTGAGCCGCTGATGCTCCCTCACGCTCTGATCTTCACTGATCGATTCATCCAACACAAACCTGCAGCTGGAGCCTTCACCAACCTACACCAACCTTCACCAACCTTCACCAACCTTCACCAGCCTTCACCAACCTTCACCAACCTTCACCAACCTTCACCAGCCTTCACCAACCTTCACCAGCCTTCACCAGCCTTCACCAACCTTCACCAACCTTCACCAACCTTCACCATCCTTCACCAACCTACACCAACCTTCACCATCCTTCACCATCCTTCACCAACCTTCACCATCCTACACCAGCCTTCACCAACCTTCACCAGCCTTCACCAGCCTTCACCAGCCTTCACCAACCTTCACCAGCCTTCACCAGCCTTCACCAGCCTTCACCAGCCTTCACCAACCTTCACCAGCCTTCACCAGCCTTCACCAACCTTCACCAGCCTTCACCAACCTTCACCAGGCTTCACCAACCTATACCAGCCTTCAACAACCTTCACCAACCTTCACCAGCCTTCACCAACCTATACCAACCTTCAACAACCTTCACCAACCTTCACCAACCTTCACCAACTTACACCAGCCTTCAACAACCTTCACCATCCTACACCAACCTTCACCATCCTTCACCATCCTTCACCATCCTACACCAATCTTCACCAACCTACACCAACCTTCACCAGCCTTCACCAACCTTCACCAGCCTTCACCAACCTTCACCAGCCTTCACCAACCTATACCAGCCTTCAACAACCTTCACCAGCCTTCACCATCCTACACCAATCTTCACCAACCTTCACCAGCCTTCACCAGCCTTCACCAACCTTCACCAGCCTTCACCAGCCTTCACCATCCTACACCAATCTTCACCAACCTTCACCAACCTTCACCAACCTTCACCAACCTTCACCAACCTATACCAGCCTTCACCAACCTTCAGTTGGTGACTGAACAGGAACTCGGAAGTTCCAGAATCCTTCTGGATGACCACAGCAGTTATACAGCTTTGTGTGTAGGCGGTCCACCTCTGGTCCATCATTGGTCCATCACTTGTCCACCACTGGTCCATTACTGGTCCACCACTGGTCCATCTCTGGTCCACCACTGGTCCACCACTGGTCCATTACTGGTCAACCACT